>CM029536.1:8842031-9295005 GCA_017141395.1 Laodelphax striatellus
TTGATCTTCCGCAGAGTAGCTTTGTGCAGCTCAACCGGCAGACATTATTCATAAATCTGTCAAATTGAAGTCTTCACAACACGATGAAGTGCATAATTCATGGCCACTTCACACGGCACTCTCTATTTTTCTTGGGCTTCGCCGCAACAGTGTGAAGCCGGACTGACAGTGTGTGAGCGCCGCAAAATGAAAACCACTCGACAAGAAATTTTTCCGCGTTGCGGAGGCGGAAAAGTCGTTGGGCCTACTGAATAATAGACGGCGGTTACTTGCTATTTTTAATAAACTGCGGAGCTCTCACGTGCTGCATTTTCCCGTGATCACTTGACTTTTGGATCAGTATTTCCTACATACACGTGCCGTAATTGTATTATCATTCCATTTCACAAAACTGATATACCTAACCACTTATGAGTGGTCTCATATATGGGAACATTTATGAGAACCCTTCATAGGAATTCTGCCGTCCAATTCCATTCAATTTTCTCTCAATTGTAAAACTCCATTTTTTTATTCAGAGAGACTTGTCAATTTTATTAACTCCTAGTAGAAATAAGCGATAACAAACAAGTATCTCTATAGTATACTAGTACACTAGTATAGTTGCGATAACATATACATATACAACTAGTAGAACCCTTGATAGGAATTATTCTACTGTCAAATTCCATTCAATATTCTCTCGATTTTAAAACTTCTATTATTTATTCATTACATGCTAGGAAATAGTATTTAGGAATTTTTGTTATTCTGAAAGTGTGAACTGATTGATGAAACATGAAGATTTTGATGAATTAATAAGCCATTACTTGAACTAGAAAATTAGAAGGAATAGAAGGCGCTCATTTCACTTTTTTAAGTCCTTGACATTTTTTCATGTACCAAGTTTCAATCCGTTTTTCTATTTTCTCTTGTCTCCATAAGACTTCTGCATCGATTTCTTCCCTTATCAATTAATTCATTTCAACTCACATACTATTTTTCTTATTCTCTTCCACCTGACTCGCTTCTGCTCTTCTCAGCTTGAATTCTTCTCCTATATACTTTGTCCTAAAGTTCATTCCTGTACTCCAATCTTCTTTCTCGCCCACAGAAATCACTGCACAGAATTAATTTTCACAGCTAAATGACAAACTTGGATCAGGTGTATTCTCTAGTCAAACTTTCTTGCGGACTTTGGGTGGGAATACAACTCAGTATCAGGGATTTTAACTGAAATTCCAATTTCACGTCATTAGTCCAGTTTGGTACGGTATCTGTTGTTGTGGAGAAGTTTCTGGTTTTTTTATAAGTTCATGAAGAATTTTTCAAACAAGCGACTAAAAGGAAAAGTTCAGTTCATTCATTCAATTTTCCGGCGAAGGGCTCAGAAGCGACCACTACTCTGTCTGTAATTTCTTTCACCCTCTCAATCTAACTTTCTCTCTCTCTCACTCTATCTCTTTCCCTGTCTCTCCCTCTCTCCTTCAACATAGCTGCTCCAGCAGACAGCGGTTGCGTTCATTTTTCACAGCCGCGCCCCGTTGAAAAATCTAGTTGTCGTTCAAAAAAGTGAAAGCCCAAACAATTTTTCTTCGCTCGCACTTCTCTCAATTCTCTCCCCTTTCGTTCGCCGAGAACTGGTCAGAGCATAATGGAGGCTGGTTGAGTGCAAATTGAAATTTATCCCTGCTGCTAACAGCGGACGTAGAATCGAGAAAGAGAAAGAAATAAGAGTGAGAAAGTTGGGAAGAGGAAGAGAGATAGTAGACGAGAAGGGAATGACAAAATAGGTTATAGGATAGGGGATAAAATATTGGAAGTAGAAACAGTGGAAGAGGTGGTTTAAAAAGAGGAAGGAAGATGAGAAGAAACAGAGGAAGGCAGATCAGAAAGTAGGAAAATGAGAAAGAATAAGAAATTAAGTGATACGATAGAGGATAAAAGATTGGAAGAAAAACAATGCAAGTAAACAAGTAGCAAGAAAAAGAGGAAGAAAGATGAGAAGAATCAGAGGAAGGCTGAGCAAAAAGTGGAAAAGAAAAAGGAATTGAATGATAGGTCTGTGGGTGATAAGTGGGAGAAAGAGAGAATAGAGATGAAGAGAATATTAGAGTGAGAGAGTGAAACAGCGAGAAAGAAAATTAGGAAGAGAAAAAGGAATAGTAGACAATACGGGAAGAGGAATGATGAATTGAGTGATACACGGGTAGAAGAGAGATCAGAAGTTGAAGAAAGTGGAAGAGGAAAAAACGAAAGAATAGAAAGTGTAACAGTTTCGAACAGCCTGCTCGTGATTAATGGGTACTCAACAATTTGACTAACATCTTCGGATGTTTCAGAATGAATCATAAAAGTTGAACTGAAGAAGAGAGAAAATACTTTATATTATAGTGGTTTTCAGATTATTTGAAAATACGGTACATAGAATATGCTCTCAAGATAAATTTTATTGTCATGGTTGGCACAACTAGCGATATTATCACTCGTCATACATGAATAAAATTCACAAAAAACTAGAAATGATCACCATTGATGAAGAATCAGTGAATCTACAATATGTTTTTTCTTTGAATCATGTTCAATGAGGATGGGAATATTTTTCAAATTTGTTTTCAATCGACAATAATTTTTTCGTTCACGTGCATGATTATAGGCTAAACACAAGAAAAAAATGGGGAAAAGAGGAAAAACTAAAAAATAAACGTGTCCTAGAAAGACGAAAGCATAGTAATCTATTAATTATGTAAAACTAGCCTAGTCAACTTTACAGCTGCAGTTGACTTTCAAACTAGTAGCAAAGAAAAACATACTAGAAGAGGCGGCAAGCGCATACCGACTAAAAAATATACAAGAAAAGAGCATTCGCGAGCGCGCAACGAAAATGAAGAAAGTTTGTTGTTGTTGTACTGGAGCGAATAAAAGTTGTACCGAGACCAAAGTTTGTTGTTGGTGGATTAGTGGGGAGTGGTGAGTAGAAATAGAAGATTTTAGAGGAGTAAAGCTTCCTCAGCTTCCTGCTTTGGCGTCCGTCGTTTAAATTAGGCACATAACTTTCAGTTCGTATACAAATTGAATTGAATAATAATTGAAAATTATCGCGGCCGATAACGCGCTTACCTTTTTACCGCCCCGTCTTCTCAACGGCTGCGGTTTTTTCTTAGCTTCTCGCCGGAAATTGCTCTTTCCGCCTGGGAATGACTGGTCATTACATAGGGTGATATTACAGTGACAGGGATCTTCCCACATTCGTATGGTTGAAATGGGAGACTTATGTGGGGTGTCACTGCAACAGGTAGTATAAATATAAAACACTTACACATTATATATTATATAGAAAGTGGATAGATATACCTATAGAACACAATGTACCAGTAGATTGCCATGGTTTGGATATGAAACGATGTTCCTAGCAAAGATAATAGATGTAAAAGATTGGAGTAATAGAAGTAAAGTAAGTTTTCTTTCTATACTCTCTGGTTTCTAGAACTTTAATTAATGTTTTTGGAGAAAATATCAAATACGTTTTTTGAAGGAGAAAAATTATCACCAAAAATAGAACATGAAATGAGAACATAACATTTGTCTCAGTAAAAGCTCGATTTCAATTCAAGTTTGTGTTCATTTTCGAAATTTCGAAACCATCCTATGAAGCTCAAAAATGCCGCTCACATGAATTTCTATGCACTGCTTAAAATCTATAACAATAGATTACGCAATGTTTCATATCAAATTATACATAATATAATATTATGATCTATTCATTCTGCTGATAATGTGAAGTTCTATGAAATCTACTGCTGTATACAGAACATTGTGCCCTATAGGATTAGGTTTAATAGTTTAAAAGTTTACATAATAATTAATAGAGTTCAATTGATCTTAACGCGGAGTCAGGATCAAACTCTTGATACCTGGATGAAAACAAAATTCGAACAGTTAAAAAATACAATAGACTGTAAAACGTGTTCTTATGAAGCATGACAACAATACGAAATGGCCATAAGCAAGTACCATAATATTTTCACTTTCTAAGTTACATTAGTGTCATTAGCTTTTCACTATAAACATTTCCAATCAATTCACCGTTGACTTCCTTTGTATTACTTCAACGAGTTTCACAGCAGGCGAGTTTCAAACAGACAAGAGTTTCCTTTATAACTGAATGCAAGTAGAACCAACAATCATGACTAAGGAAATCAATCTGCTTCAATGTTTACCAAGCGAGGGAGGTAAGTTGAAGGTTTGTCTTCGTTTAAGAATCACGGTTAGAGTAAACATGGGACTGAAAATTGCTTTTCTAATTACACTTAACCAACAAACAAATCTGTGTGAGTCTGTTGGTGTCTCAGGAAATTCTGTTCTTTAAATAAGTTCTCTTCCTCTTTCTCACGAATAACATTGATTTCTTGATCAATACGAAAAATTGATAGAAGAATTTGAGTGAATAATTAATATGAATGAATAGGGATCAATAATATAATTATATTTATATAATTATATTTGTACATAAAAAATGTAATTAAATTTATTACATAAATTTGTAAAATAAGTTGTACAAATCATTTATAATTGAATGATAATTAACTTATAAATAATGTAATGAATAAAATTATAGGGATTTAGTAAATAGTTCTAAATCTTAGAGTGTCTATGCTTGTTTCTTGCTTGGACGTTTATTGAACCAAATCTTCAATTTTCCTGTCTTCCAGCTCAAAGTCTACTACTTATACTCTAACCATAACCGTTATTTGAAATTACAAAGGAGTAATTAATAGGAAAGTAGATAAGAAAGAGAAGGTACAAGGTCTACCTTCAGAGAAGCAATACTCTAAAGTCTGTTCTCTGTGGTAGATGGTAAATCAAGTAGAAGTCAGATTGCTGTAAATCGGCTGAATCTTATTCCATCGCCCAGGCTTATCCATAGTTCTGTTAGTCGATTATCAATCAGTTACAGGAAAATCAAATTGAATTTAACCACCATGAAATGACGCCACGAAATGATCTCCTTCATTAGTTCTCATTGCATTGTTTCCGAAAGATGACGTCATTTTACAGCGGTTAATCCTCATTCCTCACCTTTCATTCATAGGCTACTATTGCAGCTCCAAATCCACTATTAACTACAAATAACTACAGTAATTTAACTGCTCAAATCCACAGTTGTATTTTCATAGATCCAGAGAATGAAATTGTGTGACAATGGTCATTATATTTTATTATGCTATAAAATGTTATTGTGATAATGTTCTTGAAGATATTTTCAGAGATAATCCCTTATGGTTATCTTTGATATTATGTTTTGAAGAATGATCAGTGGCAGTGGCTGGCTCTATTATGATCAGGGAATGCATGTTTCCATGAGTTTTTTCTGAAACTGCAAAGTTTCTTATTACTCTCCCTTCATTAATCTTCCATCTCCATGCCACTTTTCTTCCATGGAGTTCATGACCGGAGAAAATTCGAGGGGAAAATTCATTTCTGAGCTATAAAAAGTTATCAGCTCGCTCTCAGTCCGCTCTAAGCCAAAAATAAATGAGCCGGCTAACAGTGAATGACTCCTTGACAATCTGCTGATTAATTAATATCAACGTCAAAATCTATCAAGCAGAGCATCATTTTTGCTCAAAGTCACGCTGTATTTGATCGCCTCGCTGGGCTGAGGATGAATTTAATCGGTTTTACTCGACGCTAAAACGTTCACTGATAATGCACGATCTACATCAACGATTTTTATAAGATTACACTGTAAGTGAGGCTTCCATTTTGACGAAATTAAATTAATAATGTTGAGCCTTTTTAGAATTATTCCATTATAATTTATAGCTATTCTAAAAAAGCTCACCACCATTATTAATTTGGTCATAATGGAATTCTTAAAAACTTTCGATTATGTTGTTGTTATCCTCATCTAGGTTTTTAATTACTCATTCATTCATCAATTCATCAATAAATGAATTGATACATTGTTTCATTATGATTACTATTTCACTATTGATTCATTCATAAATAAATAAATTAATGTGATTAATCTATATTTGGAATGGAAGCAGTTTTTGATAGGAGTGATCCATCTTGTTTCTTCCCATTTTAATGAAGAGTGTATTTTATAAAAGAAGAATGATAATTGTAATGAATAATCCCATGAATGAATGAATTCATTGAATCATTAATCATTCTATTAATTAATTCATCCATTTAATCATCTATTGGATTATTCATCACAATTATTCTTTCATTATTTATAAAATATTTACTTCATTACAATGAGAGAAAACAAGAATGATGCATTTGCCCAAAACTGCTTCTATCCCAAATCAGTCCAGAGATTATTTTTTATGATTCATTTATCATTCATTTCTGGATATCTAAGTCCTGGCATGATAAAATATCCTGTTAAAACATTCAATGCTTAAAAGTATTAATTTAATAATTACTTTCAAGATTCACATTGAACTGAAACACAATTTAATGTATTGTATTCTTTCATATTATTTAAATCTTATTGTATTTCTGAATTATGTAGTAATGTTGTAAAAGATTTGAGGAAATAAAACATTTATTTATTCTTTCATATTTGTTGATTACTATATTACTTTTTTCCAGATTCACATTGAGCTGGAACACGTAATAATAATCATTCATGTTGCCAGTCATATACCTATGCATAGCTGACATATTTTCACTTGAATAATTGAAAAAGTTGGATTTTTTTCAGGAAAAATTCCACCTCCAGACAGGAAAAACAAACAGGAACCGATTCTATTATTCATAAGACTTGAAACACGAGTAAACACCGCGAAGTAGCTCACTTTTCAGCGGATGTATAGAAAAGAAACTCTTGAGCGAATCTAATGCAGCTCTTTTTATCGTATAGCAAGCATTAAAACATCCGGTAAAATGTGCTCGAGAGGCTGCGCTGCTTTTATACGATAGTTCTCTTCTTTTTCACGTCTTGTTAATCGTTCGTTCCTCGACTTCGTCGTATTCTGTTTCCGTCTTGAAAATAAGACCAATTTGTCGAGGGGCGGACTCGAAACGTGAACAATTTTCGGAAACTCACTCTTGAAAATATGTGATTGGCCGAGATGTAGAATACGTAAAACATGTCATAAAGATTCCATTAGAGTACGTTCTGAATCACATTACAGACAATTTTTGAATCTTCGCAGAGTGGAGATGTTTTTGTATTCCCATTTACATTATTCTTCTCTGAATTCATGCGAAATTTGAAGAGATCTGAATGCGGAGAGACATCATTGCACGAGTAAGCGCTTGATCATAAAAGCATAAGTTTTGTTGTTTATAACTGCTTCATTCTGCAAAGGCATATGGATTGAAAATAAATTATTACTGTCATTACAACTCTTTATAACGTTTTATAAGTTCGAAGTGTTTTTAAGAACTTATCTTCTATACAATATTAACATGACTAAATCATAGTGGATGAATTAATTCTTCTACTCTTCGAGTGAAAAAATCTGTAATGAGGTAATAATTGTGAGTCCAGGTGCACTAGCAAAATAAAACCCAAATTTGGTATTGAAGTACTTTTGGGCTATGCCTGTTATTTCTTCCTATATATTGTGCAGTGTGTAATTGTCTATAAATGAATATCCTGTTGTTGGATAGATTACAGAATAATTTTGTCAGCTTACAATCGAAACACGATTCCTTTAGTAATTGAAACGAAAAAAAAAACAATTTCAACAGTCAGTTTGTCGAACATTTTTGGCAACAACGCAACGGACATCCAATTAATCAGTTTATAAATTTCATAAATATTTGATCGTTCAATAATTGCTGCCGCACTCCATCGTGTTTCTATTTATATTCGAACTCGTTTGTTCCCCTCTTCCCCCTTCTGTCAGAATTCCGACCAATTCCTCTTTTTCAATATAACTGCCACTCTCTCATCCTCCTTTCACATTCTCTCTTTTCTCTATACATCTGTATCCTTTTCTCTCCTTCTCTTCATCCTCCTCTTACCCAAAACTCTCTACTCTCTCTCAACTCCTCTCAAATCTTAACCTTCTCAAACATCCTCTCTTTTTACTCTCTGTCTTTATCCTTTTCTCTCTACGACTTCATGTTCTTTACACTACTTTTTGATCCTCTTCTCTCACCCTTAACACTCCACTCTATCTCCACTCTCTTTCTACTCTCTCTCTCTAGTCTCTCTCTCTACTCTCTCTTCACTCTCTCTCTCTACTCTCTCTCTACTCTCTCTACTTTCTCTCTCTACTTCTCTCGACTCTCACCCTCCTCCCACATCCTCTCCTTTTTCACGAGGTCTTCATACTTTCATTTTTATCTCTTCTCTTTATCTTTTTATCATCTTCTCTTTACCTTCATACCCTTTTCCCTGTTTTTCGATTGCGCTTCTATCAATTATCCCGTATTTCAGGAAATATGATATATTAACGTAAAGAAACACGGACCTATAATTTCCATAAACATAGATATTATGTTTACGTAAATCATTGTTGCACTGGTTTGTTGCGATACCGAATTAATTACGCGGTGATTCAAGGACGTGCAATTAATTAATAATTTCTGGCTGCTACCGGACGCTTTTGGTTTTCTTTTTCGTTTGTCGCGTAATTTCACGCCTAGTTGATTCGGACAAGCAATTTGCAGCGGCAACATAAGAAGCAGTCGCAATTAAACGCCAATTTAGATCTGTTATGTGGGATCACTGATACTCTCTTACCTTTAGCCGAAAATAGGAGGCTATAATATCTCACAAACCTCATAAACGAAAAATGTTGTGAATAAACAATATTCAATCTATGAGAAATAGGAAATAATAGTTGTTTTGATATTTGGCCAGTAGATTTCAAAAAAATAAAACAGAAGCTGAAGTTGTGAAGAAAATATTGAGAAAAAAAGAAAGAATGAATGAGATCGATGTTATTCGTGGCTTGTAGCAGACCAATATGAGCAAAAGATAGAGAAGTTACTTCATTATTTTTTCTACAAAGTTAATGGGAAATAAGGGGCGTTTATAGCTAAGATCCGTATGCGAAGGTCTCATTATTGTAGAATTTCTAGAAAGAACAAGAGATACGGAAATCTATCCCATAACTTCAATATTATGAGTTTTATAAGGATCGAATAACACTAGATCCGAGAAGATTTAACTGATAAAGCCTATTATTACTATAAAGATCTTTAAAATTATTTTTTATTCAACCCCAGACTATGCGTTAATAATGTTTATATCGCAAATCATGGATCAACAAGTTTTCGTGAATGAATCTAGAAGTTTATCAATATTTGAATATTCTGAATTATGAAAAATACAAATAACACATAAAAAAGATTCTTATTGTTCCATTCAATTATCTTTGGTGATTGGTGATGTTCTATTCTCAAAAACAAGGTTAGCAATACTATATTACTACTATATTTGCAATACTTATGTTATACTGTTTTGTACAGTATCCATTTGTATAGTATAGTGTACTTTGAAGCTTCTATTGTCCACTCATGTATTTTTGATTTTTGGCAAATAATAAAATTGAAATCAATATTGTTAAAACAGGAGACTAGATTTGTAAAGTAGATATAGGCTTAGTATTTGTTTGAATATTTGTATAGAGATTGTTAACTCAAGATAATTACTCAGCTCTTAAACTATAAAACGCACAAGACGAAACTTTAGACCCTGAATCTGATCAGCACAATAGTAGGGGGCGTTTTAAGACCAATATATCGGAAGTGTTGGCCTGTCTTGTTATCCAAAGTTTAGGTGGCTGACATTATGCTCTCCCTCACTATCTTACTCTCTTCAATCCGCTTCAGTTAATATTTTCCCTCTCTTGTTGCTCGTTAACAAGGTGAGAAAGTAAAGAGCAGGTGCTATTGAAGAAGCTAATTACAGACATGTCTGAAACACGCCTCTGTTTCAAGCAAGACGCTTCACGCCTCTCTGAGGCTCCCAAACACCTCCCCGACCAAACACCTGACATTTTATCTGCACGATGTCGGGCAAAAAAGTATCGAAAAAATACTGTCGGCCCACAAATAGGGTCAAACGCGTAATAACTACTTACTCACAAACATAGAACCACATTATATGCTATATATACCTATATTATTATCCTTGCAACCGACGGACCCCTAGTTAAGACAACCATATTGCTTATTACCGATACTGAAGAACGCCTGCCCTCTGGAAACTAACCTGGAGATTCATTTAAAAGCAGCTGGCTCTTTTTTATCGATCTCACCTTCAAATCTTGACCTTATAGTCAACGAGGCCCTGATTGATGTGACGAGAACCTTGTTAACTAAATCTATTGCCTAGGCGGCAGGAGATTCAGTTAACGCCTGTTTTAGGTAATGCCTTGCCAGGTCGTAAATGAGAAACACGTGCTTCGTAATTGAATGGAAAAAACCAACTCGAGTTTTGTCAATCAATGAATTAACTTTAATGCCATTAAAATATTCATATTCGTAAATTCATCAAATAAATAAAATACTTATATTCTGAAAGTACAGTAAAGTTAGTGGCGAAGCGTGGTATACTTATTTGGTATTATTTCCGGTATATTTCCTATAGGATGACCAAATAAGTATACCACGCTTCGCCACGGAGTAAAGTATTAACCAAGAGAACAAAAATCTATCTGTAGTAGACTCTCAAGTAGTAATAGGTATTAATTCTGAGATCTGAGATCACAAGCACCCAAAACCTCATGAATCAAGATCAAAAATAAAAATAATAATAACACAATGTTATTTCAAATTGTGATAATCAACAGATTTGAATTAACTCTAAAGAGGCGATCAGGATATGAATTTAAGACTTGAGACTTCAAGTGGAAATAAATAGTTTTTATTGATTTTTCGATTGATTGACACTAGTGTCAACGTTTTTATTCACTTCACTGAAATTTCTGTAGTTGTTCGTCTATAAAATGATGCCGGATGATGCAGAAATGAAATCTTCTAATTGAATTAAGGATTTTCTTTGTAGAACCAACCACTATTTATATTATTGGTTGAGTTCTAATCGAGTATATTTCGAGTTATTTTGGTGACTGATCTAAGAAGTATTCGATTGTATAGGTATGGGCTGATTTCATCATTTAACTCATAGCTTCAATCTACATGAAAATTGGAATGATAATTAACTAATCGCCCACATTACTACAATTGTACTTGGAGGGTGCATTCATGTTCATAAATTATTTTATCTGTTAAACTAAAAACATGAATTGAAATGGAATTCAATCAAGTATAGTAAGCGAATGAATGGAGACCTAGAAATTGACGTTTTCAACTGAACAAATGAAGGGTAACCAAGATTCAACTCATTACTAGAGTTGGGCTGTAAGTACTCTCCTGAACTGAGTATGCAAAGGGGGATGAACATTGGCGAACATTGAGGGTCATCAATAATGCCGATTAATTAATTAATTGCTGCGCATATACACTCACACATCAATACGCACAGGTAATTACTTGGCTCTCGAACTCCCTCTCCACCCTTATCCATTATATCCACAACATTCCCTTGCGTTTATACCAAGGTGCAGTAAACTACACACTCGCTAGACTAATACATTACTGAACCAATTTGAGCCGCAGTTTAGTCATGAGAGTGCCTTTTGATCAGCATGAGCTTTCAAAATGAGCTCAACAGATATAATTGTGTTACCCAATAATTCAACAATGGTTCTAACTAGAATAGAATGGTACTAACTGGAATAGGTTCTAACTATTGTGCAATAAGGAAACAATGTACAAAGATCTACATTCGATTTTCAATCGTCGATTCGGTCCATGTCAGTCACTTCATCAGTCACTCATGTATTTATTAGGACTAGCTGTTTTCCGGGTTCTACATTCATTTGAAGGGGAAATGCGGCTAAGTCGTAATAGAGTTTCATTCAACCTTTGAATTGAATGCAACAGTGCACTCATCCTTAATGTGAGTATGTGGTTATTTGTACTTTGGATACGACTTCTTTGAAAGAAATATGTAAATCTCGGAAGTCTTCATTTTCTCGAAATCAAGAGGATTCGCTTGAGGCTGTATAGAAAGCAACCAATCACGTACAATGTATAACATTACTTATGGAACAGACACATCAAGGTCGACTAACTGCAATAATTGAAACTAATGATTATGATAACACAGTTTGCTCAAATTGGATATAGAATACCAAAAGAGGCTTTCAATATGGATAACTACCACAAAACCAGCTTCACCCCTAGACATTTTTTTCTTGAAATTAATGATTATGATAACACAGTTCGCACAGATTGGATATAGAATACCAAAAGAGGCTTCCAATATGGATAACTACCACAATACCACCTTCAATACTACACTATAATGTTTTCATACTCTCGATTATGATAACAGAGTTTTTAGAAATAGGATATAGAACACCAGATGAGGCTCCCAATATGGATAACTACCACAATACTACTTCAACACTACACAATTATTTTTTGAAACACAGTTTGCACTGATAGGACATAGAACACCAGATGAGGCTCACTACAATGAATACTTGCTGCACATCACGTCATAACCACATAATGCATCATATGGACCAAGTTGAGTGTGGCTGGCTGGGCTCACATTGTGTGTGGCTGGCCTTTTCACAGGTGATTGATCGCCGCTCATGGATCACCGAGAAGAGGCCTAGGCTGCCGCTGCCGCACCGCCATGCGGTTCAACCGCCAACTCTACAGACATGCGTCCACTCAATCATTCTTTCTCTTCCTCCAGCTCAACATCTATCTCATATTCTATCTCTTTCTCCAAGATAAACTTTCTCGTTCACTGTCCTTCTCCCAAACATGATCCTCATTCTCTGTCTTTCTAGCAAATATGATTCTCATTTTCTGTTTTTCTATATCTATCTCTCTGTATTGGAACGACTATCTCTTTTGTCTTTCTCCATCAAACATAACTCTCCCTCTATCTCTTACTCTCCATTGGAACATCTATCTCATATTCTGTGTTTCTCCATATGAACATCTACCTCATATTCTGTCTTCCTTCATCTAAGTATCTATCTCTCACTCCCTCTTCCTCCATTCGAACATCTATCTCATATTCTCTCTCTTTCTCCAGAATCATCTATCTCATTTTATGTCTTCCTGCATCTAAGTATCTATCTCTCACTCCCTTTTCCTCCATTGAAACATCTTTCTCACATTCTCTCTCTTCCTCCAGAATAATCTTTCTCATTTTCTGTCTTCCTGCATCTAAGTATCTATCTCTCACTCCCTCTTCCTCCATTCGAACATCTATCTCATATTCTCTCCCTTTTTCCGGAATCATCTTTCTCATTTTCTGTCCTACTTCAAAACATAATTCTCATATCCTGTCTTTCTCTGAAACGTCTATCTCATATTCTGTTTCTCCTCATCTGAACATTTCTCTCTTTCTTCCTCGATTGGAACAACTATTTCACATTCTCTCTCTTTCTTCGGAATCCTCTATCTCAGTTTCTGTCCTTCCTCATCCGAGCATTTGTCTCATATTGCTTCTTTCTCATGAAAATGTATTCCAATAATTCTCTTTTCAACGCCTCCATTCTGGGGTGGATCATCGATCATACAATGGCCCACTTCAAAAGAAGCAGAGATAGTGGATAGTGATAGCTCTGTTGTATTACTTGATATCCGCTTAAGCGATTGCTGAAATATGTAGTATTTTTCCATTGATGTGTATGAAGCGGAGTATTAATTCATTAATTCTATTGTTGGATAGTACGGTAATGCAGAATTTTGTGGTCGAGCCTTATAATTTTGCCTTTTGATTTTTAAAATACGTTAAGATTTTAAGGTATTTGCTACTAATAATTAATGATTCACGTCCATAACAAAAGTAAGAGATTAAGTTTATCTATAAAATGAATTATTTTTATTTTGTTATTTTGCAGTGATTTGCTCGGCCCCAGCTTAGTTGAAAGTTTCTTTATTCTTTTAAATAAGTGATGGTGCCCCACACGGAGTTGTCTCGGGGTACCTGCTTTATTTAACATTACTGTTAATTTTAATTTGAATCTTGATCTTTTCTGAACACATGCGCCAGATGAAGAAGTAAGAAGCTAACAAAGTTAGGCTAACTCATCACAAATAAATTTCTTTTTCCCATACTCCCCTCATTTATTTTGCCCATAAAAATGCAGATTGCAACCTTATAAAGTGATTGTATATCTTTCTTGACTAAAAATATAAAAACTGCAAACATTAGAAATAAATCATGAGTAATTAGGATTGAGAAGTGTTATCCATGTTAATTTCCAAGTAAGAAGAGAATCTCACAAACATTATAAGTTATCTCAGTATTCATAAATCACAAGTATAGAAGTATCACAGATATTTATCTATTTATTTATATACAGTTGTTACGATACATCAAGTTTTGAGTTTCACTCAAATGATAGGTGACATGTCAATGCTTAAACTAATGTTATATCTAAATTATCAAGTCTTGTAAGATATCTTACAAGACACAGTAGATTTCCCTCAATAATGGCACCCTTAATTTGATTGTGGAGAAGGCGCAGTTGGAGGAAAAAATGGAGCATTATAATGGATGAGATGTGAAATAGGTAGAAGTGGAATGTAATATGGTTACGGCCATTTAGTGATAGGCTTCAGTAAGAGAGAGTCTGAATTAATCGGAACGCTTTGCTCTAGATATTGAAAGGGATGGGGGAGAATTGTGGGTGGAGGAGGAGGGGAAAAGGACGAAGTGTGTGAACCCTTTCTCGACGTCGATCGGTCCCCCCGAAATTCTCAATCACCCCTGTCACTTCCCCCCTCCCCCAAATCGACCCACGACTTCCGCCATCGGTTTTCCAGACAAAAGACTAATGGAATTCGATTTCTGTTGAACTCGGCCATCCATCAGACAAGTCTGTCTGCTCCTAATTAGCTTGGCTTCTTCAATTTTTGTCTCCAATAGCACTCTTGGCGACCTAGATCTATTATATTCGCCTCTATTCTCCTTTGAGTTTCTCCCCTATCCTCCTTTACCCCCCTTCTCCTACAATGTCACTTCTCAGCTATCGTTATCGAATCGCAGCAGCCACTTTTCTTCAGATACATTTTCCAGGAGTTCACTGGCCGTTCCAGACGTAATTAAGGGTGTTTCCCTGAGGAAAATGTGCAGCAAAAGTGAGAAGCGTTTCATAACTACATAGTAGATGCTTCTGAATGAGAACAATCTAGGTGAGCTAGTGTACGCTTTAGTGGAGAGTTTTCTTCTCTGTTCTATGCATGGGATTTGCTTATCGTAGTTGGTGGAGTAATAGTACAGGATGTTCAGACACTGTGTCAGAAGTTAATAGTATAGGATTGTTCTCTTAATAGAACTACAAAGTATATTTTCATGTTTTATACACTTTATTACGTTGGAGAGATACTTAATCTTCAGACCAACCTTTTAAAACAAAATTAAACAAACTATCTCACAACAAACACATGATTAAAGCCTTGAATGTTGAAGTAAAGGCTTGTGTGAATTAAATACAAGTAAGAATAATAAAATGCTTCCTATACCCGTTTGAAATAATCTTTTAATCTATACTAGTTTTAATTTTTTTGTTATTTTCTATACTTGGGCCACTTACGATTAGAGTGAATCAGTTAAATATATATATTTTCAATAATTATCACACATTTTTCATAATGAGTAATTACGTGAAGCCTACTCTAAAGTTGAATAATGTGTATCTTTCTCATTTTCTTCCTTCACATAATCATATACATAATTCAATGAATTGGGTACAGTCTAGAGAGATCCTCTTTTGTCTTCTCACAGAATTACAGGCACTCAATGATATACATTGGATACAGTCCACGAAGACACTCTTGAAATTTTCTGAGATAATTATAGGTAGAATGATAGATTTATGGTGTAGTGTGAATTCCTTAATACAATTTACTTCAATGTACGAATATGGTATATTCCTGTAATGGAGCTTGGAACAATACAGCACTTAATCATCACAACATGTATTCAATAATCTACATTGTTTCACAGACAAAGAACTTGTATATCAAACACGTAATAAGTACGTCTAACACAGGAAAATGGTTCCGTTCATGTACGAACAACAACGATAATACTAGATTGGTTATAACTGCTGCAAAATAGGTATGTAACGTATTATGCTAGATTGGTTTTGACTGCAGCAAAATAGGTATTTACTGCACCGAGAACATGATCCATAAACAAGGCTTGTTGTAAAAATAATATTTCCTGTCAGTGAACGTCTTCGAAGGTGTTTTTCGTTATAAGTGACATTGATCGCAGTTATAGTTGTTATGCTCCAATGACGCAGGGGTGCTGTGAGAGGGGCTGGAATGGGCGTAGCCTCGTCTTCAGCTAACGATGCTGTAATGGCAGGCCAACCGTCTCGACACAGACCCATCATGCCTCATTATGTCTTGTTAGCGTACGTTGGGACTTGATGTCGATAGCAGAGTCCACTGTTAAAAAAAGTGGACAAGAAAAAAACAATAACAACGTGTGATCTGTAATTTCCACCTGCCTCTCTTGCCGACCTAAACAGCTGTTGATAGTTGAGGAGAGTCGCAGCACGAACATGCTGGAAAATGGTCGTCAATCATGGCTCAGGTGCCAGGAGAGGGATCGGCTGCATAGCAATTTGAATCGGAACGAGCTGGCTGCAAAACTATTTGTTGAGGTGATTTTTGGATAGGAGTTTCAATTCGTACCGTAGTTCAATAAGAAAAACTGATCGAATCTGAATCTATTCAAGTAACTGACATTTTAAACATAAAAAATATTGTACATAGCCTAATAATTAGAGAAACGAAAATCTAAAGAAATCTTTATATAGTCCGATTCACGTCAAGAAGTCAGCATTGTTTATATGAGGAGCATTGATGCCAAGTTTCATTGAGAGAGAAAGAGAAAACTGCACCAAACGTGTTTGTTGGGACTGTGTGCGACAACAATGCACACTGCACAGTGCGGCAACTATGCACAGTGCGAATAGGATAGAGACATCAGCAACTGCCTTGTGCTGAACAAGGATAGCAAACTCTCATCTAAGCAATGCTGACTTCTTGACGTGAATCGCACTATAAATAGTTCCAAAGACTTCTGCATCAGCAAACATTGACAACAGAACTAAATAGGAGATTCGATGTATGCCACAGAACAGTACTAAAATGCCACTGAATAGCTTTCTTTGGATTCTTGTTCCTCTAATTATTATGATTTTACATCAGTTGGTTAACTGCAAGGTCTAATAATTTCTTGAAAGTTTTGTCTTTGATGAAGATCTATTTTTCTTCATATCAGTTTTTTGTGAGGTAGGAGAAAGTTTCAAGGGAGTATTGCACGATTCATTAGCCGATAAAGGAGAGGTATCACGTGTATTGAATTTCGTAGCTGCACTCGGGTCCTGTCGTGTAATTTTCACAGCTCGACAAAATGATTGATGATTTGGGGAAATGGGAGTAATTCATTTCCAGAATTAATAAACAGCAATCAGTGCGGAAGGAAGCCTATCCCGTTCCCCTCCCCAGCTCTCTCACCCCTCCCTCATCAAAATAACAACCATCGTCGCCGCCGAGCTTGGACAAAATTATAAATTTCAGAAGCGATGAGTATCATCACGAGACTCACTCACACAAACACATACACCCAATTAATGCAAAAGTCTTGTTAAAGCTGGATTTCACCCCTACGAAAAGGGTAGATCCATCTTGTGCCGCTGAGCCTTTCTATCTTATTCCTGGAAAATAATTTGCTCTGTCAGGTGGGGGAGTATGCTCATTAAAATGTGTCATTCAGACTACCTTGATGTATAGGACTTGTTGCATAAGCAGACGTCAGATTATAATAAATCCATTTTTTCATTACGAATTCGAAGAAATATATACTAATGTTGGGTTGCACAAAGCAAGATCAATTTCGATCCATGAACTGTACAATGCTGATCGAATGGGATCAGCTGATTTAAAATAGAGTTGATTCCGGTTCATAAGAACATGAGGAAGATGTCGAAATGAGGAGGAGGAGGAGGCAGGAGAGTCCGTCATAACTATGAAGAATAACGTATGTGTGAAGAATAACGAAGTGAGCTAAGAGTAGTGAAATGCGATGGAAACGGTGATTTTGTGATGGAAATGATCACTAATGAGCAAAAATACTAGTTTTCAATTGTCGTTTGAATTGAATGTGAATATTAATAAAGGTGGAGTACAAGAGCAAGAGCAAGAGAAATTGTTGAGGTTAGAGTAAAAATGGATTCCCTCATTTGTTTGACAACAGTTCAATTTTTCAAAAAAATAATTGTTTGTATTTTGTAAGCTTTTCTGTACATTAATTTGTTCTGTTATATACAGTATATTTTAAAGAAAACCATAAATAGAAAGAAAGGCTGTTTCAAAACATTTCAATTTTCCGAAATCATTGTGTTTTTTTGTATTATTTGTGAGCATCTGTGTATGTTCATTTTCTCTCTAATATATATTATTATTTTTCATTTACAAAAAATCCGTGAGAAGAAAGCAAAGCAACATTGAGTAAAATGCAATAAACTGCACCCTCACTACACTATAGTTGCCTAATAATCGAATGGAGTATTTCGATTTGCCCATCAATTGAACGCGAAATCAGTAGCTGGCTATCAGGGGTGCCATGTGGACCTGTTCATAATCGTTGTATATTGGGCATTCGAACACAATGCACACTATTGGCACGGTCCATGTCGCTGATATAACTATATGTATAATGTGTATCGGAGGCAGTATTACTATATGTATAATGTGTATCGGAGCTCCCCAAGGAAGGTCAGCTCTGATTGGTTGTTCCATTGTGGAGAGTTGTTGCTGTTGATGATGGTGCTCTTATCGCTAAGTACCCGCCGGGCCACTAAATTCTGCAATAACTGCTGCTGCCCCCCAACTGCCAGTTAGATTAGGACCAACTATACAATATTGCACACCCAATACAATGATTGGCCTCTGCTGGGAATTCGGCGTGCTTGCTTGTATTGTTACAAGAGCAACTTCCTGTAAAAATGGATGCATTTCGAGATAAGTTCAACCAGAGCTGCTTCCTCTCCTTTTCTGTGGTTCAACAGAGAAAAGAACTGTGATTAATGGATGATAAAAAGTTCATTGCATGCTTCTGGAACAAAGTGAAGACCGAATTGATAAAGAACGATATCAGCGACGTGTGCAATGTTTTACATACAAGAAGAAGATGAAGAAGAAGAAGAAGAAGAAGAAGAAGAAGAAGAAGAAGAAGAAGAAGAAGAAGAAGAAGAAGAAGAAGAAGAAGAAGAAGAAGAAGAAGAAGAAGAAGAAGAAGAAGAAGAAGAAGAAGAAGAAGAAGAAGAAGAAGAAGAAGAAGAAGAAGAAGAAGAAGAAGAAGAAGAAGAAGAAGAAGAAGAAGAAGAAGAAGAAGAAGAAGAAGAAGAAGAAGAAGAAGAAGAAGAAGAAGAAGAAGAAGAAGAAGAAGAAGAAGAAGAAGAACGTTCTGTTCCTTACTGAGAATGTACAATGATTTGCAATATTCTAGCCCTGGAAATTCAATTTTCTTCTACAATCAATCAAGAAATTCAATCATTTTCCATTATTCATATTATTTATATTTATATATAGGACACAATCATGGAGAAAGCATACGGAAGTAGGTAGATGATTTATCCCCATGGGGATGAATGAACGACAGAAAAACGACATGATGGTGGCGATATCTCTGGGAACTCGAGAGTACTTCAAACACTTGCTGTGTTAATCAAGTGAGCGATCGGCAAGACCTCTGAACTCACCTAACACGAACCGCGCAGTAAAAATGTGAACAGCCGTCCCTATCTGATGAGTAATCTACTTGGTGTACGCTTGATCAAATCAACTTCAACGTCAACAGCAATCTTGGCAAAATATCAGGAAAGTAAACTTCAACTGGTCAACTACAAGCCGCCATTTTGTTGTAGACTCCTCCCATTTCCATGAAACCAACACTTAACAGAACCGAGGCCTCTGATTGGCTGGCAATACTGAGCTACTATTGGAAGCCAGGAGACAGCTGATTCTAGACACGCCTCCCTGCCGAATTGAATTCGTGGAATATTAACTTCACATCAATTCCAATCACAAAGCTTCAATCATTGAAGAATAAATTTAATTAAAAAATATTAATCACAAATACTTATTTATGGAAATCTATCTTACATCAATGAAATATATTGAAATAATGAAAATATTGCTATTTGATTTTTTAGTTGTAATTTCCTTTTATTTCTCTTTGCTTTTTATTATTGTCTTTCTTTTCACTATTTTGCATGCAAATTATTTGTAGAAGTTTGTTTGGTTTCAAAATATTATATTTATTTGTAAACATTAATATATTGTATTGAATGGGCACATGCTGTAGAACCTACGGGTTTAGCAGGACCCGAAATTGTAATTATTAATTTTCAATAAAATTGATTGATATGAATTCATATAGAAAACTATTCATATAATAGTACGTTTTTGAAAAATATTGATAAAAATTGCTTTGTGTCTGGCTTATATTACCTAGTGAACGTTGTTTATGAGTTGTAGTTTATGAATATTTAGATGTAAGTTCTGTAGTGTAGTGCTATATATTAAAATACAGTATTGTCAACCTGGTGATGCATCCTTTAGAAACCATTGTGTAGCCGCAATAAATTCTCCAGAATGGAAACAGAATAATTTAGGACGTGCAACTACTTTTGTACATTTTCGCACAATAGAAAAATTGTAACATGCACTTAGAACCAGTGCATACGGCTATCGGGCAATAAATCTGTTTTTACGACTCAAGGAAATACGAACGATAGTTTACGGCCGACACCCTTGCCTTCTATACTAAACTGAAGCACTTCTAGTTGTTCCTATGCGCCAAGTACCTACCTTGACAATGTCTCGCCGGAAACAAGTCTCACATGTACATCTCATTGATTTAAATTCGGAAATGGCACTGACAAGACTCTGGATTCAAAGTAGGGACATAAAATAATCGCTTTCTTGGATAAACAGAACCATTAACCTACTAGTGACTCTTTTAAGACAATTTCTATGTCTGTTATTAATGGGAGTTTCTGGCACATTATTTATCCAGCCAGCATTTAGCACTTTTCTTCACTAAGGCTAAGGCCACACTATTAAGAGCTATGCTTGGTGCTAAGAGCCAAGTGACTCACATAGTGACAGATCCTATAAAAAAATAAATTGAAACAAAATAAATTAAAGCACCAAGTGAGTCGCGTCGCTTGCAGTGTGACCATCTGCAATAGTAGGCAATGCATTCGTTCACTAGGATCAGTCACTAGGCGAGTCATATGGCTCTTAGCACCAAGCATAGCTCTTAGTAGTGTGGCCTTGGCCTAACTGATACCAGTCGTTATTTTTAAAAATGAAATACTCTGTCAATTAAATTTAATAAAAATACCTGTGTAATTAATTTTAATTAATATATTTTATTGATCTACTTCCATCCTTTAAGGCTGTGCATCAGCATAAAAGACTTTTTTATGGTGATATTTTTTTAAAGTTTTACTATTTGGATACTATTGAACTATCAAAATTTATTTCGCTTAATAGTATCCAAATCGTAAGACTTTGAAAAATATCTCCATAAAAAAGTTTCTTTTATACTGATGCACAGCCTTAATAACTATGCCTACTATTTTTTCATCTGGTTAGTTCGTTGTTTTCTCAAAATAAAATTAATGTTATATTAGTTTGTTTTATCTTAATTTGGAGATTATTTGTTTTATGGCATCCAAATTTAAAGGCTCATTATTTAAAAATAATAGTTCAGTCTCATGGTATATCACATGTTATTAAATTTATGATTACTTCTATATTGTTGTATGTCCATTATTAACCAGAATGCTATTCTTATCAAATTTATTCAAGCAAATATTTGATATTCATGGTTAGCCATTCTAAATTCACGTATGAACATTGGATTGAGATTTCGTTTGATGTTGAGTTTATTCCATCTATTAGCTCTCCATTATAATGCGGCATATTTGACTAATATTCCCTGGTTTCAACGTCACTGGACATGCAACAATTTAATTCTGAATTTGAACATGAGGTATTCCTTTAAATATTAGATTCTTACATCAAATTTTACATTGTGATGCCATATACCACGACCCTCTGGTGCCCTGTGAGCTAGTTGCAATTGACCGCAGGTTATAAAGAAACTGAGCTCACTTTCTTTTGGGCGCATTTGATCATCACCACAACTGGGACTTTAGACTCTTTTATTTATTGGAATATAAATCCTCAAATAACTTGGTTTACACCAATTCAAACACGAATAATGTGACATGGCTCCCACCGAGGCGCTGGACGAATATGCAAAATTTCTTTATTGAAAAATTGGATTTTCAATCACAGAAAATCACAGACTTCATTTTGAAAATTTTCAAGAAACTGATTATATAACTTTTGGAGTTGCCAAGCTTTATTCAAGCAATTAGTAAATTTGAATATTGATTTATTTTAATAAATTATTCATGAGAGCATGCGAATGATAGTAATCTAAATAATATTTTAGTAATAATAATAATAAATTGCCTGACAAGCAGCAAATCTCATTTTAAATATCAATTATTCTTTTACTGGCATTCTACCTTGAAAGAGTTTGAAATTAATTTCATTATTATTATCAGTATTATTATTGATTGGGATTTGACATTGATTATTCTATTGTTTTATATGTTAAGGGATTTTATTGCTCTGGTCAAACAGATCTGTGTGAAAAATCACACTGGAGTTGGAAGAGTCGTAGTCACTTATCCCATGTTGAATGTGTTGTATGTAACAGATATCTCTCTAGCACCACCTGTAACTTTCACTTGTTCTTACACTTTGGTGAGAACATTTTGCGTTTTCACACTACACTAGCGGATCAGTTTGGAGATTCCCCAGAGTTGAAGGCGGAGAAGCACCATGCGATCCTACAAACCTTCCCACTGATATGGAGATGGAACCACAGGAACCCAGGATACGACCAAGGGACATAAGTGTCGACTCTGGGACATTTCAATCAAACGAGGATCCAGCTTTGTCGTTTGAGACCGAGGAGACGCCAAGGGCCACATACTCCTCTCCCAAGACCCAGCAAGCTTCACCGCAGTCTATACTCCAACTCTGGTGACATCATAATACAACAGTTGAAGAACAAGAGCGTTCCAACTTCCTGGGCAAAGCTGTTTGATAATTGGTTTACAAATAAACTGACGGTGATGCAGAAAGATATCCAAGATACAGTGGAAACAAGTATAGCAAGATCAGAAGCGTCACTGAAATCTAGCATTGAGCAGAACACAAAGAAAATAGATAGACTAAATGAGCACATGAATAATATGGCAGCAAAATGGAGGCAAAATGGACTCCAAATTCCAAACTCAAATGAAATAAAAGTATTGGTAAGAAGATTGATGAATTTAGTATCAATATAAATATAAAGTTTGACAAAGGACTTGAAATAATACAAGGTCAAAAGAGGTCGTGACAAAAAAAGTGGAAGAAGTAAAAATCAAGAAGAAAAAGAAAGAAGACTTCAAGAAGAAACCAAGAAGAAAGAAAATTTCAACAAAATAGTGAGCCAACTGGAAAACCTCATGGAAGATATTCCAGTCTCTAGAAAAGTTGAAGGATTGGATCATCTAGGATCCAGCTAAAATAAACTTCATGGATTCTCCTCTTCAATGATTGGAAACGAAATGGACTATAATATATATCTTCTACTCTACAAATATTTAAATAAGTGCTCCGATAAACTTTTGAAACTTATGCTACTTGTTTATTTTTGTAAGCCCCATATTTTCATTTTATTATTATGCTAATGCATGTAAATTTTCCATTAAGTTACAAGAGGTAAATTGTTCAAAGTTACCATTTCTATTTGTATTCTAGAAATAGGTGAGATAGGATAACACTTAATAGAGCTAAGAGTTAAATAACTGGTAGAAACCAGAATTTCTATGTTTAGACACTATGTTGTCATTATTATGTTGGTAGAACTGTACATGTACATTCACCTCAGAAGGCTTATTGTTGAAAGCCGACGCATATTCCGGCTAATATTATGATTATATAATTAATTTATAACGACCTTATGCAGCATCAATTGTACGTAGAGATATTCCTATCAATTTTATAAAATATATATCCTGATATGGATTTATTGTCAAGGGACAAATAATAATTTTGTATTGAAACTCTTAAAATAGCTCGTCACAATATTGTGTAATAGAAATCCTAAATTCTTTCAAATAGATTGTGCTTTGCCCACCCCACAATATTGTCAAGAATGTTAGTATTTATATTAGGGGCTATTTTATGTGACAATCCACAGATTTGAATAATTATTGGCAAAAGAAATAGAAAATTTTCAAGACCATAATATAAACAATAAGAACCGTTAACCTATTTTGACAACTGATAAGATAATAGAAAGTGCGTGCTCCAACTTACCTCAGTTTCTTGGAATTTTATAATTATTAAATTTATTATTTGTATATAATTTACGTTTTGGTGTAGGCATTTATGTGTCAGATGAATAAATAAAATTAATTATTTGAAGATAGCCATAACCTACATTCTTTATGTCAAAAGTATACCACTAGATAATACAAGGCCCAAAACGTTGATATTCTGTAAAATATTTATCAAATACCAAATGGATGTTCAGATAATATTCACACGCCTGTAAATAATTTGAATAATAAGTTGTACTCACCGATTTATCCTCCAAGCCAGGAAATATTGGTCATTTGTCGTCTCATATTACCTTTGTTTATAAGACCAGAGAAATTCGTAATTGTTAAGAATTGGTTTCACAGAAATTTATCTTAATTTGGAGATTATTTGTTTTATGGCATCCAAATTTAAAGGCTCATTATTTAAAAATAATAGTTCAGTCTACTCTTGACTTTGGCAGTGGAATCAAGAAAATTAAATTGAATTTAAAGGCATCTTCATTAAAATAAAAATAAATATTATGTGAGATTTATTATTCTAGATATTATAGTACAGTAATATATTTATTTGAGGGGTTACTAATTTAATTACGTCACAATTAATTCAATTTATTTCAACTAATCACAGCCTAGAATTTTCAAGAAATTCTAGAATATTCTTTCAGCCTCCCTTGAGTTTCTACAAGGCAAGAGCAGTTTCAATGTCTTTCTCCTAATTTATAATTTAAAGTCTGTGATATAATAATTCCTGTGATAATGCATAAAGTATTCTAAAGTCGCGATTACCAAAATTATGGTCCAGAGCCATATATTTTATTTTAATCAGGTCTCAAATAACTTAACTTAAATTTATTTAACTTTCAATTTATTAATTATCCATTAATTTATTATTAAATTTATGATTACTTCTATATTGTTGTATGTCCTTGAAGACAGGAGAATATACTCCAAAATTATTAACCAGAATGCTTCTAATTATTCTTACCTTGGTCTTGGAATATTTGATATTCATGGAGTTGTTAAAAATTAGTGTTTAAGTTGTTATATTATAATAAATGTGACGAGTTAGACATACGAGTTATAAATGTTTACACAAATAACTGATATGAAGATATTGTGTAAATTATAGCTAAACGAAGATAGCTATTGAAAAATTTAAGTCGCTATTTAGAAGAAAGTTAAGTGTCTTGAAGAAAGTCTCGTATTCAATATTCATTGTTATGCATGTGCTGCACCATAGCTGCACTTATGGTTTGGAATTTTTTCTAGTTATCAATTCTATAGTATGGGATCAGTTAACACTTTGCATTGGTCATCTAGAAAAAACCCTTACCCACACTTACAACTTTGAATCCGCACTGATCAATTTATTTAGCAGTTGTTTAATTGTTCTGACCTCTATGTACTGTGGCCCAGCGGCCTGGATCTTAGAAAAATATTATATAATATGAAATATACTTTTATATTATTATACATTGTTTTATTCCACATAATCATTCTCACTCATGATAAGAGTTATTCACAACAACGTTTCTCCAATTGATCAATATATTTTTTAGTTTTAGAAATTGAGTCCATCTATTGGATGCTGAGCCTTGGAGAAGTAAAAAATAGGGATTGGGAATATTAATTAAGAATGAGAAAAATGGAATGGATAAAACCAGGCGAGACGATGAAATTGGAATTGAAGTCAATTATTCCATGTATTCAATTCAATTGCGCGTAATGGCTGTAAAAAGCATACAAAAGAAAAATTGTGATGGTTGAATCGAACAGTAGGAATCGGGAGCTTGAGTGCTTTTCGACTTTAATTGACTGTACGCACACTGTAATATGATCTTCGATTTTTTTTATCATTTTCATCAGTCCGCATTCCCCCCGCAACCGATCAATTATCCCTTGCAATTGATATTTGAACAAGATCCTATCGACGAGACTACAAAAACTGTTTGCTCAATCATGCTCCTTGATTAGCCTACTGCAAGTACATTTCAAAAGCGCATGAATCCAAGCACTGAAAAATAAAGGAATATTCATTCATGATCATTCAATTTCAATACACCATACACTCTGCAATACAAGATCTACCTCATAGCTGTACTTGATCTATTGAATTACAATCACGTTGGCAATTGAAATACAATAAAGCTTATTTAATCGACATTCAAGAATTCATGATTTGATTTGGGAGAACATTTTTTGTTCATGAACCTTCCTGTTTCCATCGATATTTTTTAATTCACTTCTATTATTATCAAGAAACCATCGATTCTGAATTATTCAATCCAACAGTTGAATCAGTACTTTGGAAGGTAAAAATACTCCATGAGTATTCTAGTATAATTTTATTTCATTGCTCCTATTAGTATTACGTGATTTGTGAAAATTATAAAATTGATTTTCAAATTGATTGCCTAGTCTACTTTATTTTGAGAAATAGTGTATTTTGCCAACACATTGCAAAATGAAGCGTCATTGAATGAGATTGGGTAGATCGAAATGAGTTACGAGAAAAGTCTACAAAATGTTGAAGATGGAAAACATATTTATATCTTAATATTTATCTTCTCCACCTAAATCCCACTTTTGTTTATATTTTTTCAATTCACTGCTGTGTTAAAATGCACTGCTGTCTTTGATTTTGTTTTATTTATCAGTTCTACCTTGAATCATTCCATTAACAAAAGTATATAGGTTTATGTCGTGAGCGATGAATATGATAAGGTTCCTTTTCATCAGATCTTTCGATTTTTCTGCTATGTTTTGGGTCCATAAACATTTTTCAACTGAGAGGCTGCAGATTTAGTACTAAACTTTAGAGGTCATCAAACGTTTGAATCATATACAAACTAGGGCATTCAATCTTCTCCTTCATGAAATCAGCTATGATAATCCAGATTCTGATGAATATGCCATTTTCACCCTTATCTTACTTTGGCCCCCAGAATAGCGCAATAAAATTATTTCAAAACTCAACACTCCCTTACCACTATTACTGTTTCTGTGTACTGGTTGTATTTATATAGCTTTTATATGTACTCGTATCTGTATATATCACTAGACTGGTTGCGCAAGCATATTATCGAACATGTTCTAAATTTGCGTCGTCTCATCAGAATAACAGTTTATTAAAAATGTTACTGCTCTTTGCGCCGGTAAAATAGAACGAGAATGAAAATTTCATTACCAGACGCGTCGACAGGTATAACAAATTTTACAAGCGCAAATAAACAAGATAAGGCGTAACAAGGTTCACCCAACAATATATGCTATGCTCGTAACTTATATACGACGCTGTTGTACGATTTTCGCCCGTACGTTTTACGTTGCCCCTCATACATTACACCGTTCCACATTCAACATTATCCTAAATATTCATCTGGATCAAAAATATGGCGGACGCTTCACTTCTGATTGAGCTGTCCCTTCGCTCCGCTCGGAAAACTCAGCAAATAAGATTTTATCACGAAACAACAATTGGCAATGCCAATGTGATGGCTTCAAGTTTACAGCCGCCTGCCTTCTCTCCGAAATATTCTCCTTTCTCATTCCTAGGAATATTATTTTCTGCTGCCTTTTATCCTTGCAATATTCAATAGCACATTCAATTTCGCGCCAAAACCTCGGGCGCAAATGCAACCAACCATTCATACGCCCGTCAAATTGGTTCTTCTCTCTTTTCCTCGTTCTGTTTTCGTTCCTTCTGCTTTCATATTTTCCATCTTATTCAGTTTTCTTTCATTCCAAGGACAGGAAAGTATACTAAGTTATACTATCTGCTCACTTTCTAGTCATCTTCTCATCTTCCTTTTCATCTGAAAATCCACATTCATTTTTCTCCCTTTCCACTCTTCCTTCTCGTTCTCCTCATCGACATTCTTCTGCTCTTTCTCCTCCTCCTCCTCCTCCTTCTCCTCCTCTCCTCCCTCCTCCTCTCCTCCTTCTGCCTCTTCCCCTCCTTCTGCTCCTTCTCCTCCTTCTCCTCCTTCTCCTCCTTCCCCTCCTTCTCCTCTTCCTCCTCCTTAACACCTTTCTCTTCCTCTCTTTTCTCCTTAAACTTCATCGAAACTTTTCTAATTTTACTCTACAATTTTCTGCTATCTCACAGTATTTCTCTCTTTCTGATTGATCTACTATTTCCTTTTTCAAATCAATTCATCAGCTCTCAGTTTTCCGCACCTCACTGTCTTTCATTTCTCTCACTTTTATCGCCTCGTGTCCTTTTTCCACTCTTGTCTATCCCTTCCACCTGAAATCCTCTTATTTTTTTTATCTTCTCTCCTTGTTCTTTCTTGTCTTGTCTCTATTTTCATTATGTCATTTTTTGCATCTATTTTCATCTTTTCCCTTTTAAACCTCCTTTTCTCTCTCAATTCTCAATCTATTCTCAGCTTTCAATTGCCTTTTCTCTCCCACTTCTCTCTTTCTCATGCCTTAGATATAAACACCTTTCTAGAATTAAAGTTGTAAAGCTGTGTAACGAAAGCCACCCGGGCTAGCAGTTGACCGCGTTTGTTTAGTGTGTGGCTGCTGATTCAGAGCTGCAACAATAATTTTCAAAGATAACCTCTCTTCACGCTCCAGCTAGTTGCTTGCTCAATCGTAGCTTGCTGAATCTATTCCATGATTCTCACTTTGGACTGCTGATTCTCTAAATCTTAAGAACCCTTCTGACCTCTTCCACTATAACTGATAATCAATATTCACCTAATTCTATTTGTTGAGATTATAAAGGGAAAGTTTTAAGCCTAAAATAATTCAGTAGTTGCTCTGTTAACATCTTGAAAATCTCGAAGCTACCGGAGTAATTGATATATCACATTATTATTTAATATATATTGTATTGAATTAACTACAACAGTAATTTACATTATAAATTATTTATTACACTGTATCTATTGATTTAATCCAGTAGTTAACCAGCAATCAACTCTTATATACGATCTCAGATCCCATATGCCCAACATGAGTCTGGCATTTAAAATTTTTGAGCTACCCATATACGATATGTACAAAATCTATAAACATAGTTGGATTCATCTGTCCATGAAGTGGGATAAGTTCAATCACAACAAATTTAGAAAAAATAATATGTGAATTTTAATTTTCATTCCTTCTCAAATGTTCTTTCTTTTCTTCATTTCACCATAGCAGAATCTATCAATAGTAATCTTGGAGGAGAAACGACCATGTCAACTTATCTGTTGGCAAGCTTCAGTTGATAAGCTCTTCACCCTGAATACTACGATACCACGGCCTACTATAGACGGCCCACTTCATCTATAGTAGGCAGTGGCGATACACATTATGAGAATTGGATAAAGAAAAAACTTTTTGAAATTTTCAAACTCCACTTTAATAAACACAACTCCTGTTTACACCAGGACCATGGTTTCATGTTATACATAACACATCCTCAGCTGTTTGATCAAGAATTGGAAATCCCTTCTTTTCACTCTAGTACAACACATTGGAGTTTGCCTGAACAAGGCAATGTCTGTATTAAATTCTATTCAATCATCGAATACTTCACGCAATGAAGATTTAGCTGTGAAATCATAACCCTATTTTAGACTAAATTAATTAGTCAGAATTAAACTATTAATCAGAATCCGGGAGGGGAATAGTAGCAGTAAAACAGGGCTGAGCATGTTTTTCTCTTCCGAATCAATATGATTCTCGTATTTGTATCAATGAATAGAGAATTATAAACCATTGATTCTGAACCATGAAGACTATAACAATTTTTTGTACTGTGATTAAACTCATTGAAGACTCCTGAATAATGTGATCTCCACATTAGATTCGATTCAACCAATGTTCACTGACCTATTCCTAGCGCACTCGCTTATAATAGATGAATGGAGTCAAGAAGCGAGTGTATTCGTAGTATGGTGGCTTGGCTGACTGTGAATTGAGCAGAGCAGAGGTTGTCGTCTGAATAATTCCCTGTTAAGTGTGCGTGGGTATTAATTCCACACTCTGGGATCGAGCCGGGCGACGACAAATCTATTGTAAATAGTGAATGCCGGTTGATGTTCAAATCTGTTTGACGATATTCAGTAGACAGTCAGCGATCTCCCGCCAAAACCGTGCACTGCCATCTGTATCTGATGTCGTCGTCGTCTGTTAGTGCTCTCGTGTTCGCCCATCACAATCAATTATTCATCTTACTGTCAAGTTACTGTTAATGCTCTGCCACACAAACATGTAAGCTTCTTGGGTCGTCCCATTGGGACACATCAGGCTTCCAGCATTCCGTTTCATTGGGCTCTACCCACAATGCTGTGTAAATAGTGTCAAACTTGTTCAATATTAACTCACAAGACCTGTAGCTTTCAAAAACTATCATTACTCTATTTGAATGGTGTAAGAATCTGTTATCAAACCAATGAATTCGACGATATACTTGAATAATTAGAAAACAATGTCAGAATCTTATGGTAATGATACAGTATTAGCAACCTCATCATCTTATTAGCTTTATACAAACAACTTTTCCTCCGTATTTAAAGGACTCTAACTTATAAAATTTGTGTTCAAAAGTATGATGACCTATCTAATCTAATCGTATTGCAATCACTAATGAACACAATAATATTATTTCTCAAATCCATTTTTCCTTGTTTATTCTGTAGTGTTACAGGTGAATCAACCCCAATAGGCTACGGCCACTTCATTGTAATCAATTAACATCATAATAATTATGTTTAATCTTTTAAATCAATATTAACTATTCAAATCTCATGGAATATTCATGATAAGATTTTCCATAGATCACTTACATTGAAAAAAAGTTTAATGTCTGTTCTGTGAGTGGGAAAGTTTGAGTGAAGAAATGACAGGAAAAAGCAATGAAGTTTTGGTGTAAATGGATGATGATGATGATGATGATAATTTTGGTAATGATGATGATCGTGATGACTGAGTGAATGGATGGTTACAGCGAAAGTGCTGAAGTAGGTTCGTAGAGTAGAAATCTCCTGGGGGTTTTAGAATCGGAGTTTGAGCACTGTCGAAGAAATGGTCTCCGAGATCTGTTGAACTAGCTACGCAGCAGCCACCTCCCTTACCACCCCTCCCCCCCACCACCATACTTTCCAGGTCCAGACATCCTCAGGGAATTGAGCTCCCTGATAAACTTCCACAAGTTTTTTTCCTACAACTATACGATTCACCGATGTGACCGTGCTATGAGCAGGTTTGTTTTTGGATTGACTGTGATGTTGAAATTACATTTCTTGATAGTTCATATCATAGCCCATTCAGTTTATCACCAAGTTCTTAAAAATTGCGTTGAAGTTTGTCAAACGACTGAATGGACTGTATGATCACTAGAAATCCTTATAAGCTCAAGTATATTGAGGTATACGTTAATTTGTAGATTATGTCCCGTTGATGTAAGCAGTCTTTCAATTTCAACAGTTTTCATGATTTGTTTGCATTCACATTCAACATTTTGACGAACATTATCATCAAATAATTATAATCAAAATAATGATTCAACCGTTCTTTTTGCATCTTTTTTGTTGGATGGACTCTTTCCCCCTTCAGAATTAGTAATCCTCCAGAATCATTGAGGAACTCTCGTTATAATATTTCAGGTGAATGATGCTCTGTACTTGAATCGACAGCAATTTAGAAGAAATCAATAGATTGAAAATAAAACTAATCTATATCGGAGCACTGAAGAGTTTCCTTGTTTAGGATTTCAAGATGACCAATTTCAGGAGAATGTAGAAGAAAAACGGAATTGAATGGAATTTTACAAAAGTGTTGTGAAGATTGAAAACTATTCTCAACCCTTGTGTATAACACTTATAAAATGATACGCAAATATAACACTGGGGTCCAGTGGACCCCAATATAATTTTTTTCATATTTACCATAATTTATGAAATTTTTCAATAATATTTTATACAGTTCTTTATTAGTTATATTCTGATGTACTAAGACCATTTTCTGTCGAAAAACATCCTTGTATAATTTTTTAGTTGAGTTTTCTATGGTCTTTACATTTTTTTATACAAAAATGTATCAGGACAAATTTTTTTTTTATTTTTTTCATGCTAGGTTTTCAACTACTTATTAATATTTTCTGAAAGTACATAAAAAGTACTATCATACAGAACCCATGTCAAAAAGTTAGCATGAAAGGGGTTTCTTATAATACCCACCAAAAAATGCATATTTCTCCATGAAAATTATTCAAATACTCATGCATCATTGTCACAGTAACTAATGAAATAGGTAGAAATTCTAAAATCAACTAATTCTGTATGTGCACACATTTTATTACCTTACTTAACTTATTTATTCAAGATTATTCATTAAACAATTTGGTTCATTTTGATGATTACAAATTGATAAATCACCACAATAAATCATAAGAATAATGTATCATTCTCCCACGTCGTTCTGGCTCCTTCATGGTCCAAATGTAGGGTGTCTTTTTATTTCTTCCCCTAATCAAATGAATATTTCTTTGACGTCTCTCAATTGGATTGTTATTTTGTTCATTTTCGATATTGTCAACAGGCTCATCAGTATCACTATCATTGTCAGATTCACTATCATTTGGCAAGTTATCAGGTTCATTCACATTTAGCACATTATCAGGTTCATTCACATTTAGCACATTATCAGGTTCATTCACATTTAGTACATTATCAGGTTAATTTATCATTTCAATTTCAATGGCATTTTGTTCATCATCTGAATCATCATCTGAAATGACATGAATCATGATCTGAATGTCCGGATCCGAATCGGTGTTATCGCCAAACAGGCTTTCTGAATCTTCTTCATCACTTGCTTCTAAGAAAGCACGAATTATGTCAGGCCTATCACGAAGATTTTGTGCCATTGTGTAGTAAAAAACTGAAGAAACTAACAAATATACAAAATATCACCACTTGAAAAACACACACATTAATATAACACTGGGGTCCAGCAGACCCCACAACAAATTGATAACTCTGTAGACTGGACAGTAGCAGACTGACAGTCGGCGTCAACAGTGCAAGCCGACCACAATGGTACCAACTGAATTTACATTGGAGTGAAATATCCCTATCTTCTGTTTTTGAAGAGAAATAACTTCGAAAAGAAAGGCTGGGGTCCAGCAGACCCCAGTGTTATATTTAAAGGTCAAGAATCGATAATACTGAGTTACAGATTAGAGATCAATCAATACATTATACATAATTTGGTCAGACGAATGACAGATTCCTGAAATTTGAAAGAATTATGTACGTTTGATTTTTATCGGTGGGAGGACCCTTTCGGGAAGGTTCCACCGTGTCTTTTTTTGTGTCAGTCATCCAAGCAAGAGCACTGTAATTGATGGTTATCGATTACAGGAATATTCTATGTTACCACGCTATTCAAATTCAACGGGTTCTCTAATGTAGCTTCTAGCTTTACCATTTACCGAGTTCAAAACTAAACATGGCTCTTGACAATTTACAAATGGCGGCCCCATGAATTTTTCACTTTGATTAGCCTATTTTCGTAGACAACATTTTCAAGCGGGTGAAAAATTTGAACGGAAATGTGACTTGTAGGGAGTTTGAAAATATTGCGCGCTATTCGCTTGTCACATGACCTACATTCGTCAGAGTTCCGGCGCTCGTTGCATTTTTGAAGACGATCGCTTTCCGAGGCGACTCTGTTCTTTTCAACTCAGAGAATAAAAAAAAACTATTCCCAGGATTCCGTTGAAAAATTCAAACTCACAGGAAGAAACCGAAAGGGCAGGAGATGGAGAGTGCGCGTGCGCGGGTCGGATTAAAATTGCATACGACCTGCTGATGTGCTTTAATCCACTAAACTTTTTACATATCAACTCTCAAACTAGCAACGCGCACTGCAATCAAGAAAGGCATTACCGAGTTTGAATCTTTTAGCAGTTCCTTTTATTTGACGATGCTGGCATACTCCGCTCACTTTTTCACTCACATACACTTTACACCGGTCACTGATCTTTCTCTATAATTTTACCTTACATCCACTTAACATGGTATATGTCAGTGATACATGAAAAATATTTGTTACCTCACTCTTTCTGGAGCCCAACACCTTGATGATGTACTTAACACAAAAACCTCCATTATTTAATGAATTGATCTTTTTTCAGATCCACGAACTCTGAATGCTATAAATGAAATTGATTAACTCACTATAAAAACAATAACAGAAACCTGTCGCTGTTCATCACAATACTCTTTCAAAAATAACGAAAATCTGTGTTGCTGTTCCCACTAAATGTTATTCACGTCATGAATGGCGTTGAAATGGAAATTAATGAAAATCGACCTGTTTGTTTTACTTATTTTTTCAATTTTTCAAAGAGCGCTTTAAACATTTGTTCTGATTCATTCTCTCTCACTGACTTCCAGTGACTGACGCACAAACAATAATAAATGTTATTTCAGCTACTCTGAAACACATACACTGCTTCTATTCTTTACCTTTTCTACCTTTTCACCTAGTAGAATAATATATTATAAGCTTCATTGACTGTGAATGCTTTTATCCTAATCCTTGATATACATATCATTCATGAGTACTCTGTTTATTATTCTATTGTAAGAAATGAATCGTATTATGTACATAGTAAAGAGAAGTATAGCAGAGATAACTCTCAAGTACACCAACGTTGAACTCACTTGATTGAAAAAGCGTAGAAAATTCAATAAAGCATATTTATAAAAATTGTAATATGTAGCATAAAAATAATACGGTGAGATAAATACATCAAATTTTATTTTTAGTGAGAGCAGCGAGAACAGTTTCGCAATTTCAATTAAATTCAATTTATTTATTACACACGTCATTAAAACAACATCCACATTACATACATCAATAATTACATGAAAAGTTAAAGAAAGAATAGAAAGAATAAAATAATAGAAGAATGGTTTCAATGATAATTTATTTTCTGATTCAATAGCAATAATTCCACTGAAAAACTTATAATCAATCAATCATTTACAAAGGAGAGGCTTATGCCCAAAAATGTTCCTCTTCCAATTTATACGAAAAGTCCAAATTCAGGTTATGTCATACAATCTTGATTAATCACAAATTCCCTCTTCGAAAATAAAAGCAGAACAATTTCAGAATTTTCAAATAAGTTCACACTAAAGTTGCAAACAAGATCACCAAATAAAAATCCAAAAGTTACTGAAAACTTCAAATCAACTTTGAAAATTTAGAGCTAAATGAGAACTCATTTACTAGAAGCTAGTAAAGATAATATTTGAATCATGTTGATGTGGTACATCTGGGAGAAAATCATGCTTATATAAGGTGGTAATGTACAGTAGAGTTTATGTTGCTGAAATATTGTTATAAATTTCAATTCCAGATACAAGAATTAGAAGAATTTACATCAGCTCAGCTCGCATTTTCTGGATAATTTGAAATGAAATGCGTATCCCACTCATCGTGCTAATTTTTTTAAACTGGGAAAATGGGAAGGAGCTATGGGAAAATGGAAAATTGCATCAAGGAAGGTGTTTTCCTCTGATAGGGCTTTGAATATCCACTTGCCAAGTGCAGCTTTGCAGGAATGGAATTATTGCAAAGTACTGTAGCACTCAAGTAAGCCATCTCTATGCAAGTATGCAATGCCTTCTACGATGTTATGTTTGCATTTCACGCGTAATAACCATATCAACACGTTCAAAAGCTGCCACAGAACCACTAGAAGCTTCTATCAAGCCAAGCAATATTGCCTGCAATTTATAAGCTGACTGAGCTGATGCAGGTCTCAAGATACGCTAAGATATTTCAAAACCACATTTTCAGATAATGGAAATGGGTGATGCTTCATTTAGGCTTAGTCGGTTGCATTTTATGTAGCGGTAAAGACAGCCTAGTCTTAACTAGACTTATTCCGACACATCACATTAAATGTGTACCTGATCAGATAAGAAATAGTAATATTTTTTCATAATAGAATAAAAACGTTTTTACAATTACTTGCTCCTACTTGCAAACAAATTTCAATCAATTTAGCAAGTAGAATTTTTTGTTTTGACTTTTATAAATGAAGATTTTGTCTGATAGTTAGGTAAATTGATATTGTTTTTGATTTTAGTTAATAAATTTTACTTCACTGTAAAGAGTGTTTGTTATGTCAAAATAAAGAATTATTTGATTTGATACTATTTTGAAACCACAGGACCATATTTTTATATAATGAAAATCGAGAACGTCCCATTTAGGAATAGTTGGATGCATTTTCTGGTTTGAAATACATAACCTAGTCAAGAATAGACTTATTTGCATGAGCGAAAAATTGCTTTTTCTTCATATTGTTGAATGGAAAAACCCAATTGAACAGAGTTGAGTCGAATTTCAACAGAAGGTAGACCATGAAAAATAATTTCTTTTCAGTATTCAGTATTCTCTATTCAGTACAAAATAAATACAGATTTCAAATTCAAGTCAATTCGACTTCCCCTAGCTTTATTTTCATTGATACTTTAATAACCGTTGGCGCAGAGAAACTTTCTCATTTGCTTTGAGAATAGAAAAAATAATTCGAGATCAATAAATTACTCCTCTATCATAGTATATTGATGAATAAACCTCTTCAAATATGGTTCACATCAGTTCGATTTTGGAAGTTGGATTACTCTTACTAAGTATATTTATGAATAAACCAATCTTACGATGGTTTACAAGTGAAATGAATCGCATTCACGGTAGAATCAATTCAAATGTTCTAGAACCACTAACCAATCTCCTTTCCTCATTTTCAAGCTGTGAAGTACATCGAAATGTCTTTGAGAAGAGTGTCGAAGCAGACTGAAAGGTGGGCGGCTAATCGGGAGAATGGAATCGCGGTTTGGGCAAAATGATTGAGAGAAAGCCAGACTCCCAAGCACGAACAAAAAGGAAAGAAACATTCTTTTGTGGGCCTTCATTGCGTTTTAATTTAATTAGGAAAACGAACGGAGGAAGGAAAAAGGAGAAGAAGGACTGAAAGGGAAGAGAGAAAAAGAGGGAGTGGGAGAGAGAGACTGAGAAGAGATTGGGACTAATTAGAGGAGCTTGGTTTGGATGGAATCACAGCACATTGAGCCGAAGCCTCGGTGAGGGAAGGGGTTGAAGGGGGAAAGGATTTCACTTCTTTTGATTGAGCCCAAAAGATCCAGCCCAAAATCATCAGCCAGCGAGTCCCTTCTCTGCACTTCTGTTTAATTAGTTCAATCTGCACGCTAGCTCCCAATCAACCACGGATTTGAAATCATAATTCCGATATTTGTTATGATCGCATGAGGGGGCGCACCAGCTCTTACTTGCCACAATAAATGCAAAAGCACAGTTTGCGCCTGTAATGAGGCCGCTAATCCTCCCTATGTTGCTTTTTATGGTAACCCTTTAAAATCTGTACACCCAAATAGCGAGCTTTTCAAATTGAGCTTACCGTTAATGATGAACGAACCCCAAATAGGCTACATTTAGCCTCAAAAACATTCAGCAGTTTGAACACTAATGATTTGGTGATGGTGTATACAAATAAATGAACCTATCCAAAAAAGACCGATATTACTGAACTGCAAATTAGATTTGCGATTGGTCGGTTTTTGTTCGTTTGTATCTCATTTGATGACGATTTGAGTTTGGGACGTTTTTGTAATAAAGCTCTCCAACATGCAAAAGCTTTCACATGTATCAGAATAAGCTCTCTTTTAGAAAACACTCTCTCTTTTAGGAATTATCCAGATAAAAAGGTTGATTATGTACAAAATTTGTGAAACGATTTTGCTATTTTGAATAGAAGATTGATCATTGATATTATTTCCAATTTTATTGGACTTATAATGCAAAGGAGTTGAACTATTCAAATTATCAAAATAAAATATTATCCAAATAAAACGAGATCATTCACTCCTTTTGCTGTGCATCGTGATTCAGACTGTGAGTGGGAATTATCCACCAGTCATCTATAAACAAAAATTAGAATTCAACCCAAGAGAAATTTGCAATAAAAATGAATACTGCGCACTATTTGCATTGTTTGGTATTTTGAATGGGAATGTTGCTTGCGAAGGATAAACAGTACCTCCATTGGAATACTCAGTTCTCATCTTAAGAAGCCATTTGCAGTTGGGCAAGTCCTTCTCAGTCACTAAGTCTAGCAACTTCTGACGTCGTACAATGAGAAAGCCCTCGACGTTTATGGAAGAAATTTGAATAGAACGTTTCACATTTGGCAACTTGCTGAGAAAGCTTGTGAGATTATTCAAAACTGATGAGGCACTTCGAAAACAGAAGGAGGATATGATCCACTTTCCCTTGGATTATAATTTGATGAGGTGTTGCATATGAAATTTGAATGAATTTCGAATGTAGTAAGAAAATTTGCTAAATTCATTACAATTACAATTGGAATACCTTTGAATTCAATTGGTAGGATAAAAAAAAACAGCTGGAAATTGTTCTGCAATATTTACATTGACAGCTTGAACTGTGTGGAACTGATGCTCAGGATGTGGAGATATTGTGAATTATTTTATGTGATACTCATGTATCGGATGTGTAGTTTGGATAGAAAGTCTGATAGGATGTGAATCACATTCATTCTAAGAAGGGGTACAAAATAATCTACTATGAACGGGTTGAGATCAATGCTAAAGATATCAGAATCTGTATCTTTCATAGGAACCTTTGATCCTTGTAATTCTAGCTTTGCCGACAATATTGAGAACACTTTCGAAATTAACACCCTCCTGATAGGATAACGACTTCTATCACAGCAACCCCCTCCTTAATTCATTATCAGGTGAGTAAGTAGCTGCCCTAAATACTTTCAACCCTTCAGCAACACATGGAACTCTAATGACAGGGCGGTAACAAGATTGAGAGGGATTGAAGCAAGGGCGATTGACAATACTTCGGGAAGTGGGAGGAGCTAGGGACATACAGTTCACATACCGTACGAGGATAATCAAACGGTTGTTCCCGACAATCCCGCGGAACTTTGGAATCTTTTCTGCAGGAAAAGGTATTTGGTGATAAAGTTCCGACAGCCAGAAAAGCGACGTGCCCTTTGATCATGCCTGCTTTGAGTGTGACCCCGGTAGGATTGTCGCTGACAAGAAAGAAGAGATAAAGAAAGGAGATAGAAAGAGAGAAGAGATAAGAGAGAAGAGAATGTTCGGCAGTCTGCTTAGAGACCGAAATGAAATCTCGACTTCTGTCACGCAGGCCACCCTTTCTTGAAAAACCTCCCCCACCCTTGAAAAGGCCAAGTTGTACCTGTCGGCACTCTTTGAAAGATTAGCAGTGCACATCCTGTTGTCAATCTTGTTCATGCCCGTTGCAAAGTTCGCCAACTGGCTCAATTGTTATCCCACGTTTTCAATTTTTTCACAAAGGGAGGCTAAGATGCTATTGCGCAAGATCAGCGGAGTAGCCTCAATATTACCTCAATGCATGATATTTCTATATTCAGTGAATTTGAAATAGGTCTTCTGTCTTCTTCGAATTTGAATGGTTTGCCTGCATCTGAAAATTGAAGAAATAGTGATCTATCGTGTACCAAAAGAAAACTATATTTATATACGACACTTCAGCTCATGAAAAATATTCTCAAGGAGACAAGCTCACATATTATGTGCAATAATCTTCATTCCCTTATCTTTATGTAATAGAATAGATATTTTTAAAATAGAAAATAGATATCCATATTTATTTTAGTAATGGTAACTAATTGTGGTGATCTTTCTTTATTGAGAACAACTATTCATACCGTCATTAAGATTCTCTATAGAATCTAGAGAAGTTGAATACAGTCGTATTCCATATCCTCCAACAATTCTTAGACAAGTTCATCATAGATATAGCTAACTTGTGATAATCAAGGTAGCTTTCATCAAATCTCACAAAAATTCATTATTATTTGCTATCCCTCTCAAAATGAAAGTATCTAACTTTTACCTATCCCTTTCTCAGGTGAGCTCTCTACAAATATGAAAGTGAATGCTTGATGTGGTTTCCATCAAGCTCACGATCATATAATTATATTATTTGCTATTCTCTGTTACTGATAACAAATCTTTATCTCATTCTGTGTTGACGAGCTATATATAGTGTCGACCTATTGTGCCTAAAAAGGAGGATTGGGCAAAATATAAGACAGAATTAAGGAAAGGGAAGTGAAGAGTGACCGACGGTTCGTAATATCGATTTACTGAGCCTTATTGTTTAGGATTGTACAAAAATAGGAAAGGATTGGGGAAGAGCAAGTGATAATAAAGAGTGCGAAGGGAGTATTCGGGTGAAAAGCAAGTGAGAAAAGAGTTTATGAGTAAGTTAGATGATGGGGATGTGAGAGAGAGATTAGGCGATTTGTAGTCGCTAGGGTTTCGGAAGAAAGGAAAGTGGTTCTGTGCAGAAGCGAAAATAAAAACGAAGGTGGAAAAGAAAAGAAAGAGAAAAATAAGAAGAACGATAATGTAAACGGGATGGTCGCAGGTCCAGATTTTGCGCCCTCAGACTTCTGCCACAAACAGTCGGTGCTCATAATTTTCACGACGATATAAGTTCAGTGAGTTCTTTAAGACGGCTGAAATACGATATTGTGTCTGAACCCGTCTGGGCTTTTCCGCCTCAAGTGCCGCCATCTTCCCGCGTTCTCCCGCCAAGACCTACTTGCCGCCCCACGAATAAATCGTCTCCAAAGGATTATACGATTACAGGCCGAGACCGATTACCACATTGAAGAGCGCACTGTAGCGGATGGTTCTCATTCAAAGAATTGTCGATTTTGTCTTCCACACCGGTTACTTTCACAGTCATTCTCACTATCCTTTTTTCTTAGCTCGCGTTCTACCCTTTATCATTCATCAACCTTTTTCACCAATAAACATTATCAATATTAGTTGGTGTAAAATACCTTTTCCTTAATCAATATATGTTGGAGTAAAAAGTCTATCATGTAATGATGGCAACCCCACCTTCTTCAGTTTTACTTCTTTCAACTATGAGGGTGGTAATGCACACAATATGCTTGTTGAAGACGAACAAAAACAAATAGCGAGATTGGGTGGAAACCAAATTGAAGTACATGTCTCGAACTTCAACATTTTTCACCATAGTCACCGTTTCAATCTTTACATATTTCTCCCAACGTGTTACAAGTTTGTTCATTCTGTAACTGAAAAATTCTTTCCCCGCTTTTCTAGAACTCAGAACACAAAACGCTCAGAACGCTTTTCTAGAACACAAAAGATGCCTGCAACTCATTGTGCGAGCTGTAATTATTACTCTTTTAATTATTAATTACTCTTTTAAATTATTTGTAATTATTAAGATTTATTTTAAGTAGAGGGGAAAAATAAAAATAAACCACAATATATATTTACAATATATTTTTAAATATTTATAACATGTTGGAAAAATATGTAATGCTCTACGATGGCTACGATGGAAAATATATGCATGATTTAAAAGCTTAAGATTAATTCGTACTTTAATTTGGTTTCCACCCTATCTTGCTATTTGTTTTTATTCGTCTTCAACCAGCAGCTTACCCACAGCTTACTTAGCAGCTCACTTATCAGCCTACCCTCGTGTCTTTCACTTCTTCGAGACTATTGAATCTTTGGGAATATGGATCGATGTTCAAATTGAAATCTGAAAATCATTCCCTAAACTAACTTAACTCTGTTGCTCATCGGTATTATATAACTGAAGGGTTGTTTCCTTGTATTAACCTTTTTGTTGTCGTCTTTTATTTGTGGAAATGTGGTATTTAATAGAATAAAATTATGTGTTTTATGCTTGGGCTAAGTTAGGCTGCACCGCCCCTCTCCATCCACTTATACCTATACATACACTCACATTCACACTTGAACTCACTAGTGATAGATAAAGTTATAGCATCATTATGTTGAAAGCCACTTCCAGTTTCCTCAATCTCTTATCACGAATAATCCACGAAACCAGTCACCACTTTCCACGATTAACTAATAGCTCTATTCTGGCAAGTAGAGGAAAATACCGGAGAGTTAACCAATCAACAAATCTCCCTGGCTGTTATGAATGATGGCATGATGAGAGTCCATGAATTTCAGAGCAGACACGAGGCGCGAGAGTTGCGTGTATCGGGCCGGCTTTGCACCGTAAATTCATTAATGGCAGGCAGGCAGTGTTGGGTGAATATTGTTGTTGTACTCGTGGCTGAGGAGACCAATGGGTCTAAGGGTAAATGGCAATAGGCCTTGTTCTCCAGCTTTGGTCAGCCGAAATTAATTGATTGCTAGCAGCGTACCTACAGCTAACAGCTGCAGTGTGCTGCATAGCACTTCTCTATAATGCAGCATGCGTTCAATACTCCTACTACCCCTTCTCCGCCCCAGCAACCTCCTAATTCCCTTCCTCTTACTCCTTTTCCTATCCAATGTAACTCCTCTTTATCATCATACTAATAGCACGTCTTTCTAAACTGAGCTAAACTGAACCAGTGGCGGCTCGTGAAGGAAAATATAGGTGAAGCCAAAATAATATAAAAGGAAAAAAATGAAATATCAAGGATGGAATTGAAAATGCATTCCACAATTCTGATTAGTATGGAAAATTTATAATTTCTCCTAGAACTTGCTTCCCCTGACCAGCCGCCACTGAACCGAACTAGATCTTAGCAAAAACTGAACGAAAACTGAACTGGAGCTGAATGGAAAATGAATAAATACTGAAAAGATACTAGACGGAAACTGAAGAGGATCTGAACGGGAACTGGACTGGATTTGAACGGAACTGAATGGAAACTAAACTGGAAATGAATGGATCAATGAACGGTTTCTGAGCGAAGTACGAATTAATGGAATCTGAACGGGAAGTTATCTGGAACTGAAAGGAATCTGAATGAAAACTGAACATAAACTGGATGGAAATAGTACGGAAACCATATGGAATTGAACTGTAACTGAACTGGAACTGATCAGGAACTGAACGGAATCTGTTTGGAAACTAAACGGAATGTGATTGGAAACTGAATAATTTCCTGTAATTCCACCCTCTAGTCTGCAATTCTCCTCCTCCTCGTCCTCTTCCTTCTCAAGAAGTGAGCGTAATGGAAGAGAACTAATTTTTCCGGGAATAAAATCATTGAGTCTCTCATTGTATCATTGTCTTTAAAAAAATCAGTTCTTTTTTGGCTGTACAACAAAGGCTGGGCTGACTTGGAAAAAGTGGAAATTCTGATTCAATGAGAACCCGTTAATAAAGTGAAAAAGGGTCAGATGCAAACTGAATTTTCTTCGTGAACTAGTTTAGAAGTATGCAAGTAGTCTAGCCATGTCTGCGCACAGAGAGCGGGCTTCTTGTTTTTGTGAGACGACTGAATTATTCATCATTCGCTCCTTCTTAGTACACCTTCCTTGCTCTCGAAAAAAGAACATCACGGGTCGTCAAAAGCATTAGATGTTCCTCGGGACTCTAACGGTGCGATTGGATATTCCAGTGTTATAACCCTTCCGACACTAACCGAATCTCTCAGTCTAGATTGAAACTGACAGATTGGTGCCAAAGATGGAAATATGCACATGCCTGACGCAAAGTATTACAAGGACAAATAAGGTTCACATACCAGAGTGGATCGTAAAAATAGTTTAGATTCGATAGTTTTTAGATTCAAGTAATGATGCACAGTAGGGTGCAATTTGCACAGAATATCAGTTTGGGTTTATTACGTTGACATAAAATCATATTTATTTGAATATTTACATTCTCGAATTCGACAGTGATTCTTGAATTTGAAAATACGTCTTTTTTATTTGAATTTAGATATCAGGAAACTCAGTTTTAGCTCTAGGGAGTATTCCTTCATTCCGCTCAACCAATAGGATCTTGTTCACATTTAAATGATAGATGCAAGACTCGTATAACTTGTCAATGACGTATAATAATTATATAATTCTTATAATTTATAATATTATTTGAGTATCGATTCCAACTATTGTCAAAGATGAGAAACAGGCTAGTACAGTGGAGCCTCGGTTCTACAAACCCCTTTTTAACAAATATCCCGATTCAACGTATGTTTTTCAAATCCCCTTGAAACGTACAAAACACTCAATGTGGTGTAGCCTATATTGCGACCTCGTTTTCACGAATACCTCGATGTAACGAATTTTTTTCTCGGTCCCTTGAGGCTTGAGCTACTTAAAACCCGGGTTCTACTGTATTGTAAAAAGTAGGGTAGGAATTTAATTGAACTATTATACTACGATGAGCATCATCACTCATTATTAATTGGGAAAAGATCCAGAAAGCAATGGTCGAATTATTATATGGTCTTGGAAATTAATTGGGAAGAGTTCCAAAAAACAATGACCAAACCAATGTGATTGCAGTGCAGCCACGGAGTCTGGGCCTTTTGGCCGAGTGAACATCCCTGTGTAAGAAGCAAGAAGATAAAACACTAGCAGACCAGCGTCTGACAGTTTAGAAATAGAGGGGAAGAAGCAGCTACCCCTCGGCCAATAAGAGGGGACATCCGTATCGAATCGACTTTATTGGAAGGATCTGACAAGCACTGAAATGAGAAACGTCAAAATAAATCTGCCACTACAAATGTAGCGTCTCTCTGCCTTCACGGGACACGAAGTGCTCAAGAACAAGCAATGCACGTTCTCAACCCCCCAGCCAATGCCATTCCTGCGCTGCGTAAGAGGCTTTGCATTCTGTCCCCTTCACTCTGTACTGGGACGCCAAATATTTTTATTGCAGAAAATAAATAATTCCTGAGCCGAGAAGATGTACGACCGTTTTTATCCCTGTCGTTTTAGGGAACGCAGAGGAGAACTCGGTCTTTCTTTTCTGATGCTTGGATAGCCTCGCTAGCGGCCAGTGTTGGGTAGGAGTGAGCAGAATCGATCGGTCCTCTTATGATGGATTGATCTACTTTTGGATGTCGTTTATAGCCTGAGTTCAGTTGAATAATCGAGTTGGCTACATAATTGTTCAAGAATGTATTCGAGTGTTCAAGTAGAATAATTATTCAAAGTAGTGTATTGAAAAGAAACTTACTTTGTTCAAACTCCAAAAGAGAAAGTAGAAATTGTGAATTTATAAGAATAATTTAGAGGTGTACTCTAAATTTTCTCCAGAAACCTGAAGTAATAAATAAAACCATGTTTACGTTGATGAAGTTTTCTGTGATTATAATTTTATCTTGTTAATGAATGATCTCTTTAATTTGATGAATGATAACGATGGCAATTAATATTCCTGAATACTATTTCTTGGAGAAGATTCTTCATCAAATACTCAGTTACATTTATGTGGACCATTCTCTAGTGTTATAAGCCATTTAGAACCAATAAGCTATCTAGATTCCAATGATTAAAGGGAATTACTCCAGCCCTATCATACTCCAAGTTAATCACATCCAGCTATGGCCCTAATTATCTATCAATAACAGTATTACTACGCAGTTCACAGCAATGATTGATGGCTATTGCTTAGGCTCAGGCTGATCATTGAGGACATCAAGAAATTAGTTATTGACGTACTACATAGAGGATAGTGTGAAGCCTAATTTTGTATCGAAAATGTAATTATTCAATCTACGATTATATTATGTTTCTTCTGTATTATGATCTCTTTATATACCATCCAAAAACTTCTTTTCTGATAAGGCAAAGTTTGCATTTCATTCTGCATTTCAACTCTCCAAAAGTTTGTTCTACTGATATTACAAATATTCTATTCTGTTACTGTTCATCTCTCATTATTCTCAATTATTCTCGATTCCTATCTGTTTATCCATCTTGAAACTATTTTCACTACAAATTTCAATAATGCGAAACTTCCACATCCAAAGAGTAACAAATTATGAATATCATATATTATACATATCATCCTAATTCATTCATTCTGGAATTTATTTCTCCAAAAGTACAAATACAAATAACTTGAAAGTATAAAAGCACAGAGACAGAGCCTGCATTCAAATTGTTAATAAACATTTAGATCTTGATGAATAATTCAATTTGTGTTTACATTCACTATTTCAAATTTAAAATTCTCACTTTCAAGGCTAAAAGAACTATGAGAATAAAATAATTTAATTATTGCTAACCTGTATATCACATAATATGAATATTACGTAGTAGCCTATGCATATTTCATTATTATACTCTATCTATGGTAAGCATGCTTTGATTGTTTTTTGATATAAAACCTCTCAGGTAAAAAAGAAACACAATTTTTTTGTCTATTCCAGAAAAATTGTTATTCTTTCTTACCTACCATGGATGCAAGTGTTAATTTCATTTATATAACAATACTTGTTGATCAAATAAAGTGAATTTATTCTCTTTAACATCAGTACACTCTATAAACTTGCCTCTCTATTTTTCCTCACATAATTCATCAAACCACTGCTCTCTAGTCTACAACAAAACACGTGTCTCAGATTCACAGTAAGTGATTGGCAACGAAAGCACAGCGTCTGCCAGAATTCCCAGCAAATCAGTTCGCTCTCGTTTTCTACATTAGCGCAGAGTGTCTTAGAAAGAAGAAATATGACGATGACAAAAGTGCAATGGAATGGTGGAATAGAGCGCTGCTTGCGATGAGTGGCATCGTCTCTTCTGCTAAATGGATCTGTCACAGAAACACTATCTCCATTACTGTTTCTCTGTATGTCGCCCCGGGCGACAATCCCACTTTATTGTAAGGCTGCCCAAAAATTTTCATTCGATTCTCGCTCGGCGCCAGTACTCACTTATTATTCTTCTCAGTGAATCCATTCCGACGCATTTATTACGTTGTGTCAACCTATACACAGTTACACACGATACTATTCAGAAAACTCGATTTTTCCTTCACAAAATTTCGGTGACATTTTTTGGGAATAGATTTTTTCAACTCTTCCAGGCTGTTTTCTTTCAACCATGGGTGAGTTAGGATGTGTTGGACAAGGTTTTTTAAAGGGTAGTAATAAGGGAATAAGTGTTGTAATAAGGTAATAAGGGTTGTAATAAGAAAATAAGTGTTGTAATAAGGTTATAAGGGTTGTGATAAGGTAATAAGTGTTGTAATAAGCTAATAAGGATTTTGTAATAAGGTAATAAGGGTTGTAATAGGGTAATAAGAGTTGTAACAAGGTAATAAGTGTTCTGATAAGGTAATAAGAGTTGTAATAAGGTAATGAGGGTTGTAATAAGTGTTGTGATAATAAGGGTCGTGATAAGCTTGATAAAAAGGATAATAGAGGGTTTTCAAGGTATATTCAGACATATCAGTTCAGTCTCAGTTTCGTTACAGTTCAGCACGTTCTGCGCAAGCGTCAATGATGACGGACCAATCACAGAGTATTGGGACGCAAGCATAGATCGATTTGAACTGAAAGAAACTGTGACTGAACTTATGTGTGAATAGACCTGTAATGGCTTACTAATAATGCCTACAGAAGTCAAGGGCTGACTGTACGAAAATCAAATTGATAAGTTTTGATTATTTATTCAATTTCAAATTTTAATTCAATTGCTGTGAGATGACGTCATTCACCTCTCAGGAACTGAAATAATAAAGCACTTTTTAACCACAGCTTTGATTAATAATTCACCTACTGAACTAATTATTATTCTTGATCAGTACATCCACGACCCCTGTTGTAAAAAGTTGATTGATTAACCTTCCAGTCTTTCATTTGGTAGAATTTGGACCAATTTTTTATCTAGCCATTAATTATATGTGAGACAATTATCTTCCAAGAAATCTTCCGGAAAACAAGAAATACCAAACTTTCAGTACTTTGGGGCTTTAGTAAGTTTGATCCGAATGTGGCGCTAGAACGGTCAGCAATTTCCAAGTTCAGAACTAGCTAAGTAAATGTTGAAGTTAAACTCAGCTATGGCTGCAATTCTCAGCGAACTCAAATAATGTTGCCAAACTAGATTATTTCTTAGTATCTGGGTTGCAGAACTAGTACGACTGTATGAGTTGATGAAATTAGTGCATGAGATAATGGTCACTACCAGGAGTTCGCTTCCAATAGAAAACTTGTAAGGAATTTTAAGCACTGGACAAATCCACCCAGGTCGAATTTGTGAGGTAAGTCAGTAATAATTTTCTTTAAGTTATGATGGATATATTACAGTTTCGTATTTCAAAAATGATTTTTCCCTCTCACAATATTGATTGCAACAAGACATGGTATTTATTAATAAAAGAAAAGTGACAATAATTGATTTTTGAATATTAATTGATTGAAGTAACATATAAGTTACTTACTTACTATAAGATTAAATGATGGTTACTTGTTAATTCATTTTTCAATCAATTTCGGATAACGTCTTCTAAGGAAATTATGGCACTGTATGAATTTACTTGTAAAATTGGCCCTGCAAAAGCTAAAATATTGTGAGAAACGTTATACTTAACACAAGCACAATATTATTCACTACACAATTTATGATATCTTCTTTCCAATGATGAATCCTTCATCTAATCCGACAAACCTTATTCAAAACTACTATATTTGTATCGTGGAGGAAAACGGATGCATATAAATTTAAGCTTATTATCAAGCAATTATTATTATTTAAATACAAAGCCAAAATATTACACTCCGGTAAGCGTTGCTTCCTCCTAGTTATTAGACTAGACATAATTGATGGTTTGAAACTAGTCTGGTGTTATCGCTAGCTGCGAATAATTACCATGCTTTCCCAATTCAAGACTAGAATTTAGCACGTATGGTTTTGAAAATAATAGTGTGAATGTATCTCGCTTATTACAACTGTACCTTCGCAAATTACGGGTGAGATGAATTGCACGGTTTACTGATTGCGATCTTGGAATATTCAAACAAATTATGCCTTTTGAACTGCATTCACGTAGTTATGTACATGCGCTCATGCAGTTCCACACCGGAGATGATTACTTTGGAGTACTCTTCAACCATTGTTTAACCATTTATCGTCCACGTGATTCTCGAACCAATGATTTTATCAGAGGAGAGGTTTATTGCACTCGTTACATTTGAAAAAATAACCATGGACAGCAATGACAGTGCATGGAAGTTGGAAACCTTTGCATTGTGAGAGAAAAGCGAAGCATATCTTAAAGATGGAGAATTATTATTTCATTTGGAAGATAACAATGATGAATATCAATCAAAAACATGGAAAGACGAATGGGATTGCTTTTTAGTTTGAGAAGTGGAAGTGTAGTAAGACTCAATTAGAATCATGGTTATAATAGTATTTATCCATTACTATGGATTGAATTACGTTAAATTGGGGAGGATTTTCTATGTATTCGAGTTGAATTTACTGGTTACAACAGAAACAAAGTAGCCTATAATAGAAAAATAAACAGAAAAATATAGTTTTTCATATGATAAATGTTATGTTCATTGAGCCTAAATTTTTGCTAGTACGGTCAAATAATTACAAAACTTTATTCCTAGGAACAAGTCCTAATTTGAATTACATACTATTTACTGTTTTTGTATTTGATTTATTTGTAAGGCAATAATTTTTCAAAATTCAATTTGGAATTTTTATAGTTTTCTGTACAATGAATCAATATTTCAATGTTTGGCATAATTGTAATGCATTCTTGTAATAGAAATTCAAAAGTATCTTTGGGAGAAATGTACCTCTCAGCAATATTATTGTATACTTGCACATCTACCAAAATTTTGGATCTCCTCGGAAAATTGTTTCAATATTTGAAACAAGTTCTAGAGAATAATTCAATATCAGTAAATGATAGTAATTACGTTGGGTTTGAATTGATGTTGTAGTATTTCTCCATATAATTCTTCTTCTTCCTATCCATCAATTAATGATTCTTGAATGATCAAACATCAACTGCTGACTTGTCAGTGACAAGCAGACACGTAAAGGATCCATTACTGCTAAGTGCTTGTGAGGTAACTAGAACCGCTCATAACTACTGTATCTTCTTGACCTCATTTCGCCACCTATTTCTCCTTTGAGACAGCCTCTGTACCAACTCAAGCTGTCTTCATTGCATAATGGAATAGCGCCAGTTGACGCTATAGACACATCAAAAGGGTTCGAGACCAATTCTATTTGCCTTTTACAATGGAAACTACTGGTGCAAGTGTGCCGGAGTGAAATGCTGTACAAGTTTAATGAGAAGAGTTCATTGTTGAGAAAAGGCACGGAAGAAAATAATCTCTGGAGAGAATAAAGTGGTTTCCTCTTGGAAGTGGATGGAAAAAATGAAAAAATAGGACACCAAGACAGTAGAGACAAAGTCACAAGACAAAAAAATTCAAAGACATAATATTACTATCATCATCTTCTTTTAAAAGTTTGGATTTGGAGTGAAAATTTGATAAATGTGAAATGTGCTACATAACCTGGATCTGGACTACCTTTTACTTTAGGGACAGTTCTGGGCCTGTTGGACATTCCAATAAGTACCATCTGTAAATTACAGAAGTGAATGAATAAGAAGTGACCAGAAGGTAAATGAGAAGTGAATCTACAATCATAATGATAAGGAAGACGAAAAGAGATAGGATGTAGAAAACAAAATCAGGGAATATTTTCAATTATTATTCAATTATTATAACCGGGGAATAAAATTATTCTTTATAATATTGTTGAGAATTCTTTTTTGTTATTACAAAAACTGTAAGTGATGGGAATTTTGTATGTAGATAGATAAACTATACACAATCTATGTATACATGAATTGTTATGTAGATATACATAATGAAACGAATACATAGATTTGAATATCTGATGAACATCTCGCTCAACCTATACAGAACGTACTTTCTAAAGTATTTCTTTCAGTCCACTGCTCTCTCATTCAAACACTTCGGCTTTTGTAATTATTATTTGTGAAAAAATTCAATTATTAAAAGCCTAAACATCAATGATCTGATGTGTGGATTGAATAAATATTGTTGATGTGAATTGTAGCTTCAGTTTATTTCTGTTTTAGTGATTTGCAAGAGAAAAATTAAATTTGTGTACCTATATGAGATACTCCAAGAATTTAAGGAACATTTTTCAGATGAATTAACAGATGGTTCCTGTGAATATTCATTGTAATCTCTATCTATCATTGTAATAATATTCCACAGAAAAGGAACTTGATGGGATTAATATGAGGTATTCCAAGAATTCGTGGAAAATTCTCGAGACGAATTGACAGATGATTGAGCATCTCTAACTTGTGTACTATCTTGGGGATTGGCTCAATAGATATTCACATGACTGATCCTCCCTGAATACACCAAAGGCTTGACTACGCTGGTATCAACGAATTCTGTATTAGGCAAGACTTTCCCAAGTCTTCAGTTCTTTACTTTCTGCAGGTTCTTCCATCTCTGTCTCCTTACTCTTCTTTAGCTTCTTATACTTGCCGTATATCTTACTTTGCTTATCCTCTTTCGTCTCTGTTGTCTTTCCTGATCCGATTGTGAAGTTGAAGGTTTTCAGATCCCTTCTAGTCTAAGATCATCGATCGGCAGCATACCTTCACAGGCGAAAAGCAAAGACAAGAAAACCCTTCTGTGCTTCCACATTATCTCATCTAATCTTTGAGCTTTGCAGTTATCCTTACTTCTGGGTGATTTGCTTTGGTGACGCATGAGAGCTTTGAATTTACACTGAGGGGCTTTCAAGACATTCTTGTCCCAAAACTTCAAAATATGTAAGCCATCTTATAGTTTATGGTTTATTTTGCTAACGCTATGATCCAAGGAGACTGATGAAGAACGTATCAGGTAATTCAAGAGTTGAATTAACAAATCTTGAAAAATCATAACCAGCCTAGTATCATTGTTAAATCATAACTATCATAGTATCATTGTTATGAATAAATTTATATACTATCTCATGTATATGTATAGATCATAGCTTTGAGGGTTTTCATAAATACGCCAACATGAGGTCTTATTCCTTTTTCTGTGTATGTTTCTATTTGTTGTACCTAATAGATTTTTGTCAAGCTCCAGATCCCCTGATTAGGTGGGCAGTTTAACTATTTCTAATCTATCTATGGAGTCCTCATCCACTCTGACGTAGTTTTTGAATCGTGGAAAACCATTCACTCCATTCAGCTGCCAGTATTCGGTGATATGATTTTCTAATAACTTCACTTTCAATTTTGCCTCGTGGATTGCAGCCTCTAATGCTGTTCTCATCAGTCATCCCAGCTAATGAAGCTCCACCACTATCCTTTGGGACATCATCATCTTATTTTGAGTCTTTCAATGCTCCCTGCACATTAGATTGTCGGTCTGCTACGCAACCTTGTGACTCTTGACAACACTAATGAGGAAAATCCGGGAGCTTACTGTTGCACAATAAGCAGGCTTCCTACTGTTCTTCTTCTCTCAAAATTACTCTCTATCTCTCTTCGAGCTGTTTCTTCCTTTCTATCCGTTTTTCCAACAAGCAAGGAATGGAAAGTGATACGATAGAAAAACAGATAAGGCTAGAATCTGGTTAGTCCATGATAAAAAGTACAAAAATGTAAGGGAACTGCTTGACTTCAATTGAATAAAAAATACTGCAAACAAGAAATCAGCATTTCACGATTTTGGTCAAAAATGTATTGTAATTTATATTGAATAAAAATTCTGGAAGGTCGAGTACTTTGATTTGATATTGATAATTACCACAATATTACAACTACTACAAAAAAGTATTGAAATCATTCAACTCTTAGATTTTCATCATAGCGCGAACTCATACGAGTCTTATTCTGATTCAAACAAATTCCAATAAATTCATGAGCTCTATTCCACCTAAGATGACAGTTGTTTACAATGATTATTTTCTACTTTGAAGATGAGTGAAGACACTCATTATACCCAATTTTTCCAAGTTAATACTCATTTTTCATTATTGAAGATTAGTTAGATAAGTGATTCATTTCTGAAATGAAGAAAATTGAATAAGATTGCGATTGGTTTTGGAGTTATGAGTGGGATCGAGAGAAGAAGAAGAAGAAGCTCAATTTCGAGAAGAAATATTGAGATGAATCGACCAAGAAAGATTTTCCAAAGATTTCCATGGAAAGAAGAAAATCTTCACGTGGCCTACTTTGCAAAAGAGAAGCTTCGCAATTATTCATTATAAGCAAAGGGTTGTAATCCAAAAGATTAAAGTATTCGAGCATTTAATGCTTGAAGCACAGCGGAACCTTATTAGAATAGAATACTTAAGCCTTGAAAGAACTTATTACCGTGATCAAGTAATTGCTTCGTGGATCATCTCCACCGGGATTCCAGACTCATAGCGGATTCAATTTGGAAAATTAATTTTTAATACAATTTTGCTGAGAGGCTGAAGAGCATCTCAGGCCAAGTCAAGTACTCTGGGCTTACTCTTATACTGCAGATGGTTCAGCTCTTAGCAAGACATGAATATTGCGCTGGCAATCAGCTATGTTATCATATTTGCAGGGGTGTGTATTAGGAAAGTACACATTCAACTAGTGATACCGTTATCGGGTGCCAATATAGATAAATTTTTGCCATATTTTGAAAGCATGCTCTGGTATCTTTCCAGATATTATGTACCAATCATAAAACGTTTTGAATTATATTGGAAATTATTGGCTAATGGTTACCTTTGGTTAGCATCCAGGATATCATGGTCTAATTTTCTATTGATGATGGTGATTGAGAAACTAACTCCACACTGTGGATCGTGAAATAGGAGAGTCGGATTTTAAACTTCCTGAATATTGCTTTATTGATCAAAAGTAGTGCTACAATATTATGAACAATGGTGTATTTATTCCATCAATTGCTTTATTAATGTTGTTGGAGTGGAAATCTTACATAAATGCAAAAAACATGCTGTAAAAGCCCAAGCACCTATTCAGGATTCAAACAGTTATCCATATCCAGATGCGGATCAGAAGTCAAGATTCGAATAATTGAAAGTAGATGTAAGGACATGAACGGGAATAGTGATCTTTAGTCAATTATAAGCTTATTGCAGCCTAAACTGCGTCGTTGGTGCATACAGGGTTTTCCTTACCTAAGTCTAGTGCTGCAAGATTTTAGATAACAGGAAACAAATATTGAATTGATAACAGAAGAGCCTTTACTTAGATCTTTGTAATCGAAAATTCCGTAAATTTTAAGTCAGTCTCTGTAAATATTTCAAGTTTCAAGAGAATTAACACTGCTCTAATCATATTATTGTATAAGAAAAAAAGAGTTCATTCAACTTTTCGCCAAGTGGAAGAGACTTTTAACAAAAAGGTCGTTTATTAATTACTCTTATATTTTGAAAGTCTCAATTTTAAGTCTATTTCTGAAATACGAATAGTTCAAGAAATACGAGTAGTAGTACAAGAAAAATGACTGCTCCAATCATATCGATGAATTATGAAAATTGAAAACAATTGAATATAGATCACAATTTTTTTCAAATTCCCGCAACAGATTGAAGAAATGGAAAAAAATTAACTGTATAACAGGATAACAGCTGCATGATTAAATTCACTGTTTGAATGAATACTGTATAATCTGTTCAAGAAAATAACAAACTGAATAGAACATTTTGTTGAATTTTCCGCAGCAGATTGAGGAAATGAAACTGGAATAACTGGTATAGACCAACGAGGAACAGAGAGTATTTTCCACGTCCCAATGTCTGATTCACCATTGAGTGAAACTGTAGCAAAGTAGGAAGGAAAGCGAAATATGCACTTCATAAAGTAGCGAGCGCAAGCTTGAAGCGAATAATCCTACTCATCAGTAGGGACTGAGAAGACTGAAATAAAGACGACGAGCGTTTAAGAGCTCGGTTTAGAATCCCGACTCGGAAATCGCATAAGCTGCTAAGATTTCAGTGCGTGGCTTTTCGAAGAGAAATTTAAATACAGAGTGTCTCATTAATACACGGTCTGGAGTGCGTATAGCGCCGCACTTATTTCCAGGGAGCCCGCTTTTACTGAACGGCTGGCTCGGCGCTGTTAATTCTGCCAAAGCTGATGGCTGCATTCATCAGCTACTCGGAGATATGTTTCCTGCAGCAGCTGAATTGAAACAATCTCTCTCTTTCCATTTGCAGTTATTGAGGATCATTAATGCGATCGTACCCGTGTCCGTCCGTATGTCCGTACGCACGATATCTAAGAACGGACGATCGTACACTTTTGAAATTTGGAATATAATATCTTCATAGATAAAGTAAGAAGACTATTCCAAATTTCTTGATCGTGGACCAGGCCATTCCTGATTGATTTTGAACATTGAGTGTTGAATTTAAAAACGTTACAAGCAAAAAAGTAAGTATTTTAACCTCCAAATAATTATGTACTATGCGTGCTATGGAGCACAAGGACCGGGGTTTGAATGTTGGTCTTGGCTAAATTTTTGCAACTGATTTTGATGTTATTCAATAATAGTTATTCATGTCAGGAATTGTTATTTAATTTTTAAAGTATTTAGAGGAATTTTTTTCGAGAATAATATCTAATTTAAAATTGAATTTGATATCAACTGTAGAAATTAAAAATTCTACTTTTATTTTCGTACACTATATACCATATCGGGTCCAATTTCAAACAAATGTTCAAATTCAAGGGATCTGAGGTACACGTATACGACTTACACATATATAGGAGAGTAAGAAATAAGTTAGATACATCATACAACGTTTGTGAAAGAAAGGGAATATTAATTAAAAAGCAAATATTGAATGAAGAAGAGAATGTTGAGTAATCCACTCCTCGCAAAACAAACTTGATTAGTAGAAAGGGATATTTCTGAAATGAATATCTTGAAGCTGTATTTTTATACCCTGACCCAGTTCTCTCATTAATGATTCAAGATATCTTGTTTTTCCTGGAAAAGGGATTTAGATGTTTATAATTGCTCTTAAAATTCCCTCTCATTATCAAGTTGAGATGCCCGAGTATTTAAACTGAGTACATTATAATGAACAAGCAACGTGAAAACTACTTCTGAGATGATACTTTTGCAGAAAAAGGTTGAAGATTGATGTGGTAAAAGTAAGGTTACAAATATAATAATTAGTGAGAATCGACGGAATTCATAATCTTTTATTTCAATGTAATATGAGAATAATGAAAATAGTGTTGAGAATATTATCATTTTATGATCTATTTCCCAATTCCATTGTAAATTTTATTAAAATATTACGATTTACATATATGTATACTGTAATCAGTCTGATAATTCAGTCAATTGATATACTCAATTTCGTATTCATTTATTGTATGTTAATGTTTAATGAATATTTTTGAAATTGTGGAGAATGTTACAAGTATTCATGAGTATAGTCTATATTACATGATAACTACTAGATAGAATATTAAATGTTGATGTAATATCAAGAAGAAACCGGTCCTTGATGAATGATTGGATAGTGGATATAAAATTTTAGCTATTTTTTATCAGTAAATTCAAATATTGAATTAATAAAAATATTCAATGGGGGTTTAATGATACGCTGGATATGTGATGAATAATTCTAGTTTGATAATTTCAGTTCCATATTCATATTGTCAAAATGTGCACAGAGTGCAGTACACGTGGCCCAAGGCTCCAATTGGGGAGGAACGTCACACAAATCTACCTCCATGAACCTGAAAGGAGAAGGAGGTGAATAAGATGAAAAGGAAACCGGAGAACGTGAATAGGAGGGTTGATAATAAACTTGAGTGGAAGATGAAGAAGCGTCGAAGAAAGACGCAGTATGGAGGAGCATGAACAAAGCCAGAGGTGCTTTTCCTAATCTTGCCTGCAATTAGCTTTGCAGCGCTGGTCTTTCATCCCTAATGGAAGTCGGGGAGGTTTTCTTATGTATGATTTATGCGCGAGGTCTCTTGGCAGTGGTTCATAATGACCCACACCGGTTGTTCAACAATTGGCGTTCGCTTCTAAATCCCTCCAATATCATTACTATAATATCATTATCATCATCAACCCCCCCTCCACCATTCCCCCTCATCATCATCTATGAACTTATTGTTTCCAATTTACCTCGTTAAAAGCGTATAAAACACCTGGACTCCATCCCAGACACTATACAGTAGACTCTCTCCAGCCAGGTAACTAGTTACAGCTTTAAATTATTGCTGCCCTACCAAACGTAAACGATCCCCTCTTTATCATTGAGTTTCATTCGCAGATGTATCTTGAGAGTTGTATTTGACTTTCTACTTTCCTTGAATAGATGGTCTCTACTTGAAAGCAATTACCTCGGCTGCAATATAAATGGGAAGCATTTGCAGCCAAGAGCACTATTAGATACGCTATTTTTCATTAACTGGCCAAGTGTAAAGCCCAAACTGTAACTAAGGAATTATTCTAAACATATCATAGTACATAAATCATGTATGATTCATAACATAGTACATAATAATATGATGTATGATATATCAATTTAGATATTTAGCATCTACTTCTCACATCTCACAATATAATGTAAATCCACAATAGGCCTACTGGAAATAAATTGAAAATCTCATAACAAAATAATAGAAAATATTAAAATAGAAAGAAAGAGAGAAAAATCACATTTCATATGAAATTGATGAATAACCTGCTTCAAATAATTATAACACTGGGTTGTAGCGAATAAAAATTATTTACTGGTTTCAACTACAATGTCTTATACAACAGAACTCAATCGTTCTATTCTATTTATTATTATTTTTATTATACCACAGACAATTCTGTCACTGGAAGTAGAATATTGTCTCTGATAATACCTGCCTCTACTGTACTACTATCAGAGGGAAGCCAAGTATAAGTGCAATTCCTAGTCTGGCACTAATTGTGGTGAGTAGAACATGCAATAATGGAGAGAATAGGAAGATGATAGTGAATGATTGAATATCAGGTGATATGATTAGAAGATGATATCCATTACAACCAAGACGCCAGAGCCAGCACCAACGCCAATAAAATTTCGGGAATGTCAACATGAAGGTAGTATTCAACGAAAGTTATTCAAGCAGTGCGGGTGTTGTCGTTTGGAAGCACAATATCCTCACTTTTATTTTCGCCTTGAGATTACATTTACGAATAATAGATGTGCAAAAATCACATCTGGGATCGCCGTGATGGTGTCTATAAATGACAGCATCATTTTTTATTTAGAAGTGCCCCCTGTTCAGGACCAAGGGGGGAGAACGCACCCTCGATGGTAACTGCAGCCGAGAAACATTTCGTTTGATGATAATAAGGGGGCAGAATGTTTCCCCCAACAGGAACAAGGGGAAATCTGAGGCCAAAGTTGAGCCTTCTTCCCCCTTTATTGCTTCGGTTGAGGCATATTTTTTTAATGCGAGTAAGGAAGAACGCTACTGTACATTATATTCCATAGATATATTCCAAATGTAGTCTTGAGAACGCACTGTATATAGCTGTCTGTATTATAGAGCACTTGATTCCCAGACGGACTCAGTTAAGACAGTCTTCCATTACTGTTCTTTTTGGAACAACTTTCAATGGAAAACAATATCCGGAGTTGGAAGATTCTGCACACCTTAAGGTGTACTTAAAGGTAACGTGAATGATAATTAAGATTCTTCAGCTACTTCAATACTTCATTTATCATTTTTGAGGGGAGTTTAAAAGGCAGTACTGTCATGGGTGCTAAGGTGGCTTGCGGAGTTTTAAAAAATGAGAAGAAAACGGGCTGTCCTTACTCTGATCATCACTGAATTATATTTCTCACTTTGTATTAACTGCTCAGTCGAGGATCTTTAATCATCCTATTATATTTTTGGGAAATTAGAATCATTGAAAGCCTTAAAATTTTTGGTATTCAAATTGAATGTATTATTTTCAGTTCTGATGAACTAAGGATGAAAATGAAAGAACTGAATACCAAGTTTGCATTAGTTGCCCTACCTACAAAATTAAGTAGTACCTAATTTTGTCTGCCTTGAATGACAAGCGTATGATAACAGAGAAATGGAAGGAAATGTAATATTTATAATGATGACATCCACATGAATACGAAATCATCCATTCGAAAAATACGAGTATTCGTTACTATTCATACTATTCTACTTGAGGTATTGATCAATTAGAATAGTCAGAAAATTCAAATATTCAATACTCAGAAAATTTTATCCAACAAAATTTTTCCAGCGATTAATATGCACAGTAAAATTATGAAAATTTAACATCAAAGCTCTATAAACAAAACTCTCTTGCAGAAATTTTCATAATTGACTTGTTTTATTCTCACTGTAACAACTTCATGTAACTTAGTTGAAAATTAAAATTGTATTCATAAAGATTGTGTGAGATAGTATTTATTTACAAGTGAGAAATTATTCTTGTTTTGTTGGATGAGCATGTGAAATAAATAAAAGCAGTGGTAAAAATACTAGACGATTTTTGAGTCTCATAACGGATGAAAAGCGTATGAATGCAATTATTTTAATGCCCCGGGTTATTGCGAAAGGGTGCCAGATATAGTGGGGTGGGCCGACGTGTTTGGTGATATAAATCGTTGCATACATAGATATAAAGATGTATCATCTTTCCCCAATGCTGGCCTACATTGCTCTATTGCGCAACCGAGATATCAACGTTATATTATGCAGGTTTTGGAACAATATTGCCGAGCCGATATAACTTGGATAGCTTCACCAACTGTCTAGACATGGCCTAGCGAATATAATGGCACCCTGCGAAAATAATAACATGTCCACAATATGGGGTATCATCTTGGGCTCAATATGTGTGGCTCCTGAAAATTATTATGATGGTTCCGACCGGGTGTGTCAGTCATATAATATCATGGAAATCTTCAATGCTGAAACTAATGACCAATTTATTCAACTAATTTATCTGCAATAACTCATAAGCTTACTTAGAGACAAAAATTCAATTTAAATAAATGAATTTTTATTTCTCAAAAATTTATTTTAGTTTCAAATGTTGAATTATCGGAGTTTAATGTTGATTTAATCAGAGTGACAGGAATCAGAATAGTGACAATATATAATTCTTTGACAAGATAAAATTGTACAATACCAAGGAGAAACCTAATGCGAACTGATCGTTCAAAACTAATTTAACTCATTTTCAACTAATTAAGAACCCCTCAAACCTCTACCAAAATAGGTCTCAGTTGTAGGAGTCGTACTGTGATATCATTATTATCACTGTAGTATAGTCCCACCCTTATTATTGATAACTTACAGAAGACGTTAAATACGTGTCAGTGAGTAATCAAGAATGTGAGTAATCACATGAGGCATTAACGAATTAGCTATTGTACACTCCATCTCCATAAGGACAAATATCAATTTACAGAGAACGATAAATAAACGTGTCATTGAGTGAGAATGTAAGTAATCAAGTGTACTCGATGAATGTATCGATTGCATTAATTCTAAAAAATCAAAACAGCAGCACTATACTGGCAAAAGACTATTATCACCTATTGTATAAACTTCATCTCCAGCTCCATTAAGCACCAGCTCCATTAAACGGCAAATATCAATTTGAATCTATCTACGGAGGAAAATCGCAGGTAGATTGGAGAAGGTGCTGTTGGAGGGGAATCGATGACGGGGTGATGGGTGGGGGGTTTGCGTGGAAAAGAGCAAGCAGGGTGTAGCCCGGCCATAATTCACGTTGACTCCTCGGCTTGGCGGGAATAAATAAATCCTGGCTGGTTATAAAGTACACGGTGCGGTCGCCACTGTCAACGGGTCTCGACCTTAACTACTACGCGCTTTGCATGAGGACTGACTATTGGTGGGGGGAGGGGTGTTGTTGAGAGGGGGTAGGGAGGAAAACCTTCCCCATGAGCTTTTGACCAAGCACGGGGGTATATTTATTATCGGACTAGAGGCGTTGAAACAATTATCCAACAAATACACTACTACTGTTGCTGCCGAGACAGAGATAGAAGAGACTCCGCAAAAATTAACTACTTCCCACCCCTTTTTCATTATTCTCCTCCCTTCTTTTGCATTTCCATCGTTGTGTTGCTACCGGCACAAGAATTCTCGTTTCCCAATATTTATCGCTGTTATTTCCTTGTGCGCCTTCAAGTTTTATCGCTTTCCAAATGTATCTTGTCGTGGGACTTTCTCTATCTCTCTCACACTTTCTCCCTCTCTCAACCCCCTCCCCCCTCACAGCCCTCATGTGATCTTTAAAGACGCTCCTTTGCCTTTCTAATAACAGTCTCCGTATTTCTTGTTCGCCTTGCCTCCTCAAATAGCCAGCCCCCATGTGTACCGGTAATTCTGTACTTCTGTGTTACACACCTGAGCGCACTGCCAGACAAAGCAATGGAATTGAATCAACCCTTCTGTTGCCGGCTTGATGAATGTGGCTGCTGCTCGAATAGGACGCACTGCTGCAATACTCTTGAACGGGCACAGACTGTTTGCTTCGAGTAAATCTGAACATTGACGTGTATTGATTTCAATATATTCTGAAGTAGACCTTATTCTAAGAAAAATCATAATATCATTGATTTGTAGAGTACAAATTACTAATGAAATAAGAATAAGTTACTTGTACGTGAAAAGCCACTGCCATAATGAACTGTCGGAGTCTAAGCCAATAGCAGGCGTTCACCCAGGTAGGTAATCTAACTTTCCAACCACCAATCCTGTCGTTTGCTTCATATATGAATGAAATAATTCTTACTCTAGTTATTTTCAAAGCTTCTGAAATGTTCAATATTGTCTGCCACTTAAATTGAAATGCAGAAACTTAACATTTTTCCAGTCTTGAATTCATTTACAATGACCACTCGTAAATGCTCGGCTAAGTCAGTTTTCTTATTCTTTGCTGTTTGTATCTGACGATGTTCAAATAAACCACCCACCATCTTGTCACTAGCTTGTCTGAGCCACACCTAAATAGCATTCAGGTTTCATTTCATTCTGGTTTTTTTCGAGGGATTTAGTTATTGAATATTAGTTATTTTGTTGATTGTTCAAGTTTAATCTATATTTTTTCTGCTTGTGCTATAGTTTAGCAGTCATTGACCGTGATAGCATAGATAACAGAGTATAATCTCTATCCTATCTCTTATCTATCTCCTATCTCTTCTCTATGGTGATAGGTCATACAACTACCAATTGTATAGCTCGCTCCATTTACTGCTCCATCGCTCTTAATCTGCTACTCATTACTTTTGTTCTAGTTTACCAGAGATTGATGGTGGTGTAACAACCGAATACGTTATCTCGATGTCTCGATGTATTAATAGATTCGTGTTTTTAATTTGATTTATTATATATGAATAACAATCAGAGTATCATCTCCACTACTACTCAGAGGAAATTACGGCCTGACCTTTAGAAAATGAGAATGCATACGAGTATTAACACAAGCATTTCACCTTTTTCTTTGAATTTTTCAAGATTGAATTCCGGTCAGATTCGAAAATTTGAGGTGAATGGCTGAAACGTAGACAGAAGAGCAAAGAATAAAGTGGGAGGAAGGAAGCTTCATGAGAGGAATCCATCGGAATACGAGCATCGCCTAACGAGCTTCCGATTGGTGGAAAGCGTTACCGTACTAAAAATTGTCTGCTCCTTTCCTATTTTATCCTTATAGTTTTACAGTAACAAATAAGAAAAAATCATTTTCAGTAGTACCCCAGGTAGGTAGTATGTTGCTTCTTTTAATGACAATGGAATAGAACATCGACATTGAGACAAAAAACCATTGATGTACATTGAATAAGAAGGCTTATTCCGATAGCATGCTATCTAAAACTTAAAAACCAATTTTAAAAACAAAACAGAGGAATGTCAAAAAATGAACATAATAACAATATTAATAATATTGTAGAAAAGATTACTTGTCAAGATGGGCGAGAATCATTTGAATGAAAATGGAAGAACATTATAAACACAAAACATGGAGTGAGAAGTGGAATTGGATCCCAATACAATAGAATTTTGCCTTCTTAGAAAACAGCATAGTCATGAAAAACATAAGAATTTAAAATTGAGCAGAATTGAGTAAGCCTGTTACTCCAGTAATTATTTTAAATTATTTCATCGATAAAATAATTTCTTCGGTTGTTCCTATAAACCAATCATGCTATTTCCGTTTCGTTCGTTAATTTATTGTTAAACGGGGTTAACGGTTTGAAATTCCAATAAGCAACTGGATAAATAGATGAATTCTCTGCTACAAAATTCCACTATTAGATAGTATTCCACCATCATATTACACAATTCCACATGCTGCATCATATTATAAACGTCAAACGCAGTCATCATATAAACTGCACATGTTGAACGGGGTTATCAGTTTGAAATTTTAATAAGAAACTGAAAAGTTTCCCTCTACAAAATTCCACCAAGTTGCATGCTATCAACACGAGTAGTAGTCATTTGCTATTTTTATAGCTCAGATGTTGTCTTGTAGCAGGAAAATCCTTGGATGGAAGCTTGCTAGATCTCTTAATAAAGAGATTCCAAGTCATACATTTATTCGATAGCCAATAGCACTCGTGAAATAGCAGAGTGCTTGTTCAACAGAGATTGATCCTCACAGACAAGGCGAGCAAAGTTGGCATTTGCAAGCAAAAGCCGGCAGCTGCTTGCCTAAATCTAGAGCAGTATGAGAATTAAGCGGGTCCGATTTGCAGGCAAGGACTGAATCCTAGAGAGCTTGTTCGCCCATCCCTGGACCTGTGAGCTCGAGTTAAACGAAGAATGAGTTACAATTTCCGGGACTTCATCCTCCTCTTCCCCACCCCTCGTGTCAGTCCAAGACTTTCCCTCCCCCCTCCTCATAGGCAGACCATCTCAACAAAATCCTCTCCCCTCCCCTCCTTCTACTCCGAAAACTCCTCATCTGAATTCCGACCGGGTTTTCCTTTTTAAATTCCTGAAGGAGTAGAGCAAACATTTCCCTTGCATCTTGGACAAGAGTAAAAAGCATAATATCCTTCCCTATAAATTTCCGGTAGAATTGAACGCTTCTGCACCCTTCACATTGCCGAACTGCTCCCCTGTTATTATATTGATCTGAAAATAATAAACGACTTGGAATTTCACTTGTAGAATACCTTCTGCTGAATTGATTCCATAACATTTACTGAGTTATTAAATTTCACTTCATTGTTCATTTTGCGGGAAGTTTAACAAAAAAACTTGGTTTCTTATTGAATTCTACAGTTCAGTTGATACGATGAAGGATATTATTTTTCTTGAAGAATTATATTGTCCTTGGTTATCCGATTAAAATTCTTCGATCCCAATAAAAATCAAATCAAATTGTACATTTATAGGCTGATATTCCCTTTATACTTCATTACTGAGATTTCAGATATCATAAAATTATCATTATACCAATAATTATTACTGTTTCACCGCTTATCACCTTGATATTTTAGATGAAATACATCTAAATATATCACTTGATGATTATCGACCTTTCTTATCCAACTTGTATGTACTGACTGACAATTTATTAACAACACATTCAATCGGATTTGACAGCCTGCTTTACGCTTGATAAGTCTAGCATGTTTTCTTAACAATACTAATTTTTTCAGTATAGCATAATAGAGTATAGTATAGTAACAAATCTATTCCTTAGATTTTATTGGATTTCATTATTATATTAATATTTCTATGAAAATGTCAATTTTAATTGATAGTAGGCTATTATATGTTTGAGTATTATGTTGAACTACTTATTTTCGGATTATCAGTCGGACAGTAATTTCAAATTAGATGTATATATCTGTTTAATTAAATTGGAATATTTTTTCACATTCTATGAGAAATACAAATTACTGTTATTAATTTTTTTTCGTATATCGGGCCGTCAATTATATCTGGCCGTATGTATAATGTATCCACCTTCTTGAATCTTCCAGTTTGATGAGCTGGTGAATTTAATTTTTAACAAATTTTCCTGAATTTCTCGAAACTTTTCATTAAACTTTGTAGACCACTATTTGAAATGGAGACAACACCCTTTATATAATTTGGAGTGAATGTAAGCAACAAAGTCTAAGAGCTCGTCCAGGGCACTACCCAACTAATTGACAAGCCATCGGGTGTGACTTTAATTATTCGCCTCTTTTTTCGTTTCTGTTTCGCATCCCGGGAAGGCGGAAATTTCAATTTGGCCCCGGCAACCTTTTGACACCATCTGGTGTTTAATTAAAGAATTCTCCGGAAAGCAGCAGCAAAAGCAGAGAAGTGCTGAGATGATGCGAATATAAAGACACGCCTCTATCTTCACTATCTCTCTTCACTTCTCTGTTTCAGTGTCTCTTTTTCGGACAGTAATGTACTCTGGGTCTCGCAAAACCGGACGGGGTAGCTTCCACTGCCTGTCTATCATTAGAGCGCAGATGCTCTTTTAATTGAAGCCAACAAGAAACGGGAAATTTTGTGGGGCGCAGGGAAAAAAACGCTGTAGCACTGGGGAAAAAGAGTGGAAGCTGCAAATTGATGTCGCCTGACGATGTAGGGATTAAGGGAGTAGCCACTTGCCTATCAGTGAAAAGCGGACGCACACATTGGATGCCAGTTAATCGCTAAATAAACATCCTTCCTCCTAAATGACTGCCAAAACTACAAAAAACTCGACAATAATAAAGTTTTGGTAAGGGGTGATAATGAAGAAGAGTCCCAATAAAAACAAGGAACCTTGTTTAGAGTGCATAGTGGAATGCTTCTAGTATTCATTCTATTAGGCAAATCAAAAATCCAAAATTGCAAATCAATTATTATCATAACAATTTTTTACATTGTTCAAAGTGTTAGGAGCTCTCATCCACTGTATTAACATCACTACATCATATTGGATGAGTTTTTATTCACTTTGTTAGATGCTGTAATGGGTACAGAATTCAGGTAGCTCAACACCTCAGCAGAGCGAACCAGCTATAATAATTATGAATACAATATGATAATGATATGTAAGTTATAATAACTTACATATTGTATTGAATCTATGAATAAAGATTTTCTCACAAGTGAGTTGTGAAAATCAGATAGTTACAGAGTCACACAAAAATCATAGGTTAAAGATTATTGAAATTTCAATATTATTATTGAAATCAATATAATTGAGATTTTAGGTTTTTTTGACAATTATTCATTGAGTTTTTTAGGTTCATGGATATCAGTAGGCCTACATCGCAAAAATAATGAGAATAGACACCAATCAATTTATTGAAAATCATTAGAGAAATGCATAGGATTGAATTCGATCAGGAGTATGAAATAATTTTTCGCAGAACTCGCTCAAATGTAGTAAATACGCTTGTCATTTTCCTGCAATAACTATTTTGATTTTCACCACAAATTGAAATTGGTTTTAAACACTGAATTTGTGTAGGAAATATCAGCCATTCACTTGCAGCAGGGGTCTTAAACCGCTGGAAGGATAGAAACAGGTGATAGAAGGCGATAAAGCAAGTTGAAAATGAGTTATTGGGAGTCTTCCACATCATTTGCAGAGCCACAAGCCATTAGGCACATAATGCTATTTTTGAGTTATTGTCCAAACTTCCTATCACTTGTACTTTATCTGTCTTATTGCAGGTATTCAGTTCAGACCTTGCAACGTAAGGAAAGTAACTTCAATACTCTTCTGCTGTTGATACAAAGAAGTTCAACTTGAATACGATAATTTCAAAAAGACTTCCTCATTTCGGTACAAGACATTTCACAAAATCCGATTGATTTTTAATAGATATTGATTATAAATGAGAATGACATTGCATGAATCAATTCGACATTGTCAAGTTGATTATGCAACTAAGATTAGTTCATCTTCTATCAAACGTTATTAACATAACACTTAGAAGTACAGACTATTGTGTTTCTTGGATTTGACTTCCTATAACAATAAGTTCGTATAATTATTGTAACACTTTCCATGTACACAGTTCAATAGCCGATGACAAAAGAGCTAGTAAGCATTACATGATATAATAAATTGAAGAATATTCAGTATTATACTTGTAAGGAATACTTAAGAAAGATAATTCAATTCAACAAATGTTACAAAACATTTATCAAAGATTATTCCATTCTTAGGACGTTGAGTCATTGTTTTTGTTTTAATAAAATCATAATCGCAATTCATTTTGTGGAAGTGAAAAATTGTTAAGGAGAGTTCATACTAATTATTGAAAATCATATAAGGGTTTCATGTTCGAAAGGATTCAGAAGGAAGAATTTACGAAAAGGTATCATAAAGACACAATAATAGCAGATATTCCTCACCATGATATTGTTGCGGTCGGGATGATTGATTCTCCAAATGCTTCCCCAATACAGAAAAGAGAAATGCAAAGGCTTGGAATGAGATTGTGGTCTCTTTCCAAAATGCGGGGATCGACCAACAGATCAGAGTCCAATCCACTGTTCAGAATCCGTCAGTAGAGTCTTGAAATCAATAATTTTGTTGGTGCACGGACTCGACTGATGACTCTGCGAATTTTCCTTTTGTCTGTCCGATTCTCAACTGACATTGGTCAGTCCCTGATCTCACCCGGACTGCAGTTTCAAGCTACATTAAGTCCGTTATTTAGAAGACCACTCGTCTGATACGAGCTTTGCATCTGCAACAGTGACTTCTAGCGCTTTCCTTGCCTGCCAAAGCTTTTCCTGCCATCTCCCACCCCTACAACTTCTGGGAAACATAACAGAGAAATACCATTCACTTAACGGTCATACGGCCACAAGATCTTTTCTAGTGCCCGGTTTATTATTTACTGTTCGGTCATGTCTCCTTTGTGCGTCCTTCTTGGGGTTTCTATTGAACCGAAAATATGTTCGTATAGCAATTTACAATAAAACTAACCCAGGAATAATAATACTCAAGATGTTCAAGACACAATATTCGGGCACATAAACATTAATGAAGTGGCTAATTCAAAACGAGAGAAGGAATCAACTTCACATGAATGAAATTTTATCGAGCGTTTCAAATGTTGAGCATTGGCTTGTGTAAATAGTAAGCACATAAGAGAAGATTACTGAGGAAATGAGCACAATCACAGTCCATAATATCAATAAAAATACATGCAATATATTGATTGTCAGCTTGCAAGAAATATAGTATCAAAATTCATAGTTTCATTGCTGAATCATACATACCTTGTGTGATTCATTTCATTATTTATTATCTTGACGATTTATTCCAAACATAAACATTGAATCTATTATTAAGTCCACAGTTTTGAACATGAAAGCTCATAATCGATCACCATGATAAAATGAAGAAATTCAAGTGCATGAATGTTCTTTTTTAAAAAAAGGAGATTTTTAAATAATTTTGAACCAATTGTTAGCTATTTGAAATTCCAATAATGTCCTTGTTAATTGAAGTTCTTGTTATCTGAATTAATAATCTGGATAAATCTTTCATGACTCATCAATAATAATATCCAAATACGAATAACTCGTAATTCTAGAACTACAACTAGAACTGATACAATCTGTATGTATAATATACATACATATAATGTACATTATAATATTATATAATATGTATATGCATCTCAACATGTCACACTACGAACACAGGTATACATGGAACACAGTTCACACTACAGTACTTTCAAAGTTGAGTTGTGTTTTTCCTCAAACAATCTTATGATCGGTGAGAATGTGAGAGCGTTTCAATATCACTGTATATATGATAAAATGAATGTTTTCATGAGGAAATTTCCTCACTTGAGCGTACAAATCTGATAAACAAGATGTATTCGACGGCAGAACAGGGCGAAGATGCAAAATTCAGGTGTAGTTGAAAATTAGCGGTCTTAGCACCGCTCAACAAGTGAGTGTGTGCTGGTGTGTGATCACAACGGTGCTACAAGTTTAATAGGTGGAAGAAGAAGGCGTTGGGGGCGGAAAAGAAGAAGCGATAGAGGGAGAGAGAGAGAGAGAAAGATAAAATAATGACCGCAGGTCTGGACCAACTCCAGTCTCCAGTGCAACTTAACACATCATTTGCATAAGTTATTGTTGCTGCCAGTTTATTACTATGGTTTTCGTCGAGCTTCGATCCCCCTCCCTCTATAAGGGCGTCTTTCCCCCCTTTCATATCTACCCCTCGCCACTCCCCACTCCATCAAACAACTAATACCACCACAGGGCCTCGCTTCTCAACTCCTTGAGCGCTGATTTAACGCTATACTTGTTGAATTATAGAGTCAACCGATTATACAGATTTCCTTCTTCCACTCTCCACCAACAGTGTTCCCCCTCCTCTTCTAACCCAATTCTCATCACTGTTTCCACCTATTTTGTCCTGACCTCAACATGGGAGGCGTTACATTAATGTTGTTGTTATGTTGCCTCAAGATCCGTGCATAATAATTACTCGTTTCTGATGGTTATTTGCTATTCGAGGGTTTCTTCGCGCTTCTCTGGAACCTTAAACTAGCGCGAGCAGAAATTTCACGTGACTGTGTTGGAGAGAGGGTGTATTGATGAAAGACAAACGGTCTCTCATTGAAATAATTGGAACCTATGCAGGATGTTTATGTAGCTAATTAATCAGTTTTATTGAAATCTTAGGGGAAGGGATTTTTTTTGTGGTGAAGAGTTTCTTCAACTCTAAAATAAATTGGAGAATGTAATCATAATCAACAAGAAACTAGTGATGATAGTAGACAATCAATAGTACAGTGTATTTTAATTAATTCAGAACAGGACATTATATTAGAAAAATCGAGAGTAGGGGCCAACATAATATGTTCTGTAGATCCATTTTTCTCTTCTATTTATATATATAATGAGCTGCTCCTAGACATCTTATTTAAAATCCGTTAAGGCAGCTTCTGGTAGCTTAAATTCATCATTATCTTGAGGGAGGTTCTGTTTTCGAGTGTGCTTCACCAATTACAGTAGTCTAATCGTTTATCCTTATTCAAGTGAAGTATATTGGATACACGCAGTATTATATAATTCGTAATAATCATAATAGAAGACGGAATATTACACAATATTATTATTTCTGTCAGTTGAAGCCGAAATTGCAAAGAAATAGGTTTCATAATGCCAGTTTCAGCCCTTCAGCCGATCTTTCTTTCTGATCTTGTAATCCAATTAAGTCACTTTCTTTTGCTCTCAAGATAAATGAGAAAATATCTCGAAAGAATAATCCCTGTAATGATATTAGGAGTTTCCAGAGTTCAACTTCAATTTGGAAGAGAATGCGAGCCGGCGGTAATCAGGTGGTGGATATCTCTTTGTTAAATCCGTTTCAAAAATTCGTTTTCCGAGAGTGAAATTTTAAAAGCAATTCAATTTCGCCGCGTTCCTGAGATAATCCCAGCCACCAGCATAATAAGATGTGGACAAGCAGTTGGAGTCTAGTTGAACTTATCTGTGTGTTTCCATTTTTGGACGGCTCTTGTTTGGCGCGTGTTATTATAGTTTATTGCAGGTTAGGTTAGGTTGGCGTCGCCGGCCTAATCATACACTGTTGTTCTCCAGTGCCTTCATCCCTGTTATGAGACGGCCGTCGTCGTCTTTTCTCGTTCGCTGGCATCATCTTTGTTCCTTGGCGAGCGGCAAACAGATTAGCTTTCACAACTGCGACCGCATTTTGTCGGAATTTATGCGAGATGAAAAACTCATTATCCTCGCCAGCTATATCACCATTGTTTTATTCATACAGGATTATCAGCTTCCCTTCTACTGCCATTGACTGTCGTTTCAATCACGTGCTCCAATTTATCATCATTGCCCCCTTCCACTCCTCTCCTCCCCCTTATCCCCCTAATGCCATCTAATTAAATCGGCCGGGTCGATTGAGCAAATAACCACAAATTGATTTGCAAGTGTCGTGTTTGCTGTACTTATTCAGAATTGAATCAGCTACAAAATTGTTCCAATTATAGCTATGCTCAGCTCTTTTTCAGGTAGCGAGGTTCATACACATAGAAATTTAAGGAGTGGATAAAGTTGTGAATATATTGAAAAACAACAGGGGTTTGATTCAACTTACTATTTGAATTATGTTTTTGTTATTCAGTTTTGAAAGGGCTTTATAATGTTCATAATAAACGATTCGGAATCGATTGATGTAGAAATAGATTGGTATGATAATGATTGAACTGAAACTGTCACTTTCTTTTCCTGGTGAAATAGTGTTAGGAAAGAGACTCGGATTTTGGTTTTTAATCTGATACATTGTTTTTAGAAGTCAATTTTCAAGTTATTATTCCGATAACTCATACGAGTTTTATTGGAAATTTGAAAATCTATGATTTTTCACGTTCTTTATCCAAGTTTCGAGAGGTCTACTTTTTCTTATAGCATCTTTCCCTCTCACGTCTGTGGCCATTTGGGAAATTTTCTCAGATCTCTTATAAGAAGTTTCAGCTATTGAATAATTAATTTTATTTTCTATCAAAAAATGGGGTTTTGAGAAATAATCATCATTGATAAACTGTTATTTGAATAAACAGTTCACAACTGTGATGATCAACACTGTCTGGGGTTCGATTCACAAAAGACATTCAAGTTATCCACAAAATGTTGACTGTACCTTATCTCGTCTATAGGCATCTCGAATAGGACACAATTTCCAATAATCATCTTGCGATCATTTTTCATCAACAGTCTATAATCACCAAACTAGGGAGACGTGATAAGGAATCGGATAGAAGACAACACAAAAAAATTCTAGTTGTCAGGTCATTTGCCCTCCCAGACGTGAGAGGTAAAGAAAAAGAAAAAGATGAAGAAGAAGAAGTAGAAGAAGAAGAAGGAAGAAGAAGAAGAAGAAGAAGAAGAAGAAGAAGAAGAAGAAGAAGAAGAAGAAGAAGAAGAAGAAGAAGAAGAAGAAGAAGAAGAAGAAGAAGAAGAAGAAGAAGAAGAAGAAGAATAAGATGAAGAAGAAGAGGAAGAGGAAGAACTTACGGATAAAGAGCGGGAAGAAATGGAGATGAAGGTCAGAAATCGCCCATGGAAAAAAATGACCGAAGTTAATCGATTTCTCGCTGAGATCGAACGATTGGTGCCTACGGACACAAGATAATCGACTCTCGTAATCGATGTTGTAGGAGTTCTGTAGATTGTAGGCTTCTGTATTGGAAGCTTTTTGTAATAGGTCCATAGATCAATCTATACCCTAGTTTTCGATTAGGTTGAAATTTTCGGATCAATCCATCATCGACGTCGCCTGCATTATAACGTGGTTAAGCTCTGTTGTCAAGAGTAAGCTATTTGAAAAATTATTAGATGGATGTCCAACATTTTTTTCTTGCATCAGTAATGTGCTGTGAGCTACTATACAGAGCCATGAAATATTTTCAATGTGAGTGCTTTTTTGTGCTACAGTAAGAAAATAAAGATTACCACATGATAAAGTGTAATAATTGATAGAATGTTTATTCATTCACTAGTTGGTAGTTTTAATACTTTCATGCCCGGTTTTTCAGTCGCTTAATTAGACTGTTTATGGAGCCAATAGCACTATTGAATAAATAAGCATGTGTTTTAAAATGCAAAAAAAGTTATTGGTTCAATAAGTTTATTGAACGACTGATAAACCGGGCATAAGTATTATTAAAAAGTAATCATACTGAAGTATACTATCATTTTTAATGTTATTTGCATTGTATTCTCATTCTGAAATTAGAGAGATATTAATTTATTATCTATTTATTAATTATTATTATTTATTTATATCTAGATTCATCATGATTTTATACCATCACCGCTGAGCTCATTTTTAGGTTTTTAAAAGAATTCGCTAAGGTATTACATTGTTAGAGGAGGAATATAGAATGACATGCGTTGTTTTGTGAGTGCTACGCTAGTATGTAGGTAGAATATTATTATTTGTCATATCTATCTAGTTGTATTATTGAATAAACTGGGAATTTTCTCTCACCTATTTCAGTGAGAGCTTCTAGTATTTCAATCAAATGAAGCTTCAAAATCGGAGAAAAGTTCGACGAATCAATACAATTCACAATCTTTGAAGAATTTCATTTGCTTTCAATTCTAATATCAAATAAGTGTTCATGGAATATCTAGTTATAGATCCTGGAATTGAACCGACTGCCATTAAAGTTATGCAGAGTTTTCACTCAATGTAGTTCTGACATGATTTACTCCCAGCAATGCAATTCTCATTTCTCATTTTCGTTGTGATTCTATTTTTGTATGAAGAGCAGCAATCAATTTGTAAGAGCAGACATCATCATTCCGAGCCATTTGCATTGGACGAGTCCGGAAGGGGAATTCCGATGGATGTAGGCTGCAAAAGTACTTACTATCCACTCAGAAATCGCTGCAATAGAGTACTCGACGTACTACACTCCACCATGGTGCGTATTTTCTCGTACGGTGTATGAACTAAACGGGATTATGATGGATTGTGAAGAATGATGGGAAATATTGCGAGATTGCGGAGTAACAACATTCAAGAGCACTCTGACTCATTCTGTTTCTGGTCTCTCATTCTCTCTTTCCCTCAATCGCTCTGTCTCTCTTTTTCTTCTATCTTCTCCTATCACTCATTTCTTCTTTCTCTAGCATCCTGCCGAACTTATTTGTTATTGTGCATGCTATTGTCATCTCACAGCCCATCAAATGATTTCATGTTGGGTTCTTCATTGTCTTTGAATGAACAGAGTATTCAAATTCTCGCTGCAGTCATTTATTCAATAATTATATTCATTCTTTATAAATGTACAGATTTGTTCATTGCAAAATTATTTTGAGCTTGTCACTGTGTGTAATCAGATGAAAAACAATGCTATGTTATGGTATTTCTCGAAACTTAGGCTAATATGTAAAAATATAATTTCTACACTTGTATAGCCTACACTGGGAATATTGATATTTTATTTTGAATTCAAAAAAAGAGAGATGTATCTGAAAATCTCCGTAAAACAATAGAAACTGCGAAGGGAATGGAGAGGATTTTTAATATTCAAGTTGAGATTGCAGTCTTTTCTTAATAAAGTTGAATTATTACCAAATAAATTACCTATCACCGGAGTTGCAAAGAAAATATTTTCCAGCTACTGTAATCATAACTGTAAAATCTGGAAGTATATATAGATAAATGAATCTCTAAAGAAGACTCATTCCAAGCCAAATAGAATACGTGGAGCAGAAAATTAATACAAGTTGAAACAAAATGTATGAAGGTTGAGATGGATGACATCCTGAGCCAACCATAGAGTTGCAACAGAAATCTACACTTTTCACGGCGAATAACCCAGAAAAAATAAGCTTCTCAACGACATATTCACCCAAGAAAAATGTAGCGTGGATAACCAACAAGGATTCGCAATGAAACATAAGCTGGGCTGTATGACAGTGCCCCTCACTCTACCCATATGTGGGTCGCAATGTTACTCCCAAGGTATACCTGGGAGACAAGCAAGATGGAAGGAATATGTCTGGAAGATGTTTTCAGCCCTAGAGGGTAGTTCCTACCTTATTTACGATGATATGAGTGGATAAGAGAAAGCAGCACCAAAAGCATTGTAAGGCCTAGGCCCAGTAAGGTTACCAGATCTCTGCTCCTGTAGAGTTCTCCTTGTCTCTCTGGAGTTGTGATAACTTACATTTGCCGCTGTGAGTGGCTCGAGGTAACGGTCTTCCACCTCAGCTCAAAAAACATCCACTACTATTCATGACGTACTGAATATTTTATTCCAATAGATCGTACTGGGTTCACTTGGAACAATCATGATTTTTTCAAACGTTTTTTCTATTGTCCAGTTAATACAGGATAATAATTGAATTAAATAATTCAGCTGTTTGTAGTTGACAAAGTTGGGTGTAAGTTTAATTTCATCGCAAAATTTGAGTACAATTTAAAATTGTTTCAAGTTTAAGTGATATTATTTATGGTTTGTTGTTTTGTGTTTTGATATCTATCGTAATCTTTCAAAATTCAAAAACGTACATGGACATAACTGGACTCAGAGAACATAAAGTACTCTGGACAATTGAGTTAAAATTAGGGATTGAAAAAGTTTTGGGCGAATGCCTGTTGTTTCTCCCCACCCATGGTGTATGTATTGTCAATAATGAAATGAATGAATTCCATTTACTTTTCTCCAAGGAGAGCTAAAAGTACAACTCGAACCGATTTTGTTCTGATATGATGAACTATGTATGCTTGATTAGTGTGTATGCATGAAATGAGTCTCAAATTCATTCAACAATAATAAAAACCAATAATTGGTTTGCAAACTTGAGTATTTATAATAAATAGTTTGGTATAACACTGAAGTTCTAGCGCAGTATTTAATCACAATTGGAAAATACTGCCTCCATGATAATCCAGTATCTACGTGATCCTTGTCAATATATTAGGAAAACCTCTTATCAATCTTCCTTATTATCATTTCATCATTTCATAAATTAAGTATCGTCTTCTGTCTATATAACATCACTCGTAATCCATTGTCACGAAGGAGAATGATTGCAAGTCATGTGAGTTCCTGTAATGTCCTGTAAAGGAAGAATAATAACTATGTAGAATAAACTATTTTGAAATAAATGAATTTCTTTCCACAACATACTAGACATTGAACAACCTCCTGCTATGTTGTAAGTACCTTATTGAGATTTGAACTCATCTATCATATATTAAACTTGATTAAGTATTTTTCGACTAGACCACACCCAAAGCATCACAGCTTTCTCCAGGAAATTATTCTTATAACTCCAACCAGTAGGAACATCAGACACATGAATGAATCTCATAATGATTGGTGTGTGAGCAGAGGGTGTGCAGAAATTATTGGCATCTCATGCACGAAGCAGCAAGCAGAGACATAGCTGCCTGCAGCAGGGCGTTTTCTTTGAGGGGCTTTCAGCGCGAAACGGTCACGTGTCTAAGCTTAACATTACTGGCAAAAGTGATTGATTAGGGACATTCCGCGTGCAGGGTGCTTTCTACAGAAAAGGACTTCGCTAGTGCTATGTTTTAGCTCAAAGTGTGGGCTGAATATCTGTATACACACTGACTCAGAGGGTAGCACGTGTTTTAAAGCTACAGATAATCCGCAACTGATTGCTACAAACTGCGTTACTTGCAGAGGAGACTGTACATAAGGGAAGTGGATGCCCAAGTTTTATTCATAAAAGACAAACCCCCAACCCTCTGTCTATCACTGTGTCTTTCCTATATGAAAAAAAGACTCCCGCCCACCCCAAATCCTTTACGCCAGTAATATCCATATTTGATTATTTTCTATTGGCGCGTCGAAAAAGGGGAGCAGCTAGCTGACATTATTAGCTTTTGTCGAAAAATTAGATTAGGAAAGGGGTTTCGTCGACGAAAGGAAATCCTCGGCATCAGACTCCTTCTCTATCCACACTTTTTCAAAGCAAATGCGGCTCCCTCCTGAATGGCACACTTTTTTGGGACTCGCTTTAATAAACCTTCAGCTAACAGAAACGTATGAACCGAATTTTGTAATTAGATTTTTGTCACAAAAGTATTCTCTGTCTCGAATTATCACTTTTCAAAGGTTGATTTACCTCTAGATTTGAGATTGATTGTGTAAAATTATAATGCTTTCTTTATAGAATGTAATTCTACTCTTGTAAAAGATGTAAAATAAACTCTATAATTTACTTGTACGGAATTTCCGGCTGACGTCTAGTTTAAGCCGTATATTTATGTATTATATCTCGGAAAGATGAGATGTATTCCAGAAAATAAAAATTAGAATAAAATATCACGAGATCAGAGGATTTTCGATGTGGAGATATAGATATTGAGGTTAGTGGCGAAGCGTGGTATACTTATTTGGTCATCGCCGGGTATATTTCCTATGACCAATTAAGTATGCCACGCTTCGCCACGGATTGAGGTATAAAAGTGACTCGATAAAGTATAAAATGTCTCTACTTATATAGAGAGTAACATAGAGAGAAGTGATGGGATTAGTAGATTATAAATAAATAATAAGAAACGAGTTTACCCCGTGCAGCGCAAAGCGCAGCTTGCTTGCTCAGTACTGTATCGTTTGGGAATACATTATCATTGCAACATACTTGTATCAGTGTGAGTTTCCTCTAGATTCCACATCAAATCTCGCAGGGGTGGAAGCACAGTAATATACATAAAACAAAAATTGTTTTTAAGAACTTTAGGCATGTACTCCCTACATAGCCTACTGTACAGTGTAAATTCCTTCATTACTCCAAATGTGAGCCCATAAGAAATATATTTGTACATTTGTGAACAAAGCAATTTCATACCACAATAACCATATCCCCCAACAAACAAATTCTGAAAAGATAATATTCCATTCTATTATTAATTTTTTGAAACCCCATCTTATCGTATCGTACCTGGATAACTGCAACCCTTTTATCAATTCGAGCATTAAATTAACTTTGATACCTGACCCAACTCGCTATTCTTTCATCTTGCCACACGAGCGACAGCATCCACTGAGAACAAGGATTCTGCTAATAAATATGGCAAGGTGATGAATTCGCGAGATGCGACAGGTTGAACCCCAACTTAGATAAGGAGCTTAGCAAGGGAGGGCACGGCGTGACCCGCGAGAACTCCTTCATTCCTCCTTCTCAGTGACTCCTTCACCTCCTGAGACACTATTGAAATGCAAGACGCAGCACCCTGTCCTCCTCTGAAATATGGGCCATCGCATCAGACCTCCGCGTCACGCCTCGCGTCAAACCCACTTTGATCCTTCTTCCGGCAACTTTTTATTCTGCCACCTGACTTGCAACAGAGCCTCACACATCCGCTCACGTCATGATGCTGGGAAAGCCAAGAAGTCAAATCAGAGAGCATCTCAATCAGTGAGAGGTGATCTCATGTATGTAGAGCAGTACTTGCAATGGAAGAATCTCCTTCCGTGACACACTTCCTCTGATATATTCCTTCTCTGGAATCCTTAAAATATCCTAGTTCTTTTAATCCATCTTGACACTGCAATAGAGACATGAATAAAACTTATGATAGATTGCTGAATTTTTTTAAAATTTTCAATTCTACCATTGCATCATGGTTAAACTTGTAATTGTTGTATCGGTTGAGTTCCAAGAATATGTAAATGATTTAATTAGAAATTTTAGTTGACATTAAATGATATATAGATGCAAGAGAAATTCGAGAATTAGGTGTTTAATGCCCGGTTTTTTAGTCGCTCAATAGACAGTTTATGGATCCAATAGCACTATTGAATCAATAACCATGTGTTTTCAAATGCAAAAAAAAAGTTATTGATTCAATAAGTTTATCGAATGACTGAAAAACCGGGCATAAGTGCACTTAATTTTCTCATTCAAGCGTACATATTTTCAAATATTCCTGTACTCCAAATGAGATTGTTTTCAATAATATTCCTAATAATTATTTTTTATTTTCCAAATTTACCTTTTTGGATTATGTGGTCAAATCTAGTTTCTGTAGTTAAAATGAAAATGTTTTGTATGATCTGTTTAAGGAATAATAAATTATTCCATATTCATAGTTTTTTTTTTAGTTACTTGGAATCTTCTGCTGCATGCTACTCACACCTCTCTCTACCTTCCAGTCTTCCAGCTGGGATGTTACATGACTACTTGATAAAATGAAGTAAAATATAAATAGTTTTCACAATGATGACAATGATGATCTAATTCTGGACAGAATAACCATGAAGTCTTTACAAATAGTTGGTCTAACAAGTCTAGAAACAGTTTGAAAGATGTAATACTCCCTTTGGAGAGAAACATTCCAGTTTCTTGACAGCTTGACTTTAATATTCAGGATTTCTTGAATATTAATGTGGAATAGTGTGAAAAAATATGGGAAATATCATTTTAGCTATGTCACAAACTCACAGTGTTGACGTTTTGATTTAGTGGTCAATTTAAAGGGTCATGTGTACTCCCTAAACCAAATCCTAGATAAACTACCACATCAGCATATCAACATTTTTTATGTGTAATAGATCCTGATATTCAAACATTCAAACCACGACGTGGTTTATTTTCAAACCCACTTAATCCTATTAGAAATAAGGGAGGAAAAACCAGTAATCCGCAAGAAGAAAGAAAGAGATGAATGAAGTACAATAAAGGAGAAAATGCACATACGTTCGTATTATAAATGGACGGATGGATTTGTTTTAATAAAATAGCAGCAACATGCCTTCAATCCATATGACAGTCACGTGGTTGAGTTTACACTCCAATATATTTATATATTTTGTAAGATATGATGTGTGCCAACATGGAAGGGAAACAGCTGAGACCATACATACATTTGAACCGCGTGTGCCAAGGGCTTAAGCTCCCTATGACGTCAGTACCCTCTTGCATTGCTTCGGTAACGCGTGTCCTCTATTAATTTATTCCCAGGAATTAATCCACTGTGAGTTTAATTTTGCAAGAATAATCTTCGGTTTAATGCCTGGCACGTGCTCTGACCATACTTACGGCGATGGTGATCTCTCTGTCTGCCAACGGCTTGTGCAAACATCATGCGGCAGATCTATGGTTGAGGTTTAGTTAGGATGGTTTGCTTTTACGGAGAGGGAGAAATCATTTGAAAAAACACTCTATAAAGAGTGGTGAGCTGATTTTGGATATCGAATTCCATTTTTGCTTCTATCTTGAAGTCAACTGGGTGAAAAACTAACAGCACTAAAATTAGAGACAGAAATAGGATATTAGCAATCCAATCACTGATAAATCATCAACATCTGGAAACTAAGCATAGATTTCTTTGGGTGAGGGGGGGTATTGGTATGTGTATGCTTTACAATGTGTGGAATGGCTGAGTGCCCTACACTCTCTTACATGCAAGTTTATGTAGGAAGTACCAATCTAGCACAATTCCAGCCAATATTTGTGTTTGAAATTAGGTACAATAGGTTTAATATTCATTGGCTGACTTGAACTATACAGCACTTTGTGATGAGGAAAAGTCTCTCACTGATACTAGATATTTATTAGTTCTTTGTAATCCTACTATACTTCAATACAGATATCACTACTAAAAATTCGGGCAAATTAGTCAAATTCGGGCATTTTTTCGTGACAATGTTCTCACCGGGAGAATAATATGAGAATCATTGGGATTCATGAAGATATCACTTGCATATTTCGTGTATTAAGCATAATTTTATTGAAATGATGAATTGATTTGATCCAATTTTATACTTTTATAACATTAAAGAGGAATGCATGTCAGTCTTTTCCTGCTCTTGTAAGTTAAAGTTATTACACCAAAACCTGAATTTACACTCAATACAATACAGGAGCAATACAATATATTCCAATTTATAGAATGCGATTTTAATGAGGCTAGTCAACCATTGTATTTCATCTATATTTTCAAAAATTTGTATTTTTTTGGAATAAAACAAATTAAGATTCTAGTAAGCTGACCCTTTGTTAGGAATCACCCTTCAATAGGAATTTATAAGTGACTCATCCAATTTTGAGCTAGACTATAGTACTGCACAAATAGCCCAAATCCCCGAAAAGTACTAGCAAAGTTAATTAATAGAACGAACAAGCCACTCAACTATTAACAAACTGTTTGTCAGTCATTATCATCATGGCCATCATCTTTATTTCCCTTTATTGTTGTTCACTATTCTCACTTTCATACGCGTCAGCACATGCGTGAGAGCGATCAAAAGTTTTGCAGCTAGAATCTGACTGGTTTTGTTTATTCATGGCCTTGCCGTTTGTCCAGCACAGTGCACTTCGATTTAAGCCCCGGTTTGTTTCGGTATGCTGTTTACTTTGGATTAAGTGCAAAGCCCGTAGGCCATCCACCCACCCCCTCCCCCGACCTATCCATTCACTCGGTCAAGCAAGTAAGTTGTAAGCTTTTCCAAATGGACGATGGTCCGAGGAAAAGCTGCAATAAAAAAATGGACAATTCCACTCACTAGTCTACTACCCACCCCCTTCCCTTCAGCAAACTAATGAACCCTGTCCGGTTTTCTATTTACGAATTCTCTTTATCCGGCATCGTTACTCTAGTGGATGAAGGGAGGGGGCGGTGTAATTAACAGCCTTCACACGCAATGAAAAACACGCATCAAACACGACCCGTGGAAACACTGCACCCGTCACACGGACTTTTTAATGTGGCTGCTAATGTAAACGAGTGTTATTGTTTTTCTTCGTAACCCATTTCGATTGCATTGATTGAACGATCATTTGAAATTCTTGTGATTTGTCAAGCAGACTTGTTGCTGAGTAGACTTTTACGGATTTATTAATTTGATGGACTTTCACTGAATAGTGAACGATTTCGCCAGAACGGTGTAAAGCGATGATCGGTTTTTAACCAATACATTTTGGGTATTAGTGAAATTGGAATAATTAATGCTAGAATCCAGTATTTTAATGAGTTCTTGGAAACTTGACCCACAGGATTCAATACGTTTAGATTAAATGTTTTATCTTTCTCATGCTCGTGGATGAGTTGGTGAGTTTTCATAACTTTCTCGAATCTCTAAGTATCGATTTAGAAATTGTAAGCTAGAGAAATATATTCATGACATCCAGTCGGAAAATATTATGGAATTTCTTTGGGAGTATCACTTTTTCTGGGAATTAAAGCTTTGGAATGTTGAATGAATGTTGTGAATTCAAACAATATTGATTCTCAACATTTGAGACTCATGCATTGGATATTCGATGGTTCATATCAGCATTATTAAGAAGATACCCTGAGTGAGAATTTCGGATTAGAGACTTCCATTATAAATATTGTCTTATAATGAAACTGGCATAGAATTTTTATAATTACTTCCAGTTCAGCTAGTTTCTTAGTTAATCCAGTTGTATAAAACAAGATTTTTAAAGGTTGGCACTATCAAAGTGGGATCCCTCGATACATTAGTTTGTATTCTGCTGAGAAAATATAACAGAATTCATGAATTTAAGGAGCTTTAGGGGAGGACTTTGAGAAAAATATTGGTCCATGATCAAATTCTTATCTCTAGTTGCACTTTTGACGGTTGGTTGATATCGCATCAGTTAATAAACTTCTAACAGTTTGTTTCCTGCTATGAAAATATTTCGAAATTCATAAAGATCTCTGTGAGAGTATTATGTCAAACCATTAGTCCAAGATTCAATGCTGATTTCTACTTGCACTTTTGACGGTTCGTAGCTGAACTCCTCATCAACGCCTCCGTAGCTGAACTTTCTCATCAACTTATTTTCCAAACTTTTTCCCCCATCACATCCCTAACAACGCCTCCCCCCCACCACCTAATCCGCTGAGTGTTCCTGTTCTGGATAGTTTGAGACGAAAGTAGTCTCTAATCCGCGAAGCAGTGTAAGTGCACTCTGGATTGTGTGTGTGGGACGTGGCATGCAGTTTACATTACAGTACGCAGCAGTTCTCACCCCAAATCCGGATCAGGAGACATTTGGCCAGGATCTGATGACAATCCGAAGGTTTGATGAAGGGGTAGAAAGTCAGTTGAAGCTTAACATTGGTGGCTGATGCATTGGCATGTTGGAGGGCGACAGAGTGCGATGACGACAAAGTGAGACGGCGACAAAAAGGATGGCCGACAAAGTGAGACAACGAGTTTTTTTCGTAGGGGAACGAAAGTTGAAACAGTGGACACCCACACGGGATAAGTACAACTTTCACAGTTATCTGCATCAGTTTTGTCCTCCCCTCGACAAATGACACTCCACTGGTGGACATTGACTCCCTCTTCTACAATCAGCCCGACGAAGGCCTATTCCAAATACAAGCTTTTTTACATCGCCAAGTACAAACAAAACTGTATGTGGGATTGGTACAGCATGTTCTGACTACTGGAAGGGTGAATCCGTCCCAATCCCACTCATGCCAGCTTGCTTTGTAGTTGTTCTCCGACTGATAATGTTCACACACAAAACTTACTAGTAGGCCTACTCTGCTGGTATAAGTTCTACTGATTTAGCTTTTAGCATTTAGCTTCAACGTTTGACAGATCAAACAGATTCAAAGATTCAAAGAGATGAATTTCTATTCATGAAATCAGAGATTATCAACATGATTTTGGAAGGAGTGATAAGTTAGATATTTCTCCTGCAGTCTTTACTTAATTCTTAAGTCTTAACTTAATCCAACCAGCTTAATCTAATCAACTCAAGTCTATAATCGAAGATCAACCATTCCAGGCTTCACTTTTTGGGAAATAATATCTGAATTTTGCCAGGAAATAACATACCGGTAAGGTATTTGTTCAATAATTTGAAGTGGAATCTGATCAATAGTTCCAGATCCTCTCATATATTACAATACGGAAATACGGATATATTTTTTGAAAAATATTGAAGTTCAGATATAAAATCTAATAAAAATCTCCACTTTCACCACGATTAATCGTGAAATATTCCACAATACTCTATGGAGATAATACATTCATACTTGAGTTATAATGGTTTAGGCAATTGTAGAAACTGCTAGTACAACAAGTACTCACCACCACGTATACTACAACTGCAATGTTGCATTACAAACACACTTGCTTGTAATAATATAGTGACTATAGGAGTCACTATAGCTTGTAAACACATGCAGCGCTCATGTTAACTACACTAATGTTATGAGGTCAATCATGCTGCCACCTGGCAGCCATCTAATTCAAACAAGATGAGCCATCATCGTTGTATCAAGCAACACATGCAATTAACCGAACTTGACCTTTACTCCAGGAAAATTATTGAATATGTTGTGTTGTTACAATGGAGTTGTTATGGAAAATAAGATATGCAATCGCACATAGAAGGCACTTTAAAAATGGTAATAACAACTAATAAAATATGATATTATTATTAAAATTGTTAATTTTACATTTGTTTTGTATTTTAAGAAGATAGTTTATTTTTTCCAAGCTAATGTTAATTAGGATTTTGTTTTAGGTGGATAGTTATTTCTTTCCTGTTGACTGGACCGGCCTTCAGCTCTTCTAGAGCATACTCTTTATTAATTTTGAAATGTGCGTACCATCCCACACAGGCTCTATAGCCTCACGATGTTCTTCTTCTTGTTAGACATAGTTTTATTTAGACATATTTATTCATCTTGTAGCTTGTAAGCAATCAAATTGAATTATTATTTTTTGACTAATAAAACTTATTCATTCATTCAGTGTGTAACATAAAATAAAACACATCAATATAGAATAATTGAAAAAAGTATATGTCATCACAACCACGATATTTATTTATGTATTGGAATACCGATTTTGATTGTTATACAATAATTAATACCTGGTTAATTGAAACAAAAGATAAGAAATGTAGAATATCACTATGGAGCAATCGATACTATTGGTAGTTGAATGACCTATTACGATGAATGACTGCTGATGGTATAGTACAATACAGTATGAAAGCTCAATATTATAAAACAATTCAGTAGATTTACTCGGAAAAATGTTTTTATAAAATGGAAAATCTATGACTGAGAAGATCATAATAACATGAAAAAACGGAAAAGTTGGAAAAAATACAACTATCTATGCGAAACCAAAGACAATATTGAACAAGGAATTTATTAATCACAATTTCATATTTTCTTCTGTGTGTATTCTTTATGAGTGATAGAGTATAAAAATCAAGAATGTAATTTGATCCAAATTCAAATATATTTTTCACATTCTTGTGTGTGTATTTTCTTTCATGAGTGATGAAAAATATGAATCAAGCAATTCATTCAATCTATTTTTAAAGCATCTATAACGGGAGTCTGAGAGAGATGAATGCCTTCTCGAGTTGAATTGAACAACCAATCAATTTTCAACTGTAAATCAGTTACTGGCGATGATGAAGAGGTTCTAATAAATCTTGATGAAGTCTGCCTAACAAGACGGGTGAATCGGTCTTCCACTAATGAAAATACAAAACAAATGAGTGATAAAGAGGGTTCTCGATAAATTATTAAACATGCTGTTGTTTATTCAATAAGAAAATTCCCGTTTCATCAGCGAGCTCTGTTTTAGCTGGTATTTTGTACAAAATCTCCGGATCTCTCAGACTCTCAAAGTCAACAACGATTTGTGAAATTGACTTCCGGACAAACGAGGTAATCCTTTCTTGCTTTCTACCTAATTCTCCTTCCGACCGTCGCCACGGATTTGAACCCTCGGCAAGAATCCTGAGCTCTAAAAAAGCAATTCTATGGGGGATTTGCAGGTTGAGTAAATAACGTTTATTCATAATATTCCTTCTACTGAAAACATTAAAGCTCTCTTAAACAATATAATTGTTTCATGTAAGTTATATCCTCGGTTACAATAGATTACAAACAATCACTATTCCTGTTTGCAGAAGTCTCACATACTGATGCACATCACAGCCATGTCTACTACAGATAGCAATGATACCACACAAAACATTATCACATCACACCTGATCCGTCCTTAGCTATCTACCATATTGTAACTTCTATAGGTATTGGAAAATTTGAATGAGGGAATCTCTAATGAAGATTCTTTCAGACTCCTGAACCTGACTACAAAAAACCGGATTCGAGTTCCTACTTCATGAAATAGTAGCCTACTCAAGAACAAAGTAGAAAACATTGTTATTTCAATTTGATCACAAACAAATCAATAATTCTCATTTTACACCTAATTTGATTTCAGTCTTACCAGTACCAGATACACGAGAAATGTTAGATTTCTGGCAATGAAAATTGTTGAATTGGTAATTTTCAAACGTGAAGGACTCCACATTGATTTCTATAAACAGCGAACAAACTTCTTGTCATCCGTGCTCTAGAAAATTCAATGATACGCAAGAGAAGAAATAATCACCACATCAATAATGGGTATGTGTTCAAATTTGGGTTGCACCAACCAGGATGGCATCAACTACTTTGAATCAGCTGATTTGCCATTCAATTAGCATCGTATTGATCCTGGATCGAAATTGGTGAAAACCTTCCACCATGTATAGAATATATGAGGTCGAAGGTGAAAACCAAAAATAGAAACAAATCATTTAGTCAAATACTCACTAGCGTTGTAATGATTCTGAATAGAAATTGATTTTGCTTGCTGCATCCCAACTACCCAACATAAGAGAAACGAATAATTGAGTCAAATACTCAATAAGTTTTCTCAGTCTGAAGAGTATTTAATATCAAATTACGATTATATACTAATTTTATCGTATATTATTAGTTCATATTTTAAATCAATTGTACTTTATTAATAATTAAATCGAACTCTGCACTACAGATTGTACTATTAATAGTACTCAGTTTAATGAAGTGCTTTGAGAATTTAGTTTAATATGATGATGTCATTTGCTGTATCTAAGGGGAAAATAAATTTTGATTGATTGAATGATTGAATTACTATAATATCTCATGATAATCACTATTGATTGACCAAATGAGAAAGAACGAAAGGCAAACGAGAAGGAAGATAATCAAATATCGATGAGCGATGAGCAAAGAGAGAAGAAGAGCGAGTTAATTAATTAATCATTTCACTGTTTATCCGTCGTGGACGGTCTGTTTATTCGCAAGATTTGCCTTGAAAATCGTTTCCTCCGGCCGAGTGCTGTGTTTGCTCGGCTCGGTCTGGCAAGGCGCGCTTCCTTCCTATGCCAGTGCCAACACCGATCGTTCTTCATTCTGGTCGTCCTCTCATCCTCTTCCTTCGAGAGTCAACACAGTTCTCGGACCAAGTCGCCGCACATCCTGCCAATGCTAACTTCCACTCTGCAGCCCTCAAAGCTTTCAGCTTACGTCTCCACTCAAAAGTCGACCGACAATCCACAATTAATTCAATCTTGTCGCGCCGCACCACTCTCTACTAGTGAAATCTCCTTGTAGAATTCCCGAACAACCCCGTTCTACTTGTAGAATTTCCGAAATCGATACCCACCGCAAACGGATAACAGTCGAACTATTCCTGTGACCACGGTTCGGCTGGTAGTTCGTGACTTTGTAAAGTGTTCTCAGGATTTCTACGGTACAGCTGGTAGTTTGTGACTTAATAGAGTGAAATCCACTCATTAGAGAACATAAAGGGGGCAGTTTCTTATCTGGGCTACGATAATATCGAATACTAACAAATCTATCGATAAATTATCGATATCTAACAAATAAAAATATTTGAGTTTTAACATATATGATTGTGTTTGTTTTGTTAATATTTCATATATATCGACTGTTAAAATTTCAATATTTTATATTGATAGTATCATTGCCCAATTACGAAACTGCACCCACAGTAGGTATGGAGCAAATACGGAGGTTAGGATAAAAAATGGAGAATGGAGGAGATAAGCTACATGATGTTAGATGATAGGTTGTGAGATGTGAAGGGAAATAAATTATGATAAAAGTTGGAAAATAGGTTGATGAGAGTAGGGAAAAGAGGAGTAGCTTTAAAGAAGGAGCGGAAGAATAGAAGTGGGAAAAGTAATCAGCTGATAGCTTGTGACTTTATGGAGTGTTATTCACCCATTACATAGCTGTAGGTTTGGAGCACAAAGAGGATTAGGGAAGTGAAGATGAGGTCTATGATGATCTTGTAAATGATTCCATTTTTGCAAGATGGGAAAACAGGATAATAGGAATAAGAAAAAAGGAGAGTACTAGAGAATGAGGCTCAATGAAATAGAAGTTGAGAGATAAATAAAGTGCAAGATATGCAGACAACCCATAAGAAGCTCCAAGAATTGAAGCAGGAGACGGCAAAATGAGAGCAAAAATTAAAGGATGATGATACATTGAAATACAGTAGCATAATGAATTGGTAGATTTTCAAAACAATTAATACAGCAGATGCTTGAAATCAGGAGGGAGAGTATAGCAAGAATAGAGACATTCTAGGTGATTCGAAGCAGACCTTCTCTAAGGAGGTGGGAAGAAGAGGAAATTGAAAATGAAATTACTTTTAATCCTCTTCTCATACAATGTACAGCAGAAATACATAATTAATTTGAAGAAGGGTCCTTACATTTGTAAATTCCTGTGGTTATACTGTGAGGATACTGGAAGAAGTAAAGAAATTAGATTAGATTAGATTAGATTACTTTTTTCATGTGGATAACAATAATTATAACTGCTTAGATTCTAGATTACAGAAGTTGTAAGTATAAGTAATATAATTTTTAACTTTATGAATATGACTAATAATTTTTAACAATATAAGTATTATATGCAATGTGAAAATGTTAATATAAGTGAGATTTATCTACATGAAACGGCGAAGTTTGGTCATGTGAATGTCCATTCTTGGAAAAGGATGTGATTGTGAGATGGTGGGAATAAAATTACTTTTTGAAAGTTAGAGGGATTTGAATGTAGGGAAAAATGTGGGAGGGATAAAGTGGTAAGAACAGAAGGCTGAAGGCAGAAAGGCAGAGGCGGTTGGCCGTGGTGTAATATTGGAAACAGACACTTGGCGGAGTGCCGCTGAGCGTCGACAAATGCAAATGCCCAACTTGGCACGCGGTGCTTGCAAAGATCACACAACAGTTGCAAGCGTCGTTTATTTATCGCGGCGTATCGCGTCCAACGCCGGATGCTGGAGTCTTTATCGCTGGAGCCGCCTCCACTGAGAGGCCTGTTCGCACTGTTTTCTTCAGCGGAGGCGGCAATTGATCACCGGCTCAATCCAGATCAGACACTTCACACACGATCGCATCGCGCGCGCCTCTCTTATGAGCCAAAAATACGCAAATCTGTCCGCGTATATTTTCTCTTTCTCTGGCATCAAGCTATCTGCTTAGTAAACGGTTTGCCAGCAGAAAAAGGATGCGGTTGAATAACATTAGTTGGTGGGATCTTGGGATTTTGCTTAGCTATTGATGATGGAGTGCTAAGACTTTTTTCTCGAGACAACCCCTATTACTCGACTTCGAGAGTCGATTGCCTTTTGATTTTGAGGCTGAATGCTATTCCTAGATGTAGAATTGAATAAAAATGGCAGAATTTAAATTGATTCACATAATAAAAATCGTAATATAAAATTATTTTCAATTAATATAAAGATTCAAAATAAGGATTCGATAGTATTTAATATATTCTATTTATATTTAAACTTTTTTAATTTTAAATATAATATATTTCTACGAAGAAAATGATTAAACTCGTCTACGTCTTCATACGCATTGGATGAGTTACAATCAAAGTTGAAAAGGTGAGATGTCATAGTTTTTTATATCAATTTCTTATGGGTCTATTCCAAAAACTACAAAACAATGACAATAGAATGTTATTATCGATGATACCATTCCTAGGATAGGTGTCGAGTTCCAATTGTCATGGTTTATAGGGAAATATATCTTGTGTACGTTATCTCCTCTATAATAGCAATGTTGTCAATTTACAGTTCATATCTCTCGATTATAAATAACAATAATGAATTAATAATCATTCAGAAGACTTTGTGCTTGCAATGAAGTGTCAACTCAAACTGAAAGTAAAAAGTTGGAATCTATAATAGCAGTAAACAATTTAGTAAACTGTGGCTCTCCAATCTCCCGTTTACAACATTTTTCACTGGAAAACTCGGGAATTTACTCTCAATAAACTGTACACAATGTTCTCCAACCACCATAATATTTCAGGATTGGAGGAAATATCCAGAATAGAATAGAATAGCTGCCTTTATTTGTAGTTTAGACCCACTGAGAGTGTTGATAATAATGTAATATTTATTATACAGTCTCTGAAGCCAGAACTATTTTTCTTGTAGATGGGTTTCTGATCTGTGATGGATTATACAGTTTTGGTAAGTTCATCCACTTTTAAGTGTAGCCCAATTCATAAATTTAATTAGAATTCATATGTTTATAATTTATACATGCGGAAAACTTAACAAAAATTTACATACGAAACTATGCGAAACAGGCGCTATTTATACAACTCAAACACTGAATTGTTTCACATTTTATTCAAAGAGCCCAATTCTAAAAATATCAGCGACTATCGAGATGAAATTCATTTTTGAACGTCGGTGTCACAGCCGGTGACCCCAGATAATAGTGTGGCATTATGCGTGAACGCGTTCAGTCTAAGCGCGATAAGCGGCGAGCAGCAGTGTCATCAAGCACAGCAGTGAGCAGACCAATAGCAGCCGTGCTGCATTATCAGCATTAGTAGCCGCTGCTGCATATTAATATTTGGACACCACCCGATAAAGGGTTGAGGCTACCGCGACCACATTTATAACAATAATAATACGAGAACGGAAAGGGCCTTTCAATAATGACGCGCTCCTGATTATGATGGTGATTATCGTTTTGGCAGTGATAATGATGAACAAGTCAAGTATTTAGGCACACATCGATCCACGCACGAGGACATCAATAATAAAAGACGGGCCATAGTGGTGAGGTCGGCATAGGCCTACGATTTAGTAGGTCGCAGAAGCGCCTACCAACAATGGGCCCTCTAAGATTGGGGTCAGTGTGCTTGTTTGCTCACCCACGCTAAAATAATTTATGTGTCTCTCTCCTCCCCCTATCATTCTCTCTTATACGTTTTCACTTCTCTCTCACACTCTCCTTGATTTCAACCCTCTTCTCCCACTTTTTCACTATATTAATTTATGTATCTCTCTCCTCACCCTACCAACCTACCACTCTCACTCACTCTCTCTCTCTTATACGTCTCCACTTCTCTCTCACTCGCTCTCCATAACTATTCAACCCTCTCTTCCCAATTCTCCCTCCATTGTATCACACTATCTCTTTACATTTTTCATTCATTCTCTCTTATTCTCATTTTTCACTCTTATCTTCCCCACCTTCTCATACTCATTCAATCCTTCTTTCCTGATTTTCTTTCTCTCCCTTTCTCCCTGTTTGTTTCTCGTTTCTCCTTTTCCACCATCATATCTCATTTTCTCAATCATGTTATCTCTTTGACAATTCTTTCTTCTAGATTTCACTCATATTTCCAGTTACTGTTACCATCTGCTTTTTTCCATCTCTCTATCCGTGGCGAAGCGTGGTATGCTTATTTGGTCATCACTGGTTATATTTCCTATAGGATGATGACCAAATAAGCATACCATTCTTCGCCACTTCTCTCTATCTATTTCTTTAGTAGAGAGGTGTCTCTTTTTATATCGTTCTCCTATTCATCTCCCTTTATTTCACTGATATTTCCAGTAACTCTTATAATCTGAAATTTTCTATCTATCTATTTATTTCGTATAGAGAGATAGGTAGTCTCTTTCTCTATCGTTAAATATCACTATCGTTCCTTCTCTTTTCATCCATAGCTGCTCACATCTCCTCCCATATCCATCATTAACCACCCTCTCTGCTTAGATGTGAAATATCACAATCGTTCCTTCTCTTTTTATCCATAGCTGCTCACATCTCCTCCCATATCCATCATTAACCACCCTCTCTGCTTAGATGATAGATTGCCGCCGCTTTTTAATTCACTCAATGGTTGAAAAACTACAAAGGACACAACTTTTGTCGACCACTACTTATCGGCAGTGGGACGCGTCTGTTGCTGCAGAAAATTGCCACCAGGTCGCGCTTCCGTCGCCTCTATTGAGATTTACTACTGCTTGGCTTGGGCCATAAAGCCATCTGGCCCCAACATTAACCGCTATTAAAAAGCCTGGGGACAACGACTGCACAACAGTGTTCTCATAAACTGGAGAACAACTGGTGTCAACATCAGTGCCGGTTCTTTGTTCACTTATTAAACTTGTTTGTTGCGTTTTTTTCTGCGAATGAGACTGTTTGATAAATCATCTTAATACATTATTGAGGTTAGAAGCCAGTGTTCAGACGCCTCAATGAGATCATATCGATCACAAGTAACTACCACTATCATAAATGTAATATTCTTTCAGTGGGACTTCTATTTGAAGTAATAAATTATGTTCAAAGTTTTTTGGAGAGTCTAAGTGATCCAGAGTCTTAATTAATGGATGTTTTTCAATAATGTAAACGAGTTGGATGTGTTGAAATAGTGTTTTTTTCAAGAGTTTTAATGAGTTCAATGACTTGGAAGAGTGTTTTCCAAAACATTAAGGGCCGGTTCATGAGCTCAGGATTTAGCCAAGTCTTAGACTAAAAAGGGTGGCTACCGTAGCATCGACAAACGTTTGTCTCGACAGGTTAGTGGGTTAGCAGCATAGAGAGCCCTTAGTACATAGAGTCGAAGCTAACGTTTGTCGATTCTACGGTGGCCACCCGTTTCAGTCTAGGACTTCTATGATTTTCGAGCTCAATTCCGAGCTCATGAACCAGCCCTAAATAAATTAATTGAGTGTTGATCAAGAGATTGAATGAGTTGGAGAGTTGGAAAAGGTTAAAAGTGTTATGTTTTTGCAAACCCAAAGCATGGCTTTCCTGTATGTTATTGCTCATATTATTCAGTGTTTTTCCACTTAGGAACAGTAGGCTACTGAAACACCTCTATAATTCCTCAAACTATGTTCAATCTTCAAAATAATGTTGAAAATTAGGATAAACAGTGATTTAACAGTAGGCTACTGACATTTTTCAAAGCATGTATTTCCTGTATCTTCTCGATTATATTATTTGAGGTTTTTTTTTTTAGTAAAAGTACTGCAATTATACATTCAGAATTTCTTAGACTGATATTATTTTCAGAATAATGTTCAAGATTAGGTTAAACCGTGATTTAAAAGCACTGAAATTTCAATCCGTTACAGTTGCTGGGGATGAGATTGAGTCACAAACGGTATTGAAAGCAGCGCTGGCGATCATGAATAGGAAGACGTAATCCGTCTCGACATAACGTCGGTGTCGGTGGAGGAGAACGTTCTTATCCGTCTCTTCTTTTCAAAGAGGATGCTCTCGATTCATAATAAATTCTGTTTGTTTTGCACCGCTCAGCGCTGGAGAATGCTGAAATACGTAATGGATGAGAGAAGCAGGAGGAGAGCAGGACAAGTGCCAGGATAAAAGGAACGACGCAGGAGGAAGAAGAAAAAGAATGAGAGAAGAAAGGAAGCAGCGTCTTAATGGACGGCGAAGGGATTGTCCCTAGGGAACATGCCTTCTTCAAAAATTCAACGCTACTTCGAAATCCTCGATCTCCAACTGGAGAAACAATGGAGAAGTGAGGCTCTCGGCAAACCCACAAATTGATCCCTGCACGCTGGTAAACACACATCGGGCCAAGCACCAATTCAGCACTGCAACTCACTTGTGTCCAACAAGAATCAATCATCGGAATGGCACTTGGATAGGCCTACTCAGCAGCTAGCTAAGAGAGCGCTTTCCAGCACCACATCTATATAGGGCTTATTTCGAAGAGTTTTAAACAAGGATGGGTAGTGATAACCGTATTTATTTAGTTGTCTTGGATCATCAACTGGAAAGTGGAGAGAGATTCCCTCTCTCAGCATATCATTTGTTATTTTAATTTTTTCAGCAATGACAGCAATGATAATTTTTATAATTTTCAGCAATAGATTGGTCTCTTCTAGCAATGATCTCTTTCTTAAAATTTGTATTCAGTATGTATCTACGTCAATGTGCATTCTTTTTATCAATATGTAAATTTCAAGAGAGAATATTCTGGTATGTGTTATCGTAGTTATTAACACGTGGTTTAATAGTAGAATTTCTATTGATGTTGACGAACTTCATGATAAAAGAATGAGGTTTCATCTTTTCTGACTCACTTCATAAAAGAAAACACTATTTGATTTTTATACTATTCATTTATTTAGTCGTCAATTTCAGTATTTTATTACTACAGAACCTTGATTTCATGGCTTCACCAGTCACATATCCAACAGTACTCTTGAAAATGTTCAATTCTTAGAACATGAATATGTGACTGATGGAGCAACTAAACAGTGTATAACGGTCTAAACGGTCCATTCTACGTATTCTACGGTCTATTCTAACCGCATCTAGTCTACGCTTGTAGTGCTGTTGTAATAGAGTAGTTGATGTGATAATATCAAATAGTGTTTTCTTATATTAATAAATTAAAAAAAAACTGACATTGGAATATTTTTATTGATAAATTCAAAAAGTGTCATTAAAATATGTGAAGATGTGATACGATCAATAAAATTGACGATTAGTGAAAAAGGTAATATAAACAAATATAATCGTACAAGGAACATTCCCTGTAGGCTACTCATACTTTTTCACTACTACTGAAAGTACTCCAGTATATCACCATCTCTTCTCCTATTTATCATGCCAACTTGGAATACATTTAGAAAATCATCACTTGCACGCCAGGAAATATGTTCTTATTGGAAACAGAGAGAATTTCTGTGCTCGTAATAGGAAGAAACGGAAGTAATGAGGGTATTTTGTAGCCTTTGCTTCGGAAATTGTTGCGACAAATTGCGTCAGTAACGTTGCAACACTATGATTGGCGCTGTGTGCCGTACAATACACGCCTTCATACGTCAAGAAAAGAATAGCATAAGAGGAATAAGGATTGCTACCAGCGAGGAGGTGCCGGCTCGGTCCAAAGGAGACTCGGACAATTTTCAGTCGGCTTGCTATCCTTTTCCTTTCTGGAATAAAGGAGAAGCGTCGACAGCACTGAAAGGACGAAAGGACTCGTCATTATTTTGTTTCTGCACAATGCTAACGGAGGAAAATTGAAGTTCTCGCCCGAGAAAATTGCGGCTACCAAAAGGAACGGGAGAGACTACGCCTAGAAAGGCGATTCTCGAGTACTATACCGTACCACTTTCGCACCTTTTCACTCATTCTTCCTTCTATTTTTCCTCCTCACATTTCTCTCACCCTCTCTCTTTCTTTTTTCATCCAGGCTCGCTTCATTTTGAAACGACAAATGGAAACAGAATCCGGAATCGGGTCATTCGACCCAACAACAAAGCAAGGCCTGGTCCAAGTTTTGCTCGCTGTGTACACGTAATTTCAGAACCTTCAAATTTGATAGCTGAGTCTTGGAGGGACCGAATGCATAAGGGAAGGGATGTTAGACATTTGAAGGATATTGAGTTCCTTTTGAATATAGATTCTCTCGAAACAGAAGATCCTATATTGGTGATTAGAATTGAGCCTTATTACAGCATTATAGTAGCTTATGCAATTGTTGTATTATGAGAGCCTTCAAACCACGTGGGCCCAGGGTTAAAATACGAGCGAAACGTAGTGAAGCGAGTGTATTAAGGATCTCAAGAGTGGTTTAAAATCAAAATACAACAATTGTATACACTATTTTATCTACAAACAACAGAAATCAATAATATCTACATTATTATCAATCTAAACTAACCTTGTTTTAAACGATCGTTTAATCTCAAATTTGAACTTGTAAATTAGGATTAGGACAGCTGAAAACATACAAATTTTTCAAACATCTCAAAACTTATATACCGTGTCATATTTTTCATGAAAAAAATCAGTGTACTCTTTCAAACATCCAATAAGATGAATATCAAATTTCCATAAAAACTCAATTATTTACTTTAGCTTCCAACTCCCAAGTGTTGAATTATCATTGAAGATTATTGATTTGAATCTCAGCACGGTTTAGATTGTCAAGGGTCATTTTCAAGGTGAACAGCTCACTGCCAATAATGTCTGGCACTTCGGCATTTGCAGGAAGTAGGGGGAAGTAGTGTGGGTTTTGGGGGCTGATGGATGTGATGTACCCTGGCTTGATTAGCCGCCAAGCATCGGTGGAGCGTGTTCCTAGTTATAATCCTATTAAACCCTTTCTTCTCAAACCCTGAGATATTCCGGCACCATCCCCAAACATAGCCTTACTCATACCCACATGCATACCTCACCTAACCTTACCCTAGACCTAACCCAACCTCACTTCATGTATGCACCTCACCTAACCTAACCCCACACTCTCTAACAAGCGTGTTCCTGCATTCCTCGCTTGCTTTTCAGCCGTAAATCTCAGGGACATATGGATCAGACGGTGGTGCCTCCATCATATTTATGGGCCACACATGAGCAAAACGTGACCAAACAAGAATCTTGTGTCTATCCTGAAAAAAGGGATCACAGCTAATCTCTAGACTGATGGATAGTAGATTTGAAAATGATACAACGTACAGAATTTTCAGCATAACAATGTGTTCTTCAATGAGAGTGATATGAACTACCTACAACGGTAACTGAAAATGCAGGGAGGGTTTGGGACACGAAATATAAACACTATACCAGTACAGATGAAGAATTAAATTCTCAACTATACTATTTCATATGTGTGGTAGCGGCATATCACTGAAGCTAAAAAACATTGAATAAAATGCCCTAGCTTTAGTGTGAGTCATCACAAATGTTGTTTCAGCAGGTGTACCGTAGATATTGTTTCGTAATAATTCAAAATATAAAAAAAAAAATACAAAAAGGAGTAGAGATGGGAAAATAATGGGATGCATTTATTTCAAAATTTTTAAAGATTAAACTGTATTATTATTTTGATGTTAATAATGATAATAATTTATTATTGTGAAGTTCATTATTAAATTGAGTTTTTTGTATAGCATAATTTTCAATAAGGCAATTTTGAATAAAAATAATTTTCAACTATTCCGTCATATAAAGCCAACAACACGTACAATAATATCATTGTACTTCTCTGGAGATAACAATTTTCAATAATTTGAGATTGTATTTAGAAGACTGCAGTTATGGAGTATAAGACAAGTCAATTAATAAAATTTGTATTGTATTGCTACATTTCCTTAGCTCAATAGTCCAATAGTTTCAAAAAAGTACAAACCTTTTGTTAGACATCATTAGAAAACTTTCCACAAACTTAGTATTCAAGCCAGTATGGCTGACATAATCTGTCCAAAATAGCATCAATTTCGAATTCAACCAGGGTGTAAGATGAAGCCGAGAATCTCGATGATTTCCATCTTTTAGTCATTTACAAAATCATAATGACTGCATAATTACAGTTGGCCTCAGGCGGGAAATTATTCTACCCAGAAATACTTCACACCATAACAAGTCACCAGATTTGCATACTGGTTTCCAATCAACTTGATGCTGTCCTGATCAGCTTGACTAGATATTATTTAGTACTCCTCCTCCAACTCATCCCAAGTCATTATCATTATCAGCAGCATCCAACAGATCCTAAGCCATTGTCATTATCAACAGATGGTTCATAGATATTCTACTCCTGATTGATTCACTGTGATAGAATGAGGAGATTTCTCCAAACAGAAATGGAGCAGGTAGTTGACGAATAGGTTGTGAAATAATATTATTTTTCTAATAATAATATTCTATTTTTATTTGTCGGAATAGCCATTGCCTTTACGGAGTGTTGCAAACTAACATTACAATCAAATATGTGGAATAAGGGTATTTATCTACTAGCAATTTCCTTTACTTTTGTTGTGTACCAGTAATGAACTCAGAATCATAACAAAAGGATGCTATTTTCACCTAGAAAAATTATTTGAAACATAGAAGCATTAGGTGAAAAGTCATAGATAGATAGATAAATGGCTTTATTTTTCATTTTTTACATCACAAAAGTGCTGTGGGCGAAGTTGTGCCATACTCTTCCACTTGACCCCTACATCATAAGTATATAATGAGTAATTATTCATGAACGATTGAATTGATTGTCAATTATCATCAAATCATTAGCGACTCTCAATAATCACACCATCTTAAGATAATAAAAATGCAACATCAAACTTGTTTTCATTCTACATATCTTTCAAATTTTTCACATGATGTTGGAAATTCACAACAATAGTTTATGTTCAAAAATTGTGTTTCTTTGATATATAATGTAGCCTACTCGGTTTTTCCAATAAATTTCAATTTTTTTTAATATTCTGGATAATGTCGCCTGGGAGAGAGAGAGAGAGGATTCATATCTCCCAGAATTCGTTCACAAGATGCTGGTCAAGATATAGGATGAAATAAGGGTGCACCGATGACAGGATGCTGAGTGTTCTTGAGAGCAGCGGCCCAATACCAGATATTCAAATTGTGAGGTTTGAGGGTGATGTTGGGGGGAGGGGGGTTGGATGACAAAAGTAGGTGACAAAAGAGATGAATAAGATGGGCGCGCGCTGGTGCGTGTGTGAGTGGCCAGGGATGGTGGTGGTGGTGGAAGGTTGGCCTAGGTCCAGAGCAATTCATCTCAGCCGCGGAGACGCGTCCACAGCACAGTTCTGCTGCTTCCACGGCGAACCAATTCATCATTAACGGCTTCTTTCGAGTGCAATCCCTCTTCTTGCCAGGCCTCAGGACCCGTGCGCAGATTTATCTCGCAAAGTACGCTCACAACAGAAATGTATATTCGTTTATCGAGGCGTCATCCATCATCATCAGCATCATCTTGGTCCGCGATTGCACTCATCTGTCTAGTGAAGCGTAGCCTTCAGCTGATTGCAGTGGCGGCTCAACTGCCAGCTCTAAGGCTGGTGTTACATTGGATGCGAGTTTCATTTCATAGATTAATAAAATGCTGCAAATAGTAATAATTATTAGTTATTTTATAAAAGACAGTACATTATTTCGCTTTATTTCTCTGTATATTCATGATATTTTATAAAATACTTATATGCCTATAATGTGTATTTCATGTACTTGTAATATTTTTTTCCAAAATAAAGAATTACCTATTTGATATGATTTGATTAATATAAATGTCTAGTTTGTGAGTTTCTATGAATAACACCCACACACTTGACATACATTGCTATAAGGCTCAATTCACACTGAAGAGACGTGGCGGAGACGTAGCGCGTACATACGATCATATGATCGTCTACTCTATACAAACAAATAGTCCAATGCAAACTGGAACAGCTGCTTTAGGTGTGCATTGGACTATTTGTTTGTATAGAGTAGATGATCCGCCACGTCTCCGCCACGTCTCTTCTGTGTGAATTGGGCCTTATGCTGCGAGCAATACCGTGAATGTCTAGTTTGTGGGTACCATAACTTTTGTTCGCAACTCTTAACAAGTAGAGCTGTGAATTCTGTTCAAGATATATTCATCATCATCATTTTTATTCATACAGACAACAAAATAATTATGCACTTCCTATTACATACAGTACAATAGAGTTAGTATTCTGCTGGATATTTCAGTTACAATTTCAGATTTTTCCTGATTAATATATTTTGAGGTGAATTGGTAAAATAATATATGTTGTCAATTCTACAAAAATTGAGTTAATTTTGAACCATACTCGAGTTTCAATGCCCAGCATGCCATCATCTTCAGTGGGAGAAACTAGAGTAAACTGACAATAGTCATTTCAAACAGACTGACATTGACATGCATTGAGCTTTCCCCACCCACCTCTTCAACCTTATGTATGTGCTTATTATCAGCGCCCATTGCACTGATAAAATCACCATATTTATATTTTCTATAAAGTCTATAAAGATCTATTAATGCACCATATCTGTGTATACTGAGCTCTAGCCGTCGTCCATTGTCCAAGCCCTCTGGACCGCCCAGGCCCACTTTATAATTGAATATTCTGTTTATATAAAAGTAATTTTGCAGTTAACGTGTGAGTGGGCACCAATGACGTCATTCCATGCATGATTTAACGTTAAAAGCACGAAACAGGAAGAGGGGTGAGGGGAGCGTACTGCAAAATGAAAGCAGGAGATTAGCAGCAGAAAGAATAAGGGAACAAAACAGCAGGCCACGTGACAGGGAACAGAGAAAAAAGAGAAGAAGAGAAAGTGAATGAGCCCCTGTGCAGTTTTTCTGTTGAGTTCACGTGACATCACGGTTGCGCCTCAGGGCAGCGGAAGTCGATGGTCTGGTGACATTTTTTTCAGAAAGATCCAAACCTTTTGAAATGTCTAAGGGCTGGAAGATTCTGTGATTGCTTGAATTGTGTGTGGACCAATAATGTATTGATAATAGGAATTCTTTTTTCTGAGGTATCCCCTTCTGGAGAATAGTGGTGGTGCAGTGAGAAGATGTTGGGTGGTGAGTAGAGAAACACATGGATGTGTTTTTGGAACGAAAATCACATTTTTGGATGTGAGCCGTGAATTTGATAATAAACGAAAATTAGAAGAAAAAATATGGTTCTATGAATGAAAGTAATTAATAATGGATATCCTTCAAAATCTTATCAATAATAATTAATTGAACGAAAATCCTAATTAATTGCTATAATAATGATCTATTATTGCACTATATCTGTGTATACTGAGCTCTAGCCGTCGTCCATCTTTATTATCAATAATAAATAATTAATTTTGAATTTTTGTTCTACTTAATTTCATCTTATCACGTGTAATCCGGGAAAGTCCAGCGGATCTAATTTATAAGAAGATTCTGAGATAAAGAATAAGAATAAATGGAGAGAATGAAATAGAATGATTGAAAAGTGGTAATACGAAGGGAAAATGGAGAAGAATGAGTGGAGAGAATTAAGATAATGAGTGTAAGATAGAGAAGAATAAATAGAGAATGTAAATGGAAAAGGATAAGTGTTTCAATGAAGAATCGACTGAGTGTGTATGAGAGAGTGCAAGTAGTGATGAGCGCACACCAGCTAGTTACGTGTGAAGTAATGATAGTGTTTCAAGAGGGGCTTGTTCCAGGACTTGGAGATAATTGTGGAGGCCTGAGGCACTACCAAGAAAATAAAACAGAAAAATACAGAGAAGTAACGACAGATGAATGTATCCAAAAGAAAGCAGAGATGAAAAAGGAGGAAAAGGAACGAATGATACGAGGATGAACTGGATAAAATAAAACACAGAGATGAAAAAGGTGAGAAGCGATGAATGATACAAGGAAAAACTGGATGAAGGGAACGAAATCTAGGATTATGTGGGAGGAAGGAGAAGTGGGTGAAAGAGGGGGTGTGTGCTAGGAAGTGTGAATGGCGGACTTGGAAAGAAGAGCAGTTTCTTTGAGAACAACACCAGGGATTTGCAAGTACCTTCCTCAGATCAACTGGGGGATTCTTCTTCAAGCCTCGTTGTGCTGGGAGAATTGACAGATAACTTAACTAACAGCTTCCACTGCTCAAGAAGGTTTACTAAACTAAACGTTGTTTCTGAGTGAATATACAGGGTTGGTGAAAATTATGGAAACGGCTTAATATTTTTTATACGAAGGTAATTTGACAGTAGGTGACATTGGGGATCGTACTAGAATTGAAAATACTTTATTGTAAATTCAAAAATCTGATCCGCCATCTTGGAATATAGTTAAGTTTCCTTCCATCTAGAATATAGGCTACTTAGTCTCCAAGTTTCTCAATCTGATGATGTCCACAGGATGAAACGAACTCAATGTGAGAATGCAATGCTACTTTGAAAGAGTAAATCAGTTTAACACAGTAATGCACTCTCAAATTACTCACAGTCAGATTGAAATTTGATTTATGAGTGAGTCAACTCATACTACACATTCTTGCTTGAGGATACAAACCTTGATGAATAGGGGAAGGAGAAAAACGTTTAAATGAGGGTATGTCGTACGCACATCCAGCATGGAATTCTAAAGATTCTTCTGCATGCATAACGCGTATGTGCGCGTGCGTGTATGTGTGTCTTTTGTTAAGAAAATGTCAGCGCTTTCCATTTCCATCCAGTTACAACATTAACCGATCTACAACAACTGCTACTCCAACTTTCCAGTTGGAAAAGTACTCTTCAAATATTATGTGCTCACGCAGCGTGTGATTTTCCTGCTTCTCCATAGAAAATTTCTTGGAAATTATAAGGAAAACCACTTGAAAAGTACATAGCTGAGGTTTGTGGCTCGATTGTAAGCTGCATTGATATTTCTTCTAGAATTTCGCTCATAAATCTTCTCATGCATACCGAACTTTATTTTGAAGTACTGAAGGTTATCTCTTAGGATACAGTAATTGAGTTAATTTGATTGAACGTGAATTATTTTATAGGTGTAGTTCGTACATGGTATCAATATTCAGTATGATGAGTACTTTGTATAGCAAGAAATAATATATTTTTTAAACTTATAATTGTTTATCATGTTTGAAGATGATAATTATTATGCTGAGGCAAGATATACTGAAAATCATTACTGATCTTATCAGTATTTGATTGTAACTGTATAGTTACAATAATACATACAAAGTATGTACTTCATACAGTACTGTATTGTTGTATACATACAACAATACTAATAATACATACAAAGCTATACTGATCTTATCAGTATTTGATTGACTAGATGGTTCGTAAGGATGAGACATTGAAGATTATGAACAATAATTGAGAAACTGTATAGCTTCGCAAATTATTATTAGATATTCTACAATTCCCTTCACTTTTATTTTCTGAAAATAATCTCATATAAAATGTTTAATATTGGAATTAACTCGACATCATTAATTTCTACATTCTAACAAGAAATAAATGTTTCTACAAGATTGAGATAGATGTTTCCATACAAATGATATTTTACATGAATTTTAGTCGGTGTCCTGCCTTAGAAAGATTATCTTCTATATTAATAAAAGAGAGTTGGTGTCTGTACGCTCGCTTATAACTGGAGAACGGCTGAACCGATTTAGATGATTTTGGATTAGTTTGAATTGTTACAGCACTGGTTAACATAATATGTATTAAAATATAAGAAAATCCCTTTATAATTAATAAATAATTAGTACATTAATGACCTAACCTATCAAACATTTCACAGACGTACGTTTTGAAATTGCCGGCTACCGAAGAACGGAAAGATGATCGTGATTCAAGACCAGAAAAATAGCAGTGGTATCTCAAGCTGCAGTGGCTCAGTTGATAGAGCTTCGGCCTACGACCTAGATGTTGGGGGTTCGATCCCCGCTCCGAACCATTTTTTTTGCACTAGGTTTTCTGCTCTAATTAACTTTCACGCTAGAATCATCAATTAACAATTAGTTATCGTTCGTATAGTACATGTTCTATCGATTCAAATAATAAAATTGAAGAATAAACAGGAAAAAATTAAAAAAATAAAATAAAAATAAATAAATAAATTTTAATGGAAAAAAATACAAAATAGAAGAAATAAAAAAAATAATAATTGGTGGGAAGAGGGGTTTGACATGAAGAGGGATATGTTGGGGTGACATTTGGGGGGGGGGAATGAATGAGGTGCATTTGGGGGATGACATTTTTTGAGGGGTGGCATGAAAGGGGGACATTTGTGGGGAGAAGAGGGGGGACTTTTGGGGGGGGGGGGAAGAGTGCGATACGAAGTTCGCCGGGACAGCTTGTAAATGATGAAATTGGGATTTATTCTAGTTCATTCTTAATACAATAGTGAATGAAAAACTCTTGTCACTCCAACCTTGGAAAACAGAGGTTCTTTTTGAAAATCATTATCTATATTCCAAATAATTCCAAAAATGTCTCATTGACGAGAGAGCTTTCTCTTTCTCTGAAAAAAAAACAGTTCGTGTATCAACAGTGCAATAAGTAACATTGCTTTGTAAAAGATGTCTATTATACACTTTTTTCCATTCATCGCTACATAATAAATGAAGTCCTCTTGAGGTTAACAATAAACTTTCTTTAATTGCTTTTTTTTGCCTATAGCGGTGAATAAAAATTTTAATCTTATACTGCTTGTGTTTTTATCTTACAAGACATCGTCATGAGTATGATTGATAGGGAGTAAAAACTACCATTTTGAACAGTTGAAACGGATCTTTAAATGCTAATCAGGAATCACTCGATCATATATTAGGTAACATGTGCAGGCAGCTGACATATGCTTGTTAGCGGGCTTGCGTGACGAAATTAAACTTTTCCTTCTTCCCATTCCTCTTCTTCTTCTTTTACCCCTCCTTTAAATCCTTCTCTTTCATGTGCGTGTCACGCATGGTCCCCTGAAGGCTGGTTAACATGTCTACGAATATTTTCAATCGGTGCCCAAATTGTTGAGCTTTCTAATCGTTGAAATCCAAGAACTGTACATAGTGATTATGTTATTATCTAATATATTTTAGATATTATACATTCTGCAACCCAAGGCATTGCCAGAGACAATCCATTCATATTTGGTAAGTGATATACTTTATATTGTTATCAAACAATTATTGTTTAAACATACTTTATAATTATTTATTATATTGTTTTTGCTATATAAATTGAAAATTAATCCTACGAAACGCTGTATATTGTATAATTGAAGAAAAACATATCGATGGAGATAACAATGAATAATAATATTTTATTATTAGAATTCACCTTCACTGCGTTCCATTCAAATTATCCTCGTTTGAAGTTCTGCTGATTCTCAGAAACAGGCCAAGAACTACACACGCCAAATGCAATTCATCGAAATCAATCAAATCCTGCACAACTACTGAATCAAGTGAGATCCACGAAAACATAGATACCGATAGAAATAACAAAGGATTACGCCGTTATTTGAATTCACCTTCACTGCATTCCATTCAAATCATCCTCACTTGTTTGAAATTCAGTTGGAGCTCAGACACAGAACAACACACTCGCTGAAGACAATTCATGCGAATACTCTCTGGAAGGCGGCTCGTAAAGTGTGTTACAATGCTGCAATTTTCTTCACGGTTATTGCTCGCACACAACATTCGCCATGTTTGTTTCTGTTCTGTTTTGTCTCATCTTTTTGCTCAAATATATGACAAACAGTGCTCTCTCTTCGGAAACCAAACAGCTTTCCGATCAGAAGAAATCTGGATTTTGTTTCTTTCTTCACTCTAACAATTCCCCTATGACTGTCTCTTTCGTCTTGCTCCATTCTTTTTCTATCCTTTCATTCTGATCCTCTGGTTTTCCTTTTTCCAACTAGACGAGACTCCCGTTGTATCTTTAATTTTTTCTTCAAATATTTTCCTAAGGTTTCTTTTCGAAATCTTAGCTTCTGCTAAGTTTCCTCCGTCATTCTTGAGCAAAATTTTTATTCATTTATTAATTTTTTCATCAAGTCATTGATTTTTTTTATAATTTTTCTGATTTATTCATTTCTAGTTCATTATAACAGTGTTTCTCTCCCAAATTTTGTCCACAATTAAGAAACGATTTCAATCAATTCAACGCTTCAACACTGATTCATTATTAGAATAACCATATTTTGCCCTCTAGTCACATTCACATTATAATACTCTTACTTTTTTCATAATCAACATATTTTACTTTTTCTCCAATATTAATGAATCAACCTTAGCATGAAAGCAATCTCTAGTTATTATGAATTCACACTTCATTACAAGACTAAACAACTAGTGAAATTATGTACTGTAATAACTCTCAAATTTGTTTTGTAATGAACCTATTTCAGTTATTCTCTAAATAATTAACCAGCCCAAAAATGATACCAATCCCTGAATGGAAAATACTTACTTTCTAGACTTCTTCCGCTCATCCTTCTAATACTTATTCTCTCACAATCTTTTTAGATGCCATTCCAGTTTCCACCATCATACGTCATATAACCCTTTCCCACGTTCCTCCTTCATGCTTTCCACTTGCTGTAAATCATCTGTCAAATAACCTCACCGACTCCTGTTTCTTCTATAGCCATCAAAGGTATCGTTAGTTTTTAGTAGTCTGCCGGAAGAGAAAGGAAATCTCCTGGCGTAACGGACTACTCCCCCCCCCCACCATACATCACTCCACCCACTTCTCACCGAACTACCCCTGGCAAAAGTAAGCTTAGGCTCTTCTCACGGCCAAACGAAGTTCTCCCAACTTTATCACGTTATTTCACAATACTGTCCGTAATACTAATATCGTGAGTGGATTTTTCATTAGGCTACCGCTCTATTATTCAGAGAATGTCCGAGCTGCAGTCGGTCTGAGGAACCATGAAAAGCCATATTTCTCAGTTATCTTGTTGTTGAGAGTTGAATTATTTGGTCCAAGAGATAGAAGTTGTACAAGTAGTATTAAAAACTAACCAAATAATGCATGGATTATCTCTGCTAGTACTATTTGATCTTTGATCTTGGTATGATTCCACATATATCCTACTATATTCCATATAATTTTATATATAACTTGACTACAAACAAAGCTTCATTTTAACATTACTTAATAACAGAAGTGTCTTGTATTGAATGATTGCGGTATTATTATCCAAGGTAATTGAACTGAACTTAGAAAGGTCTTGAAAGGTCTTCCATAATGAGGTGATTATGAGATAATTTTTTTCATTAACTCTAACAAGAAATAAAGGAGAATGATTGCGTCGGATGAAAATCATTGTCAATGTTGTTTTGATGCAAAAGAGCTTATCTTTAATTTTATTGTCTCGACGAGACAGTATTATGTTCAAATTAGATTCTTGGGCTCGTACACCATTCTTGTAGGAACTAATTTTCAATAAAAGATAGTTTTTCACCTTTAGTACCTCAGGTTTGAACTGCGCATGCACATTTCAAAGAAGATACGGGCCTAAGTTTGAGTTGAGTAAAAACTTTAGTTGAGAAAGAACCTCGTACCTTGCCACGTTCAAAATATGTGTCCATTCATGCTGTACTTTACGATGTGGCACTCTACAGAATGGACCTCCGTTTCTTTGTTTGAATGTACAGGAACTACCCATTGAAAATTTTCAAACTTCCATCACCAATAGTAATCACGGAAAGTAGTGCCACTGTATTGAAAGCAATGTCTTTTGTTCTCATACAAATGGAACTGAACGACTTCTGAAAAGAAACACAGAACGTGATGGGGGTTTTTGAAACGAGATATAGGATCAATCGCTGAATGGATTTCAATAAGCTATTTTGGGTTAGTTACGATAGAGGCCGCTTGGAGCGGTGCAGAATGATTCTTTTGGTGGTGCTTTTGAGACATTTTCACAAAGAGCTTGTAGTGATTAGCGTAATACATTGATTGTGCCCACCGATTTCTGTTTAATGTCGCGAATTGCAGACTTGCGGGGTCTGATACACCGTCATGGCTCGTTTCCGGTCTGTGAGACCGCGATATTTCTAGACCCACTAGCCCTTGGGGTACATTATCATGACAAAAGAGCCTGTGGTTTATTGAATTCGTTCGTTTTCTAGATTGCGGATGACTAAGCGATAGGAGGGAGCCTGTGACAAATAAATAAATGGACTGCTATAGATTATACATTTCGGTTCAAGTGTGCGATAACATCAATGAATTCGAATGGGAATCTCTCAATGAATGGAATCGCAGATGTTGAATTAACAAACGGAACCGTTTTGGAAAATACCAGATCACTTATCGTCGTAACGCAGCTCCGATGCAAATGCAAATTAGTTGGACGATTGTTTGTTGTTCTGCATCTGACAAAAGTTGTGATGTGATTGGTTCGGATGGGTATGGACTGAAACTGGCAATGTTCGATCTACATTATGCATGATAATTATTGATGACCTCAGCATAAATTGATTCTGGGAGCTCGAACTGCAAAATAGCCCATTAAACCATAATCAACAATGATGGAACATTATTTTGTCGATTTTTTTAATCGAATTCAGACCTAGGTCTCAAATTTTTAAACTGAAAATAAAACTTTTAATTTCATAATACTTTTTATATGAATTATCTAACACTAAGAACTAAGAAAAGTGGGAGTGGCAATGCTGATGAAGTAGAATGCCACAATAATATTAGAACAGGCGTCGGGTTGGCCATATATTTTTTTCTATTGCAAATTCAATCCACCAAATACGATGATGTTCTAAGTCTCTATCGTGACCTAATTATTTAACTATTCCATTAATTCGTTTGGGTTGGGGGCTGAAAATTATCGTTATGAAGTAGAAAAGGTCGATTCAGTTACTGCTGGTCGTGTTTCTTCGTTGTTCGTGAGTGCATTTGTTCGGTTCATAGAAGTTTATTTTAATTCGGGAAGCGCCGCTTTCTTTTATGCATGAGACACTGTCTCCTTTGGTTTTTAACATTCTGGACCCTGTGCAGGGGACGTTTCCTGCCCAATGCAGACCTTACTCTGACATTGGGTTTTATGTACGCCCATGTTAGGATTGCTGGCTGGATCTTAGTCCTTGCCTCCAACTCTAGTCACTTCATTTTACTCATTCCACTTTCTCCTGTTTCTTTCTACTTCATCTTCATCTTCTTCTTCTTCTTCTTCTTCTTCTTCTTCTTCTTCTTCTTCTTCTTCTTCTTCTTCTTCTTCTTCTTCTTCTTCTTCTTCTTCTTCTTCTTCTTCTTCTTCTTCTTCTTCTTCTTCTTCTTCTTCTTCTTCTCCTCCTTCTTCTTCTTCTTCTCCTTCTTCTTCTTCTTTACTTTTTTTCTTCTACACCCTTTTTTCTCCTTTCCCTATCCTCTTCAACTTAGAATTGTCTCCACATTTTCATCTCATGTTCGGTGTGCACACCCTGATTTATTCATGAAAAGTATAACTTCACTCAAGATTGAATCTTCTTAAATTTTTTCAAGTTCAAATCTTAAGACTTTTTCTTGAACTTAATAATGAATTGGATGCAAATATTGGATAAATTCGATTATATCGCACTAATTTGAATGGTAACAACACTTCCTTATCTCAACGGGGCATGTTATCAAATGGAGTGATGTTGCGTGAGTTTTATTTGCTTATGGCCGTTTGAAGCAATAGATTTAATGAGTTATTCATTATACTTGATGGTTCTTTTATGTGGTGTGTGTTCGTTTTGTTTGATAGTTTAATAGTATTCATGATCGAGAGTTTCTGTTAAACAGTTCAACTACGTTATTGTTCCAATACTAGAGTAGCGCTTGAACATTTTCATAACAGAAACATTAAAATTGTTCGTACATTGATATTTTCTCCTTGTACTGACTCGTTATTTTTCATATCTCATTATGACTTGTATAGATCGGTATGTTATTATTCAAGAAGATATTCAATTTAGATTCTAATCAGGTAACTTCAATAAATCTAGCAAACAATGATGTTGGACCAAACAATATGAATAGGGCCATTGATTTCGTATTTTTATCTATTGAAATATTCATGTTTATGTCTGTATTGTTTTTCGTGTCTATGTAGAGTTTAAAATTATTTATGAAAAATAGAGTCACAAAGAAGATACTTTACGCTGTCTCAAAGTATGAATCTCCTGCTTGGAAAATTTCAATACTTGTCTAACATTTTGAAATTTCTCTCGATTTATACGGAAGTTTCATGAATTAATTTACTTCGAAATAAAAGCAGTAACAGCTAGTAAAAACAAGAAAGGTTGATTCAGATTTCTTCAGGGAATATTCAGATACGTTGACGGAAAGTCTGGATCAACAGAAGTCAAGTAAAGATAACTGTAAAACAATTCAGCGCAAAAACGAGTAAACAGGAAACTCCAGAACGGCATCTCACAGGAAAACAGGAATATTAAGAAGACAGCAACAACTTTCTTGAAGCTTTGCAACTCTTTCCTTCCTTTCTACATAAAATTCGAAATATCGAATGAATAAATGCATAAATCAGAACAAAATGATGCGATTCCTCCTTTATTCTACTCGATAGATTATTATTATCAGTGTTTGCTTGTATAGTATTTATTGAGCGAGAATATGAAGTCTGATAAGAATACATGTCTTGATAATAGGACTTGGAAAAACTTAAAATAATGGGAACAGGGAAAGAATCCCAAACATAGAAATTTTTCTAGTTTCAGACTGGAAGATATATTTAATAAATAATCGATCAGAATTCTGATGAGTTTTAAGAATTGAGTTTCTGAAGTGATTTTCATACGATGGAATTTATTATTGAACAAGAGCAAGGGAATATTTATATTTATGAAGTCAATATTCCGTACCAACCTTATCATTTCAAACCGGAACTATTTGGAATGAAGAATTATTTGATATTGTTAAACTTAAACCTTTTTTTTGTATTAACAATTCAAATACTGAATAAGTAATAGACAACTCACAAACTATTTAAAATACAAAATCACCCCTTTAAAAAAATGTAATATCACGTTTTCGTGACTGTTTACCAGTAAACCTACCCTTATTTTTGGATGAAGTTCTTCAGTGTTTGAAACCACCACATTTGACTTTTTGCTGCTAACGAATTTGGTGTTCGTGAAAGTTGTAATGTGCTTGATTCATTTTAAGGGACTTCATCATCCATATTATTATCAGATTCATTTCTTTTGACGCTTTAGATATTTAGATAGTATTAGATAGATAGATAGTAGTCAGTTTAATATTGTAGTGATGTTTACTAAGTATACAAAGATTCTTCCCCACCTATGTTGAGTGGCTAAATACACTCTTTATAACATGTGATTTTCTAAATATCACACAGTACTATACAAACGGACAGTGTACATTACAATGATAAATGGGCAGTAAACAAATTTTTTGTCTGCACTTGATAAGTAATCAATCTTATAGTGACAAGACCTCAGCCGGGAGGCATAAGAGGCCGACATCGTCATTCCATCATTTTGCAACATATCCTCCCTCTCTTACTCTCTCTCTTACACACTCACTCTCTCCTCTCCCTCTCTCTCTCTCTCTGTCACCCACCATCTCTAACGTTTCTTTCTCTATCTCTCTAACTGTCTCTTTCTCTTCCTAGCACATTTACTCTCATACACTTACATTATTTTCAAATTCCACTCTCTTACACTCGTTCTCTCTCTCTCTTTCCGGATTTTGCATGAGAGATTTCAGACCTGCAGGCCTTCAATGCCTCCGGCTGTAGCACAGTAAGTAGTCTAAGGGAAGGTTGACAAAAGATAAAAAGGCAGGGTGTTATGAAAGAGTTTGCAAGCCAACAATAGACTTTCGTTTGACAATGATATTTCACAGGCTGAAATCGGTTGGGGGTTGCTCATGTCAAAAGAGACGATAAAACACTTTTGAAACATTATGAGCGCCAGCACACAACACACACACACAGGCATCCATTAGATGGTGTCACTCCCCCTGATAACTCTGCTTTATCGGAAACTTTTGCAATGATATAATGCTATACATGGAAGGTTGCTCAATTTTGGATTGAGAATGCAACATCTAACATTATTCAATCAAAAATCATTTTGTAATGATTTTATAGAGTATAGACTATAAGATTGAAGTATCTTATAGAAATATTTTAGATTGTAATAATCGATTAAGTCTATGGCCTATTAATAGTTGTAGAGTAAAATTATATTTTCGTGAAAACGCTTGATGTAAAAATAATTCCAGGGATTCCTTCATAAAATAATAATAAAATGGCTTCAAGATAATTATATATAAACTTCCTGAGACATATTTTTGCTTTTCTATCATTTTATTATTTCTTTGACTCATTTTTTTACTTCTAAATCCTGCGAACTGATTCAAGAAATATAAAATTTGTGAGACGAATCTTCGTTCAAATTTATCTAGAGAGGATACCTCAGCTTCTCCTAAATTACTTCATTGCATATTATTTCAATTGTAAATCATTTTCTGTAGAATGTTCGATGGAAAATTATTCCCTGGAAATGAATTCGGATTTAATCATAGAATACAATCAAGCTTCCTCTTCAATAAGCTTTTTCCAATTATGAAAGACAAAAATATCTTCTACTATTTAGCTCCTGATATGGTTCAAATGACAAATTGTACATGTTACATCTTGAAATCATGATTTGTGAGACACGACTTCCCTAGAATTAAAAGGTTTACTTCATGCTGAGGCACCTCAATAACCTCATGATATGAAAAATTTAATGAATTCAAATTTTTTGAAACCTGAACGCATTTGAAATAACATTTTAAATATTCTGTTTGAAATGAGTAAATTCATGCGCATGAGAACGGTGAACAAACTGAAGATAGTTGAGAGTGAATGGAAGAAGAGAGGAGTATTCTCAAAATATACTTTTATGTCGCCAATCGCCGCCATATTGGCCATAACGTGGAACGTGGAGGTATTACAGTTCGCTCTTCAACTCAAGGTAAAACTCTCTCTCGCAAAGTGCATGGCACAAGAGAATGGGATTTGAATTTTCATGAAAGAGTTATCGGCTCGAGTTGGGGGTTGAAGAAGAGTGCGGGCGGCTGAATATTGAAACTACTTTCATCATCTTGAGGTGGAAGGGCGAATGATGGAGTGAGGGGGGTAGATTGAGGGAGTGGCGAAGAAGTTTTGAATAAGTGTATCGTCTGCAAAATAAAAAGAAACTTTCTCTTCGAGAATGTAATAGAGAGGGCTATCGGAGATGGGATCTGACTACGGACCCTTTTCCGTTACACGTTATGGTGTGAAAGGAAAAGCTGTTCGGATGGTCTAGACAGTGAGGAAAAGAGAAAGCAATGATGGAAAATGGGGAAAGAGAAAGTTAAAGTTATCAGGAGACTTGTGCTTGGTACAGGTGCGGGCGGGAGATCAATAGCTTGTCTACAGAAAATGTGTGAAGTGTTCTGTTATCAATAGACGTGCCCGTAATGGGCAATCACAGGGGAAGCCTTTCACGCGCTTTTTGAGCTCTGCTACCTACATTGTAAGTAGGAGGCCGCCCACAGAAATATCGCGTTCGCTCACATATTTTGCGAGAGATCAACCAACTCTGGGCGCATTGGAAACCCTTCAAGAAGTTCCCTGTTACGATCCAAGGGGCTAATGGGTTAAAGATGTGAACAGCCCACATAGTTTACACTTGAGCTTCATCAACTCACTTTTTCATACGTTACTTTTTGAATAGAGAAAGCATTACTTGAGCACGCTATTGCTTTCTCTAAGATGTACAATCATATCAAATGTGACTATATGAAAAATTCTAAAGAGTCACTATTGAGATTGTAGAACCGTTCCGTGATAATTGAAAAAAAAACACTGATTTTGTCATCAATTCAATAGTCACAATTCATTGTGACTATATGTTTGAAAATGCACAGTTTTTGTGTATTTTTCCTTGTAATAGAATCGAAAAACTTTTATCCAATAAAAATTACATTACCTCTTCAAGCAAGACTTATAGAGGCTGCTTCACAAGGTAAATATAGCCCTGAAGAATCACTTTTCGACTACCTTCAATTTGAGATCAAAATTATCATAAAGTTTTGAAAGATAATTTAAGCTACAATTTGAGACCAAATTGATGATTGTAGACCTTACTGGGCTAATACAGATATGCGTAAATTTATCAATTTTACAAAACAATCAAGTACACAAGTGAGCAACGGAATTAACTAATAAACAACTAAAATCAACCTCTTCTGAAAAGTAACAATTGTTGGCTCAGCTCTCGAAAATATAATAATATTATACAATGAATTAAACCTGGGATTATAAAATATTTTCGAAGTAAAACTAAATTCAAATATCTTCCAATGTATTGGAAGCTATGTATTCAATTCAGTATTTGTAAATGAAGGTGTCTATTTGATCAGATCTTTCCCAGAAACTACCTATTACGAAGCTATATTGTTATTTATACAGAAACTCAATTCATGTTTTGGAAACCTTGGGGCTGTTCACAAATTTTCATAGGAGTCAGAATTTTCTGACTTCAGTGAATACATTGTTGTAAAGTAGGTTCGTCTGACACTAACATTGGAATATCTTTGAAAATTATAACATTCGTTAGAATTGTTGAAACAACAATTCCGTGTAAACCATGAATGGCTCAATCTAATGAATAATATGTATCAAATGAATTTCATTCCATATTACTTGAACAATAAGAATTCGGGTTACTGAGGACCAATCATGTAACTCTAGAATATTAATTAGTGTTGCCATGAAAAAATATAACAATTCTCCCAATTCTTATACTCTATCCTATCATAAACCAATAAAGGTGTAATTAGAGTTCGAAGAAATCACCAACATCCATCGCCTAAGAATATGCATTCATATTTTTGGATCTGTTGTCAGTTTGTTGATGATACCATTTTTATCAAAGTTGTTGATGTATCTCGTTAGCAGAATGAAGTCTCGTTTTTCTTTGGCAAATAATAGAGCAGCACAACGAGCATATTATATGAAGATAAGTGCTGCAAATTATACAGGCCAACGAAAAAGACGAGTAGGACGGGTAGGCGGGGGGACGGATATGTAGATTCGGTGAATTTTCCATTATCAAAAGATTCTTTCTCCCTCCTCTCATCACTCTCTTTACTTTTTAAAATGTTGTTATTATTATGCTCTTGAACATACTTCCTCCTCTCATCCTATCTCAATCTATCTCCTTCACTCAATACATTCTCTCTATTTCTGTCCCACTCCCTCTCTCGTTGTCTATCATTGTATCTCTCAATCTCTTTCTCTCCCTCTCATCCTCTCTCACTGTCTCTCTCTCGCTGCTTCTCTACATTTTATTTTTCATCCTTCTCATCGAACGATCATCAAGCGCGCCTTATTATTCTTCTTTATAATTGGGTGAGTTTTTTATTGAAGTTGAGCCGTTCATTGTCTCCTATTATGGATGAGCATGTTGGGAGAATGAAGCGGTGATGGTGCAGGAGGGGGACAGGTAGAAAGGAAGTTGAGGAGGGGGAAAGGAGGGTGATAAGTGGGAGAGGGGGAAGTAGGGTCGAAATGATAGCTGAGAGAGTTAATAGGCGAGCTTCTGTACTCGCGGTGCCTGCTTGTAAAGGTAGCACTGCCACTGTAATAGCCTGAAAGAAAGGCTTGCGTCAGTGTAGTCATTGAATTTGACAAGCCTACAAGAGGCTTGAAGTGTAACCGAAAGAGGTGTAGGAGGAATTGGAAGAGGAAAGAAGAAGATTGGAGAGGGAGAAAGAGAAGAAGAGTTGGAAATTTGAGAGTATCAGCTGAAGAAGAAGAAGAAGAAGAAGAAAAAAGAAGAAGAAGAAGAAGAAGAAGAAGAAAAAAAAAGGATAATAATAAGAAGAAGAAGAGAAAAAGGAGGAAGTGGCGGAGTTGTAGGAGGAGTTGAGAAAGAAGATGAAGGAGCAAGAAGCGATGATGAAGGAGAAAAAAAGAACCAAGAAGCCTCTTGTTCCTCCTAGCTTGGATACGCATACCTTTTTTATTCCACTCAACAATATTATTACAGCCTCGTTTAAAAATGCTGGATAACAGGTGTAGCTGGCCACAGTCTCTCAACTTGCCTTCGATTTTTTTAATGATCCAGCTAAGAGGGTGCGGCAGCCTCTTATATTCTGGATCAACTGGATCTTTTCGAGATGATCTTCTCCACAGTGGCAATGATCAACAGATTAGAACTTAGTTTCAAAATGGCCCACTGTGTTTTGGACTGGAAGGTATGATATTGGGATTGATGAGTGTTATCTAAAATATTTAATGAGAGTAACGATGATCTGAAATTATATTTTGAAGAGTAAGATAAGATAAGGTAAGATTAGGATTTAGTAAAATCGCACCTCGGCAAGAACACCGTGACATCTCAAAATAATGGATTTTAGTATTATACATCATCGTATTCGTTTTCACGAGCTCTACAGTTCAAGAACAACGTGACAAACATAACTCAAACCGTACCCGTTTGGAGTGCTGATCACAGTATTCTTGTGAGCAGTTGATGAGGATAATAAGGCAAGAACATCGTGACTTCCAGCCAGTAGTGCTGCGACATTGGTAGAGGAAGGACCCTACGTCAAGAAGAACGTGACATCGTGAATCAGAAAAGCCTGTTTATAATTCCTTTAAAGAGAATGATTGTGATCCAAACTCTATTGTTCTATACTATTTGTATTTTATTATTCATTATGTACTAATGTGATGCTCAGGGATTTCATTATTTTTTTATTATACTGTTCAATAGTTTAAGATTTACTATTAAACAATGCATTTTGATTGATAACTTGAGTTATTAATACCCTTTGTAAACGATGCGCTATAGACTATCAATTTATGAGATGCATTCCACCTTTTATTTGAAGTGAAAAATCACTGATTGAAAGTGAGAATTAAAGTTGTGAATTTAGCAAGACAATAGACAGTGAATACGACAAAGTTTGCATCACTAGTAGCATAAAGTATGCTACGGTGTAAATGTAAAGGTCGGACAACGTACCCTGATATTTCATAACAGGCTGTATAAAAATTGATGCAACAATTCCAATAGAGATGTTTCTATTGTAACAAGTTGCTTATCAGGCACAACAGGGCTGAAGAATAGGAAAATTTCTGTTAGAATAGCTGCTTCAACTTATACGGTTTGTTACAAAACCATCAGGATATGCCAAATAACAAAACTATTTAGTTACAGATTGTTTTATTCAGTTATGATTGGCTATTATTTTATGAATATAGTTTGATTACCATTGATTTTTATATAAAACTAGATTATTTCAAGAAACTTGTAAGTATTACCTATAGCAAATGTTGTAGCTATGCTTTATACAGCTGGGCAAGATATCCGCAATCAATGAGTTTTACAAGCTATTTTTTGCTAACTACTAGATTGTTACACAGCTGCTGTATCCAAAGTTACAATACATGAATACTTGCTATTTATTCTTTGCAGCAGTTATAAATTTATGAGTTTTTATCAATTTTGGTAGAGCTGTAACATGTGGATGCACCTTTAAGTGAGTTGTGAATTAAGAAAATGGACGTGATAACTAAGACTGGTCAATACTATTCAGGCAGGAAGAACGTGACATCAAGAACCATTTGCATTAATCTCTGTTTCCGTTAATATTAGTATTTTTCAGAGAGAAATACAACAATGCAAAACATTGTAGAAAAGATGTTTAAGAGAATAAACTAGAAATATGCGATGATTGTTTGATATTAATTAATTTATGAGCTCATGAAACTTTGATTACGATTTTCCAAAAATGTACTTTTTCGAGATGACACGGTGTTCTTGCCAAGGTGCGAAATTATCATAGTTTATCTAATTTTATCATAGTTTGTACCAACTTAGTATTGTCCCTTGTCTGTCTTATTAACTTAACAAGTTCTTAATGTTAAAAAGAATACTACATGGAATTCATTACATTCATCTCTCATCACCATCCTTCACATCATCCACGCACAAACCAAAAGCTCACGTGGGAATCACAAAAACGTTATTTAAGATTTGACAATGACACTACATTGTTTGAGTTTGAATTTGGAAACTCTGACGATCTTTGAACTCTGATATAGTGTTCATAAATGTCATAATGTATTCATTTTTCTTATTTGAGTGGATGGGGTCATGAGGTCAGTCCCCTCCAGTATAATCAAGATCAACAATAATTATCATCATTTTGTCCATCCCTATCGTTGTTTGTGTTGGAATCTGGAATCATGCAATTCAATTACCAAACATACGCTTTAGTTGCGGTAGTGTGTGTGTGTGTGTACGGGGCAAGTGACAGAGCACTAGTTGATGCACCGTTCTATGTGAATGGCTAAATAAGAGTAAACACTTCATCAATATTTAAACGGCGTGGCCTCTCTGACAAGCGTGTCATTTTGCTTTTGCTGTATGTAACGAGCGGCGTCATTAATGGCGAATGGGCACGCGTTTCAATTAATAAGAACCGATTGAAAAGAGATGTAAAATGTGGAGAAACAGAGAGAAAGTGGAGAAAAAGGAGGACAAAAGAGGGAGGAAAATAGATAGGAGAAAGTATGTTGTAGGCAGAAATGGAGAAGGAAAGAATGAGAGCGAGAGAGAAAGTAGAAATAAAAGATGAGCAGAACAACCATATTTAATAGAAATGTGAAATTTGGAGGAACAGAGAGATTCTCGAGGAATGAAAGGGCTAGTGAGTGAGAAAAATATAGAGGAGGAAGTACGTTGAAGGGAGAAATTGAAAGAGAGTTGAGGAATGAAAAAATGAGAGTGAGAAAGCAGAAATAGAAGGTAGGGCAGGAGGATAAGAACAAGCAGATTGAAAAGAGATGTTGAATATTGTGATACAGAGGGAATTTAGAGGTGAGGAAGGGCAAGGGGTGAAGAGAAATAGATAGGAGAAAATATGTTGAAGGGAGAAATGAAGAAGGAAAGAATAAGAGTAAGAGAGAAAGTAGAAATAAATTAGAGCAAGAGGACAATACCAACTAAGAGATGTTGAATATTGAGGAACAGAGAAAATTTGGAAGTTTGGAAGAGCATGAGAGGTAGAAAAATAGAAAGGAGAGAGTGAAATTAAGGGAGAAATGAAAATAGAAATAGGGGAAGAAAGAATAAGTGTGAGAGAGAAAGGATAAATGAAAGTTAGGGCAAGAGGACAATCCCAAGCAGATTGAAAGCGTCGTGATGTTTGGAGGAACAGAGAGAATTGGGAGGACGAATGGAAGAGAGGGGGAGAGAAATAGTCTGTGGAAGAAAACAGTGAAGATAGAAACAGGGGAAGAAAAAATAAATATGAGAGAGAAAGAACAAATAAAAGATAGTGCGTAGGAGTGTAGAAAAACGCGGTTTGTTTTGTCAGTGCTATTGACTTTGTCGTTTATCGAAAACGAACAGTCGCTTTCTGCAACCCCTTTCAACTGGCGTTAATAATCACTATCTCCATCCCCCTTGCTCCAGCATCAAAATGTTATTATTCAACTACTGTCTCTCTTCAATTGCTGATCGCTCATACAGCTTGCTTTCCAGGGAAACCTTCTGCTATAGTATACGGTATACACAATATTACATTCTTCTATGAATTTATACTGTGGAAACTAATACTCACTGGAAATTTGAAAACTGAACTTATACTTATGAAAATTTATTGATTTTGATGTACCAAATCTAGCAACTTGCATTTTAAAGAAGTTTAATAAGTAGGCAATAGAATATTAATTTGTATCATGATTATGTTTACTTCACTGTTAGAGGAATTAAAATACATCTATCGAATTTTTTCGATTATGATCATTTTAAAAAAATAGTACGCTCCCGGGATAAAGTTAGTCTTCAACAAATCATGATATTTTAGTTAATTTTCCAATCAATAAATGAATTCATTTCTTTTTACAAAAACATTACAAGAACAATACAATAACATTGAGTAGTCACCAGTATCAGATAATAATTATGTTATCTCTCTAAACTCAAAATGTCAAGTAGATTTGTATTTGTTCGACATTTTTGTGTTGGATTGAAAACGTTGGCAACATTATTAATCAAAACTCGAGAGAGAAACAGTTCTGGGCTGATTTCTCTCGTATCATATTATAATGACTAATGTCTGTACCAATGTTGGAATCCATTATTCTCAACGTCATTATCCTATTATATTAAGCGAGGAATTTCTGTATTTATGTTTATATGTTTATATGTTTATATGTTTCTATGTATGTCCAACGGATCTCGAAAACGGCTCTAACGATTTTGACTAAATTTGGAATATAGGATGTTTGTGATACAAAAATTAGTTTGCGCCGGGTCTCATCCCTGGGATAACTCGCTGAAGGACCTTAAAAAGGAAAAACCGATCCTTTAGGAATCAGCTGACAGCAGAAACAAATTTCCGTCGCCTGTAAATGATAAGAAAGAGTGAGAGCGGTGATTGTGGGAGTGAGACAAGATTATTTCAGCTGCTGATACAATGCATTTCAATCACATGATCACTCGTGAAATACACAACTTTTTTGGTAAAACCAGCGGTTCCATTACTAGAATTGAGAAAAATATCGAAACACATATAGCAGGATTCTTTTAATTTGTCAGAAAACAGCTGATTTAACGTTAGTAAACGAGCGTACATCAAGCAGCTGTTTTCTGACAATTTAATGAATCCTATTACTCTGTCTCCTATTCCCCTTTTTATTTCTGATTTTTATTTATCTATAGAAAATTAAAAGGAATTGGAAATTTTGAAAATATTCCATATTGTACTGTATTGTTATTTTTGAATTTGAGGCATGAAGTTAGCCATGTGATCTGTTTTTAATTATAGCAGGATCCATTTAACTTGACATAAAACATATGATCGACGAGCATATATGATCACAATACTTAACCTACAAATGCTGAATCTCGCAGATTATTGAAAAGGTCTTTTAAAAAGTTATTCTTTGAAAGGTATTCTTTAAAAAGGTCTTTTAAAGACTTTAAAGGTCTTTAAGACTTTTAAGCCTTTTGATTATTGTGTCGAAATCACTGTTTAATTATTACTGGATCAGCTGATTTATGTCAAGTTGAATGGATCCTGCTATATTTGAGAAAATCATCAAGAGTTCATCAAAACAGCTGAGCTAAAAATTGTTGTAGCAGGAATATTTTAAATTGTCAGAAAACAGCTGATTGATGTACGCTCATTTACTGACGTTAAATCAGATGTTTTCTGACAAGTTAAAATGATCCTACTATATCAACCCATATTATTATTTCTATGAAGCAAAATTTTATAAGTGCGATTTTTCAAATGATATATGCATTCAAACTCGATTATTCATGATATTTCGAAAGCTGAGATTGATTTTTTTATAGTGCAATGATGATTCAGAGCATAAGACTGATGGCTGTACTTATAAAATTGTTTAATTTCATTCCTTTTTTCCTTTAAAATTTCCATTCCTGAGCCTTAGTAGGCCTACCCCCGAGCAGAGCTCGGTACCCCGATATTTTTTATTGAACCACATAATGTTATTAAAGCCACATTCCATTCATGATGTTGATTTCTATTTTATGCAGCTACTATCTGCTTCAGGTTGTAATGTCAGAAATTCTGATTACTTTTCTGTTTTTTCCGAATGGCAAAAACAATAATAATTCATTTGGGATGGAATAATATTAACAGCATAAATAAAGAGCAATATTATCAACTACATTCTTATCTGTAAAATGTCAAACTGATTGACAATGTTGTTGCTACTGATGATGATGATGACTGTGCAATGACGTTTGAAGTAGACTTATGAGTCATAAAATAGAGGAGTAACGTTTCAACAACTTATATGATGTATTCAAAGAAAAAATACAAACTGGACATCAAAAATTTTGAGATCAAATTTTAATTCAGAATAAGAATATAAATAAATCTAAATTTGAAACTCAATAAAATATGACAATATGACAACTTTTAATATAGGCCTATTTTATTGTAAATATGAATATATGACATGAATATAATGAGGCAATAAAAGTGTAATACGTTCGATTTTTGAGACGGATCGAATTAACATGATGAATGATGATGATGTTAGTTGTGGGCTTACAGTTGACAAATTGTCATAAAACGCCTCCTTGAAATGTAGTAGAGGAGAATAATACCCAAACATCAATTTTAATAAGTTACAAGGTATGACAAGTATTATGAGAATCTTGAATGCGATGAGTGTGTAGAGCTCGCAAAGCTGTTAATTAATTTAGCGGTATTAGACGAGAGCAAGCTAATTGATTCAATTAATAACGGTGCAAATTCGCGACTGTCGTTCGCACATCAAGTGAGTTGTCTGTGGTGGTTGAGGGGCAACCTTATTTCCTGGTTCTGTTGTTCTATTGTGTCCTTTTTTCTGCTGAATGTGAACAAATCATCTCTCCCTCTCGGCTTCTTCCCTTATTTTAAGTTGACTGGTGTGTCTATAAAGGAAAATATTAAATCGTTGCAAGCCAAAAGTGCAGCCTCCCCTTCACTGAGAATAAAAAGCGCCTACCCGGGGTCTAAATCAACCCTCGTGATGGTGGGGTGAGTCTGTGGGGTTGGAGGGCGGCGGCGGCTACAGCAGCGCTGCCTGGCGGGAAAATGAGAAACTGGGCGAGCTTTTGTAGTAGGCCGCAGGATGCAGACGAGTCAGTCGTTCTCCGGACGCCCAAGCGAACGTTTCGGAGCTGAAGCGGTTACCGTGTCTGTTAGTTGCTGGTGCCGTTTCGCGCGAGCCTGGCTCCTGGCGCCACAAATATCTATCTCTTCGAACAGAGTCGTTACTACTTTTGTAACCGTGCGGTGATAAGCGTTTACTAGTATATTTTGCAACTATATTCCATTCACTTGTGATGACTCTCGTGAAACAGTAAATTTTTGTGTTGTGTTTTGAATATAATGTACAGTATTTCGTGTTTCTCATCTATTCTACAAAATAACTTTGCTTGCAGTATTGGATTATGTTGAACGGTTATTGTGAATAGTTTGGATAGTGATTTGGACAGCAACGTTAGCGCTTTGGTGAGATGAGGAAGATGCCAAGAAGCAGGTGATGCTTCGCAATGTGGTGGCCTACGCTGCTGGTGTTTTGGTGTGTGGGTGCGGGGTGGCTGTGTGCTGCGTTAGCGGACGCAGTCGTCGACGACCAGACCATTCAGCCGCTGGTCTATGACGCGCCGGACGACTGCCAGTGGTGGGTGCGCAGTGACAACGCTGCCGCCGCCACCGCTGCCGCTGCTGCTAGCGACGAGGTCCTGCTCAGCTGCAAGCTGCGAACCATCAACAGCGAAATGGACACGACCAACTTCAGCGTGATCCCCTCCGAGCACACCATCTCACTCAGGATCGAGTGCAACGATGAAATTCGCTACAAAAGCTCTCTCAACGACCGCAGTTTCGCTCATCTAACACGACTGCGCGAGCTGACACTAGACTCATGCAAACTCGCAAAATGGCCTACGGGAACACTCACCGGCCTCAAAGAACTCAAAAACCTCACCGTCAGAACTCGGAACACCGACTGGCCGGCCATGAGTCTCGAAGTGTCTCCCGACAGTTTCCTCCCTGTCAGACATCTAGAACGTCTCGATTTGAGCTCCAACAACATCTGGTCGTTTCCTGAAAACATTTTCTGTCCACTCACCAACCTGGTAACACTAAACGTCAGCTACAACCGACTTCAAGATGTCAGTGATTTAGGATTTAGAGAGAAAACACCTCCCCCTCAACCTCTTATCAGTACACAAGATGATATTCCTGAGGAAGAAGTGCAAAACAAACCGACAACCAGTCCATGCACTATGGATATTCAAGTGCTTGATACATCGTGGAATCACTTTGTACTCATACCAATGAATGGGTTTAGTGCTCTTAGAAGGTTACGTGAACTGTACATACATGACAACGAAATATCAATGATCACTGATAGAGCATTGGCTGGTTTAAAGAACTTACAAATTCTAAATTTATCTAATAATAAAGTTGTTGCATTACCCCCTGAATTATTTCGAGAGTGTGCAGATGTTGTGAAGGAAATCTATCTACAGAATAATTCGATCAGTGTGCTTTCTCCCGGATTATTTTCGAATCTCAACCAACTGCTTGCTTTAGATCTGTCAAGGAATCAGTTAACAAGTGCGTGGATCAATAACGGCACGTTCTCAGGACTTATCAGATTGGTGCTCCTCAATCTCTCACACAACCGTATCTCTAAATTGGATCCAACACTTTTCCACGACCTCTACACACTGCAAATTCTGAATTTAGAGCATAACAGCCTTGAAACCATACCTCCTGACACCTTCACTCCAATGAACAATCTTCATACTCTGGTTCTATCCTTTAATAAAATAGCTTACCTTGATGCTTATGCACTGAATGGATTGTATGTTCTGAGTACTCTGTCACTTGATAACAACGAACTATCTGATATACACAAAGATGCATTCCAAAATTGTACTGGACTATTAGACTTGAATTTGAATGGTAATCAATTGTCATCTGTTCCAATAGCTCTTAAAGACATGAGATTATTGAAAACCGTAGATTTAGGAGAAAATTCAATAACTCATCTTGATGAACCTGGATTCCATGGTATGACAAATTTGTATGGATTGAGACTAATTGGTAATCAGCTTACAAATTTATCACGGAAAGCATTATCAGATTTGCCATCATTACAAATTCTGAACTTGGCTAGAAATAAAATCGTATCAGTTGAGTCAGGTGCTTTTGAGAGTAACACTAATCTACAAGCAATCAGATTGGATGCTAATTATTTGACTGATATTACAGATACGTTTTCCAAAGTACCCAGCTTACTCTGGCTTAACATATCAGACAATAAATTGGAATGGTTTGATTATGAGCTCCTGCCTAGAGGACTACAGTGGCTGGACCTTCATAAGAATATGATCACTGATATTGGAAACAGATATGGGTCTGATGTAAATCTCAGTCTACAGACACTTGATGTGAGTTTTAACAAGTTGACAAAGGTATCTGCTTCAAATTTACCCAACAGTTTGGAGTTAATATTTTTGAATGACAATTTCATCACACATGTTGAACCACACACGTTTTTGAAGAAGACGAATTTGACTAGAGTTGACTTATATGCAAATCAGATTGTAGAGATGGATTTGAATGCTCTATTGTTAACCCCAGTGGACCCAGATAAGCCTCTACCAGAGTTCTACATTGGTGGTAATCCTTTTCAGTGTGATTGTACGATGGAATGGTTGCAAAGAATCAATCACCTTGAAAATCTGAGACAACATCCAAGGGTGCAGGATTTGGAGAGTATCTACTGCAAGCTGTTATATAGCAGAGACCGTATGTATGTGCCATTGGTTGAAGCTGAATCATCTCAGTTCTTGTGTGCATACAAAACACATTGTTTTGCATTATGCACGTGTTGTGATTTTGATGCTTGTGACTGCGAAATGACTTGTCCATCAAACTGTACCTGCTATCATGACCAGTCATGGTCGGCAAATATAGTAGACTGTTCAGCAGCCGGCTACACTGAAATGCCCAGCCGCATCCCCATGGACGCAACCGCTGTTTACCTTGATGGAAACAATTTCGGTGAGCTATCTAGTCACTCATTTATTGGAAGAAAAAATCTTATAACACTCTATGCTAACAACTCCAACATTGCTGCCATCTACAATCACACGTTCAGTGGACTGAAAAGACTGAAAATTTTGCATTTAGAAAACAATCAAATCAAGGAGCTTCTTGGATTTGAACTGAGCAGCCTTGAAGATCTCAAAGAACTGTATTTACAAAATAACCGTATTCATCACATTGATAACAGAACATTCATGGGAATGAAGAAACTTGAAGTGTTACGTATTGATGGGAATCGTTTGACAAAGTTCTCAGTTTGGCAATTATCAGCAAATCCGTATTTGGTTGAGATTGGACTATCAGGGAACCAATGGTCATGTGACTGTGATTTCATGGCGGAGTACGCCGTGTGGCTGAGAATTAATTTAGCCAAAGTACTAGATGCCAGTAAGATCCAGTGTGTTTTGAACAATGTGACAAACGCCATGGGTCCGCCGATCTACGATTTGAACGGTACAATGTGTGATATGTTCCTAGGCGGTCCAAGAATGGTCGGTAGATACGCGATCAATGACTATTTATCGTTTTTTATTTGTACAGTGTTTGCATTTACGGCGTCGGTGGCGACGGTTTGTTTTTTATTCTTGTATAGACGTGAGTTGCGCGTGTGGATCTATTCGAGGTGTGGGTTGAGGATGTGTTACAAGACGACTGCGTTCGAGGAGGAGCAGGATAGGGACAGACTGTTTGACGCGTATGTCAGCTACAGTGTGAAGGATGACGGGTTCGTGAGTGAGATGTTGGCGCCGGGTCTGGAGCAGGGCGATCCGGCGTTCAGGCTGTGTTTGCACTACAGAGATTTCAATGTGAGCGCCTATGTGGCGGATACGATTGTGGAGGCGGTCGAGTCGTCGCGGAGGACTATTGTGGTGCTGTCGAAAAACTTTATTCAGTCGGAGTGGTGTCGGTTCGAGTTCAAATCGGCGTTGCACGAGGTGCTGAAGGACAGGCGACGTCGGATGATCATCGTCGTGTATGGAGATCTGCCTCAGAAGGACTTGGATCCTGATCTGAGGCTGTACCTGAAGACGAATACAACCATCGAGTGGGGTGACCGACAGTTCTGGCAGAAGCTGAGGTTCGCCATGCCTGATGCCAGGAAGTCGGCACCGCTTCCACCTCCGCCGCTGTACATGGAGAGGGTGGCGACGCCCCCCCATCACCCCCTGCATCATCATCACAAGGGTCTGCTGCCTCCGCCCTTCCTCCACCACCCCAACAACCTTCAGATGGCGCAGCATCGCGATTCGGCTCGCAGGATAGTGCAACCGTTATGGGCGTAGCGGATACTCGGCCGCAGGTGAGCACATTCATCAATAATCATTATTGATCACAGTTATTTGTTCTATCATTCTAATACCGGATATTATATACGGTTGATGTACCAATATCCAAATATTAAAGGTTGAGATAGAGCAGGAGTGAGATGAAGGTGATAAAGTAGATGGAAATTTAAATATGATATAAAATATTGAATTAAAATTCAATATTAAAGTGGGTAAATTTGAATATTCTAATGATGTGTAGCCTACTAACAGTCGAATAATGATGCCAAGATGAATGAAGTGAGCCCCATAATATTTGTGAAATAAGTGAAATAATATTTGAGGATATTATGAGAATGAGATATTGATTCTGGATTCAGCATCGTATAATGAAACAATAAAAATTTACTTATGGATATACTGACATCTCAATGTCAGAGAATATTCCAAGTGCTTTTGGAAAATTTGATAGGAAATCAATGCATCCATTCTAAGTTCAACTGTAGGGAGCTTCAACATAATAAGTAATGCTTCATGAAAATAATGCTTCAATGAAAAACAGAACAAAAAACCACACAAAAAGATATTATTGCATTACAAGTAAATCACTTTGTCTATAATAAAGCAGCTCTTGTACGTTCCAAAGGATCTTTTTATAATCCAGAAAAACCACTTTTGATATATTTTCATACAAAACATTCTTCTCCTAACATTCTGAACTTCTAGCATTAAAATTATATTATCGAACATATTAGTCCACATCTTTCATCAATGTCGAAGTTAATTTAGTATTGAGAAGAATTTCCTGTTTATTTATGTAATTTATTCTAAAAATTTCATAGAAAGTCAATAAAACAGAGATCAGTTGAAGGTGCTATATTTTTAGTGTAGCTCTTGGAAATTTGCAAATAGATTGGCGGTATAGTTATAATAGAAGTTAGAACTTTTTCGTATTGCACTAGGAGATTGATAGTATTTGAGATTACCATGATCACATGATTATATTATTTCGTTTCTGAGTTAGTTCGAATCATATATTATATAAAATAATAATAAGATATGATAAAATAATATATAATGATATGATAAGAATTAATTTATAGAACTCTGCATTATGATCCACCAATGAATTATCCAATACCTACCGTAAAAGATCTCTTACAATCAATATTATGTTACTCTTGTTCAAACTGACAATTGCAGAATATATTAATTAATTCATGTTTGGAGATTCCAAGTGTAATGGCAGACACAGGAAATTATGAGATGAGCCGAAAGAATAATTTATTGATAATCTTGTGGTGATTCTTCTAAGCCAAAATGAAAAATTATTCAAATACTTTGCATCAAGTATTCAGCAGTGAATTATGGAGTAGACATTCATGTATAATCAGAGTTGAAAGATAGACTACGCATTAATTGAATTTTAATTACAACGATAACTCCAGCCATGATTACAAATTAATGTAGCTCAACTGATTTCGATTATTTTTGTAAGGCGAGTAGGGACAGAGTAGGTAAGGGTGGTATTGATTTCTCCCAACCCTGGAGTTTTTGTCAAGACGTTCAGATTTTTTTGTGAAATTAGGTTCAAGGATGAAATTAGAAGCTTTGAGAGTTCATGAGAGATAACGAGCAGAAGAGAGGGTGAGTGTTTCAGAGAAAGAGAAACTCTGAGTAGTTAACTTTTGTTTAGTAGTGTGGGTGAACGAATATAAATTTTGGCTGGAGGGAACAGTTTCAGTTATTAGCAGTGAGCTGTAAACTGTTGTTGTGATGTATACTGAGCTTTTCTCATCTCGTACTTTCTCTCTTTGTCTTACTCACACTCTTTCTCTATATTATCCTCTCTCTCCATTCCTCTCTGGACATCTCTTGTACAAATCTCGTGTAGGGCGCAAATATGAATATAAATTATGAGAAAGAGTTAAGCGTGAGATGACGGCCGAAAAACAAAAGCAATTATCATCATCGTCGTCATCGTTTTATGTTAATCATTTTTCCCATTACATTCATAACAGTAAGTAGTGACTGTACTTCTCACCAGAACTGAGAATAGCCTATCAACTCGACACGGACATAGAACCAAGAATTTCTTTAGTTTCATTACATTGATCCCCTCATACTCGGTACTGATATTTGGATTCATACATTCTCTGATAACACTCATAACTTGCCGGGTTGAGTTCAAATGTACTATAGAACTGCTACAACACAATTAGGTCATATTTTATCACAGATAAAGGAATACAATATTATTCTTTATATAATTAAATAAATTATATTTATCAATTATCAATTATAAATATTTTTTATTTATAATATATTTATAACATAGAATATTATATGAGTTATACTGTACTTATATAATTCTTTATCTGTGTTTAAATTCCTATTCTCATTGGAATTTATTATCACCAAAAGTTATCAAACTGAAAAATTCCTCACTATTATTGAGTTGAATCCATGTCATTTTTTAGAAAAATACAAAAATAGATTTCCTGGAGTTTGTCGATATTCGTCATGAATTGCAAATATTTGAGATCTGCAAATTGTAATCATGATCACTTTGTGTTGGTGTTTAATTAATCGAATTCCAAGAATCAAGAATAAAGGGTGCTCATACTTCCTGATTCCACCAATCAGCGCACTGTTTGAGGCTTCTATTTTTTCTTTTCTTTTTTTTGGGATAAATTCCAATAGCAATTTCACAGAATTCCAATTAGAAATAGAATGTTTCTACTTTTTTAATCAAAAGCGTTCAGTTGCTATCGTGACAGCGCTTCAAACAAAAAGAATTATTCATAACAATTCATATTTATCTTGCCCATCATATCCTGAAAATAAACTTTGGAGAATAGAGAAGGCCAACATAATATGGCAAGTGGAGTGGTGAGGATGCAATTTTTTACTGCATAATACATAATGTCACTTAATTTCTCTTGTTTCCGATAGCGAATGAATAAACAAATGTTTAGTTGAAATTGAAAGTATTAGAACAGTATAGAATAGAAAAATATTTAAAAATACCAACATAAAAGCGTAATAAATGAATAAAAAGCTTCTCTTTTTTTCATATAGGCTACATAAAACTATCATTATTAATAATCATTTAGCTTGTATCAAGTTCATATTTGTAAAAATAGCCTATTATTATCCCAGACTTGACTTGGGTCGTCAGTCCAAAAATTAAGAATATTATTATAGACTAACCAAAAAAATGTTTCCATAAATAAGTATACCTCAGTATAATATTAATTGAATAAATGCCTTAAACGTTTATCCACCTAAAGTATCTCATTAAATACGAATTTTTTCGTACTATCTAGGGTAGGTACTCCTTGAAATGTGGCTTCATCCATAAATAAATAGTTTTAAATTTTTATTCTCCCAAAATATATCTTATTCAATACACATTTTGTGGTACTATCTAGGGTACTTCTTTGATCGTGGCTTCATCCATAAAAAAATATGAGAAAGTTTTCTAAAACGGGTCCTCAGCTGAAGGAACTAAAATGGCTGACTCCTTTTATAATGATGCAGCTTCAGGTGACAAAGATGCTTGAGGCAGTAGGAAACCGAAACGAGCTGATCTCAGGTCCTTGGTATCTATTCCTTTTCTTCATTCCTCCACTTTCGTCTCCTTACTCCTTCTCTCTCTTTCTCGCTCTCTCTCCTCGTCTTCACCCTGCTGCAGCTCTCGTTTTCATCTGTCTTCTGCGAAGAATAAAGAAGAGAGTTATCCCAAACCCAGGCTAACCCCTCTTCGCCTTAATAACGACCATTTTTAGGGTCTCCCTTCTATAGAAAACCTATTAGCTATACACGTCGAGGGATTTGGACCCATCTGCACCGTTCGGTCACTATTATAATCTATTTTTCACCTCCGTTGATGGCGAAGCCACATAAATATCTTTTATCTCGTAAATTTCGTCGTATACGTCCCTGGGACCTGTTACGCACTTCTCAGCTGCGTTTTGATGACTGCCTGGTTATGGGATCATCCGTTTACCCACCACTCAAAGTGGGAAAGTACCTTCTAAGAATAAGGTTAGATCGTCTGAATCAACTAGGTCGATAGTCTTTGTGGGTTATAATAATTGTTTTCCTTCCCTTTCATTACGTTGAACTGATTCAAGCTGAGTTCATGAACTGACTCACGAGTCATGAATAGGAGATAATGATTGCACTTTGTATAGAATAATTGCAGAATAGATTTGTTGTGGATGATGCCTACATTGCTTGTGCGTGGATGTAATGAGTTGAAGGATGAAACACTGAAAAAGTGCCAGACGGAACGGGAATCGAACCCGTGACCGGTGCAGAGATAGCAGATAGTGACGCTACAGCCAACTGGACTACGCCGGCTCAGATTGATAAACCTATATTGTAATAGATAATGTTGAAACGTTTGAAAAATGCATGGTCAAGGCACTTGATGTTACATTTAGAGGACTGCATAAGTTGAAAGTTGATAAAACTACAAAAATCACTATGAGAACACTAATTATTTATTCATCTGTGTATCTGAATTTGTGGGTTTTATTTAGTTTTATCCAAGGTAATTATATTACCTGTATTTTATTTACGTTGGATTCATCTAACCAAGAATCAATAGAACCAGACTATTATTCATCAAGTTGAAATAGTTGAAAGTCTTCAACATAATTTTGTGTTGTTCAAGTTTTAATCTCCATTAGGCGAGTTCATTTTGAGTTGGATACCTTTGATGTAAAGTAGTTGATGATTGCACCAATAAAACTTCCGCAAATAACCAGAACTTCTGCGAGAACTTGATTATTAATTACAGTTGAATTGCAGTTGATAGAAGCAACAGGGAGAATTTCGAACAAGTGACATGTAAACAAACTTCTAATTAGATCTGAACTTTAGAAATCAATATCGCCTCAAGTGTGCCACTACTGCTTTAACAAACTGATTTAATGTATGGTTTGCTTATTCGGTACTAAAGTAACTTATATGATTATTATGAATGCATTAATAGATAATTAAGTAATCCAGTGATGTTAGTCTAGAATTAAATACACAAAACAATGAATTGTGCTTTTGAAGTGAAGAGTTCCCCTGTATGGGACATACAGCATAACATATAGATAACAGATAACCTATCTCCTCTCTATGGTTCTAGGCTGATAAGAGTGACTTTGCATTGACTAGTATCAATGATGAGGATATTTGACCTACTACATAATATTACATAATATTTGACCTACAGTATAATATTATTTTTATACTGATCAATGTTCTCCTATGTGATATCTGAGAAGATAATTCTTTATTGAATGCTATAGAATTACAGCTTCATCAATAATACTTTATCATAGCTGTTTAACCACGCCATTAGAAAAGACTTCTTTATGACAGGAAGATAACAGAATCGATTTTCGAAAAATACGTTTTCGTTTTATTACGACCTTATCGAGACGTTTTCGAATAGGATAGAAATAACCAATCTTGGCATAAACAATGTTGAATGATACGTGAACTGACCATGATGCATCTTGTTTGAATGGGAGCGAACTCCAACCTTGGCCTTTTATCTGATCGAACATTGTCGTAAGGAAATATCGACTGACACTTCCTTCCCTGATATTCAGTTTTCCACAGAAAATGTCACTGCCACTAGAAGCTTCCTTCCTACATTATTCTAGGCCTATAGGCCAGCTGCTGCTTGATGCTATCTATCCATCTATCTATCGCACAGGTCACACAGCTTTTTAAGAGGCGAGTGATTTTTTTCTGAGACTTTGTTTTTGTTATGCTTTGAAGTGGAGAGGGAAGTGCTATTAGAGAGGTAAATCTAGATTGTGTCCACGTATCGAATTTCGTCACCTGGCAAATTTTCAGTGTACCATGGCGTGATGGGAGGGGTGACTAGTAGGGGGAGGGGGTGAGAGACGGGTAGACTCCTGAAATGTTTGGTGTTGCCGAAAACAGAAGGTGAGCGTACCGTTTACATATTTTTTTCTCTATTTACATTTTCTCTCTCTGTTAGATCATCTTTTCGGCCTACCTCGTCTTATTCTTCTCTTATTCCCCTTGATCTCATTCTCGTCTCTTATCTGCTTCTCTCTTTCCATCTCTTCTTGGCCTACTTCGTCTTATTCTTCTTGATCCTATTCTTGTCCTTCGTGTCTTTTTCCTTCCTTTAGATCTTTTTTCAGCATTGTGAACAGAAAAACATGATAGAAAATGAAGTTTTTTCACCCATATCCTATTTCCAAAGGTAACAGGTAGAGTGTCTTCTGTATAGGTTGATATTTGATATCATATTTTCTTCAAGAGGAATAAGCGACTTGACGAAATATTCAGTACCGTCAAAGACAGAAAACTACGCAAATGGAAATTTTCGTGGTAAATTACTTTTCAAATCTTGAATTTTCAGATTTACTTGTCCTCCTCAAATTTCAAACTATTTCACTGATAACACATTCATGATATATCAGCTATTGAAAGGACATGGGAGGACTCATCAGTCCTTTCTAGAATATTTCAAACCATTTCATAGATGTAATTTCATTTCATTTGTTCAGTCCATTGTTCAGCTATTGAAAGGACATGGGAGGGCTCATCAGTCCTTTCTAAAATTTCAAACCATTTCATAGATGATACATGTTATTTGTTCTGCCCATGCATATTCATGAGAACAATGACAAAATTTCGTGAATAATATTCTAATGTACGTTTTCTAGATGAGCAGATAACAATAAGTCAGAGATTAAAACAACCTCGAATCATATTCCCAAAATTATCCATCAATCCTCCACTTGGCATATTCCATTGCGTATAATATTACGAAACCCATATTTTCAATATTACACTTGACAAGAAAGGCATTTAATCAACTGCAAGTAATGTCCCTTCAAAAATCAACAAACTTCAACTGGTTGACAATTGTCACTCACACTGCGAAATTCACTGCTGGCAGCAAACATTTTAGCGCATACTCGAGCAACAGCCCACTCTTCACTAGATATTTCCATTAGCTCGAAATAACATTGCAAACCTATGACAATTTCTCTGTTACTTTCAAAATGGCCGCAAGCAATAGAAGAGATGAGTATACGTTCGCAGTGGTACAATCCATGCACAAAACCTTTTACACCTCTATTTCTCTCTTTCTCGCTCACCCTATCTTTATCTCTCACACATGCAAAGTATTTTCTTTCTGTTCCTCCATACTACAAAAACCTATCCGCTCGCATTTCAAGCTACACGAGTTTCGTATTAGTTTTCCGCCCTGCAACGTATTGTAAGCAAATTTCTATTTGTGCTCGCCGATCCTGATTTATCCACGTAACCAACCTGTGACAAGTCCTTTTGATACCGTGTGAATGAGTCTGACGCACAAATGACATTCAGTTTGAAGAGTTTTCCATTTCAAAGTTATGTCAACGTCATAACCTGAAATTTTCCTCGTTTCTTTCGGGCTCAGCTCGCTAAAAGCTATGTCACACCGAATGTGATCCACTCTACTGTGTTGCATTGGAAATGAATAAAAAAATGAAGCACTGTCAACTTCATTTGCATATTTCCGTTTCGAATTCAGCTTGTAGAGCATGGATAATACATAAATGAATTTGAATCCGATGCATATTTTTGGTGTTTCACAAATTCCATAACTAAATGAATTCGAATTAACATTATTTGTACGCCATGAATTTGATGAAAAGGACACAGCACTAAAATCCTTTCAGATGAGAATATTGTGAGTTCCACAACTTAATTAATCCAAATTGATATGATTTGTATGGAATAAATGGGAATGAATATTATAGAGTGAAAATTCCTATTGTAGATGAAAACCGATCTTCTATTATGGTTTAATGATTCGGATTTGTAGAGCTACGTATGGGCTCCAATCCTCCAATAGGTACTCAGATAAGCCTCAATTTATTTCCTTGGATCGGAATTTATATGGTCGTTGTTGTCAATCTCACGGAAGAAGAGATAATCAATTTTGAACTAGATTCATGTTTAACCCAAAATCGATTGTATTGTATGAGAGGATAGTGTTATTACATTTTGTAAAATTATCGAATTAGATGTTATCGAGTGGTAATATTGTCTTCTGATCACTGAAATGAATGAAAAAATCGATGATTGATCCTTTCAGTTTTTTTAATCATAATCCCACCAATTATTCACTATTAAATTGTTACGTCTTGACTCATGCAAGAATATCGACAATGGGAATGAAAATATCAGTACTATTATGCATAAAGCAAGTTATTAATAACCAAAACTTCAAAAATTTTCCTTTGTTCAAACAATTTACGGAAATCACTTCAACATGTCAATACATCAGGGTCGTCCTTTTCGAAGGAGTGAAAAATTTAATTGTTTGTTTTTGGAAGCCCATCTTATTTTAAATTCATTTACATTTACATGCAAAACTTACAATATTCCTTACATTCAATACAATAAATAAATAAAAAAATCAATCAGGAACATTTATTCAGTTGAACTAAATTTATCATAAGTGATACTCCAATTCAATTCATATATTACCACAGACACATATCATAATAAAATGATTGGAATAATATGAGGATCCAATGTAGATAACTTATTTGTTATGATTTGCAAGATTGTTCCAAGATCTCTGTAAACCTATCCTATTTGTAATCCTATGAACTCCAGATTAAATCTACCCAGAACCACGCTGCCTTTGTCTGATGGAAACCGTTTTGAAGGTTATCGATCTGAACCAGTAGAGTGAGAGGGGTGATAGGAGAAAGTGACGGGTGAGGGAGTGAGTGATTGAGTAAGATTGAATGGGAGGGAGAATTCAAACGAACTGCGAAAACAAAACTTCTACCAATGCCGTTGTCCTCCCTAGAAACATTTCGACCATTGAGGCCAAACCGTTTGTGACAAGCGATCGCTAGGCTGTTGTAAAACCCGCCGTAAAGTTGGTGCTAGTGGTGGGAGGGGGGCTTTGAATAATGATAACAATGATAATAAAATTGGCCGACTCGTGGACCGCGTTCTCTACTGGTTTCCCTGACTACCGCCATTCAACATTATATTTAGTAGCATATATGTGTATATTCCAATATATGACCTACAATATATATATATTTCCTCATAGAATAGAAAGGGGATGATGGAGCAAGGGTATCTCTCTCTTTACCTCCCCGTCATGACGTTTTTTACAAGGCTGGACATTTTTTTATTTTTATTGCGATAGTAAACCACAACAATCAACTGAGGGGACATTCACCTCACTCCCTTTCTCATTTCAGTTTTACTTTTACTTTCACAATTATCCTACCCCCTTCCCTCTTTCATTTCTCCTCTTATCAATTTCATTCTCCCCGACGCTTCATCTCTCTGAATTTCAATTTTTCATTTAATTTAAGTCCGGTCGTTTTTGTCTTTTTTTATAATCCGTTTAATAGTAGACTACGTTTTTTTTTGTACAGCTGACTTCAGTTCTTCTCTCATTAAATTCAGTTTCTACGAATGAATTGAATTGAGTAAAACGAAAGAAAAATAAAATGATAAGAAATGAAAGAGGAACATGATACTAAATATGCAACACAGATTTATGATACCGGTAATCATTGAGGTACTCTTGATATGAGATTCGGTTTTTATATACAAATAATATCATTTAAAAGTAATTCAAATAGATTTAACGAAATATTAGGCTTTCTAATAATTCCAATTTTATTAACAAAATTCCCATGCATAATGTGCCTTGTTAAAAATTATTATGAAAAAGATTCAAAACATCCTCCTATTATAAGAGAAATACATTTGAGTTTTTCTATGATACACAAGTGCAATTACGATAATATTCTTTGAGGCCACACTAAAATTTGTTGCAAACTGTAAAAATTTATGCAGAGCGATAATGGGAGGGTCGCGGTGACCTATAAAATATTACTCGTCTCATAAAATTGTTGGGTGATTTGAATGTACATAGTCTATAGAATGCCCATTGTTTATCGAACGCTAGTCTTATCCACGCCATAAAATTCATCTGCCAAAGCAGAGATAACGTGAAACAAATTATGATCCCTGAAAATACATTAACAGAACAGATAACAGAAAAAGATGCATGCCAGATCAAGATAAAGTTGTTTTCATCGTATGGTTTGGAGCTGTTTTCAACAGTTCATCGTTTGAAAGTAGAAGCCGAAAAATAAACACTGGAAATACATTCGGTTTTATGACCGAATTGATAAGAGCGATACTTTATCATACAGTTTCAATGCGAGAGATAAGACGAGAAGCAGAACTCCCCATCATATAAACACTGACCTCTCAGTGTTGAAATGCAGTCTGTTTATATTATTTGTCAGTTATAAATTCAAGCGCTCAAGCACCGTGAAAAATTGTAGTCTAGTCATTTATTTCATTCTGTTGCTCTCAAGCAAATAGAGAACTAACATAGTACGTTTCAGACCAAAGTTAATTTGTTTCTAGATTGGTTGTACTGAAGTGGTTTGTGGTAACACGAGCGACATTATAAAATGATCATTCTCTCAAGCAATTGCAAATTTAACAGTAATCATCCTATTCCAAACTATTCTCTTCTTAATTCCAGAGCTTCAATTTGATTTTTAAGAGGAAGTTTCTCAATTATGATCTAGGTAATAAATAAATTACTTATCAAGAATGAATAAAACCGAACTAATAAATACAGAAAATATAGTTTAGAAATGAAAGCTACTCTTTTGCAGCGATTAACATAAGACTTGCAATGAAAAATTGAATATTCATACATTTTAAACTATAACAATGTTGCAGCTTCCTAGTCCTAGAGCATTAAAATAGTTGTTGAGATTCAAGATTTTTACACTTTCTTCACACATTCTTCTTGGAACAATGCATAAAATGAACATAATTTTACAGCTCGTGAATTTTGATCTCTCATAGGTCATATTTACATAATTCTTTCCAATAAAACAAATAAATTCTCTAGAAGAATAGAATGTATCATAGCTTCCTGACATTCACTAACTATCTAACATACATTTGAGTTGCGCATTTTCTATTTAATATTCTCTCTCATGTAATTTCAATTCTAAAAAATTGTTTCTGATGTGATAAAACTTGATAACATTCATTCTATAACATAATTATTCTGAAATAAAATTATTCAGCGAAATCTTATAAATTCAGTAATGAAATCTGATAATGATACGTTATCAACAAAGCCTAACTTGACTGCAGGGCTATTAAGGTAGGCCTATAGGAGTTTAAACTTTGACTCAACTTGTGGGACTGGATGTACTCGGCTCAAATAACGTGGATCAATAAAACACGGCAATGAAAGTTTGTGCACCCCAAGAAAATTTACATACTTAGGCTTCCCGCTATCTGAATAAGATAGCAGGAGCGACAAGTAGGGAAACAGTGTTCTTATCTAGGTGAAGGCTGTAAGAAAATAATCCGGGGAAAACTGCGGTGTGTGATGCGTTGGGGTGCTGGTGAGGGGAGGATGAAATGATGCCGCTAGAGAAGAGGAGCCGTGGTGCATCATTGTGACAGGCATCGGGCCGTGTTGATGCCAGTAGCGTGTGAGGAATGATATGGCGTGTTTCATGCGGAAACAGAAGAGACAGGCGACAGATAGGGGACCGTGTCGCGGAGGGTTCATGACACTTTGCTGCCGTTATCCCGTCGAAACAAACGCGACAGCGTTCCTTCCCCGGCGAGGAAAAACCTTCCAGGAAAATGGGGAAAAACGAAGGCGTTGCAATGTTGCATACGATTATAGCCGCAGAAGACGTTTGTAGAAGAAATACTGTCTCCAGAGATCGCTGTGCCGCTGAAGATAAGAAACGCGGCCGACCCCAGAGCACCGCCTTGTGGGACCCCTCTCGGTTCGCGGCTCATTACCCACAATGCACCATGGCCATGTCTGCTGGCTAAAGATAGTTTGAAAGGTCTCAGCTCGTTGTTCTTATTTGTTTCATCAGCTGTTACCGTAATGGGTGAGTTGTGAACAGAAATAGCCGCAATTTTCGGGTCTTTGAAAGCAATATCGCCTAGGGTGCTCCCTTAAAAGTGGTTAAGTTATTAACATTCACTGTAGTTGATAAAATTGTTTTAATGTATGGGAGATACATTATTTCCACTGTTCCGATGATTGATTGAGAAGTTATTGTTTCAATTCCATTGATTGTTGTAAAGCTGAGATAGAATATAGCAAAGTATAGTAGTATGGTTTTATGGACTAAGAGAATTTCTTCATTTTTTAATAGTTGGCGCACTAATAATGAGCTGTAGTTTAAATTCAAATGAGAAAATCTCTATCTATTCTATATCCAATCATAATGGGAAGAACTGATAGTTATTGATACTTTAATTAGTTCCTAATACTTTAATAATTCGTATTCATTACAGGGATAGTTCAAAAACTTAGTTGTAAATTGTGTCTGAACACTGAATGTATGTTTCAAAATTTAATTTTTCTTATCAAATGGATACCCTCGTATGGTCATTAACCTTGTGGAGGACTAGAGAAAACTCCGTTACCGTAAACGTAAAATGGACCAACGAAGGTATAAATTGTACGGGACGGTAATAAACGAACGAAGCTGGAGGAAATAACTCAATAACCGAAAAGTATCGGGAATATCTGGTTGGGGGGAAGCGGCGGAAATGAAAAATCACTTCATGATGGCCGAGGAATCCATTTCTCATAGATGCTGAAACATTCATTACGTCTATATTAATACATCTGGGATTCGACAACCGAAAATTTCTACTCAATAGTTTAGTGCTGAAGTTAGTTACTACTTGCCATTAGAGGCTAGTATTCGAGGTAACAGCTCATAGATATACTGCCTCCTATATCATGGCACGTGTAACATTAGCAATCTTCTTTGGTCACGCCTTTTTTTAGTTGAGGTTGCCGGTACCGTTTCAAGAAATATTTGCAGCCGCCTGCTCAACTCTATCCTTTCTCATCGATCAGTCAATGTCTTTCTCTCTCTTTTTTCATTCTCTCAATTTTCTTCTTCCCACCCACTTTTTCATTATCTAACACTACATGCTTCACCATTACTTTTTCTCATGGTCTTTCAAGCTTATCTCTTGTTCTACGCAAGATGCGTACGTAGTATGCAATTGGAATCCATAATAAAAATTACTGTTATTAATCTACTTAGAAAATGATATGTATAATTTTTGTTGTAATATCTCTTATATTTCAACTTAAAGATTAAACTATTCATATTGATAGCAATATTAATTGTAATTTCGCAAACAACATAATAAGATGCAACTTGAAAAACCCCCTTCATAGGTATCAAACTTCCACTGAACCATACATTTATTTGCAGCCAACACACAGATTATAGTGTCATGATATACAGGTGACAGTGTAACACACAGTCATTTTCTTCTTGTTCTAATTAATTTCATGAATCATTATTTGAAAAGAAGATCGATTGACAACTAAATTGTGATTGTTGATTGAAGTGCGTGAATTTATTTATCTTGGATGAATAAAATAAAATAATAAATAGCCTATAGGATGAAATAATATAGATCTTCTCCTTCTTAATCCTTGTAGGATGTGACTTGTTTTTGGGCTTGCCACGTATAGCTTATATCAATCGTGAGTTTTCAAGTTGAGGTTAGCCTATAAACAATAAATAATCTCTCATCATATTCCGCCAAATGAATCAATAACCACCGCAGATAAAAACTCTTTTATACTTTTACTCTTATCAATTCATGAGGAACTCTCTCCTGTTCTCTAAGATCTCCAACATATTTGGCCCGATATATAAATTACACTGATATATTCATTTATAATTCGACTCTTGGCATTAGATAGATAGAAAGAGAGATATCATTTCTCTGCCAATGTACCCCACGGTCATCAGCAAAGTCAAGAAATGATATCTTTTTGTCTATCCATCTAATGCCTAGCGTCAAATTAAATGAATCTCACTGTACCACTGCAGGTACAAACTTTTTTATATTTCATTTTTTATCAATCAATTATAAACTCTACTTATTTTTTATGTAACACCTAGAAGTATTCACAGAGCTACTCTGTGAACTAAGATTGTGATAGAGATAAATGAGAAAAAATCTTAGTAGTAATATCAGGGCCTACGTTGCCCAACCGGGAATAAGAAGAGATGCGGCCGGGCTTAGCTGGAGATGGATATTGCGTCTTTGGACTGCAGCAGTGGCAGGGCTCACATCTCATGATAAATGGAGGTGCGCAGACAGGCTGGAGTCCGGATTTGTCGTGCATTGTCAACAGTCACATTCAACCCTTACCTGTTTGGCAACAGTCGTAGCCGAGGGAACAGGTCTCTGTTCAGCGTACAACATTGTACAGTGTGCAACCCTCCCTGCTCTCAACCCAACTGACAACAATCAACTCGATTGTGAAAGTGAAATCTTCATCTAGCTGAATTTGCAGCTAGTTGTGGAGAATGAAGGAAGGGATGGTTTGATAACTCTGTTCAATTCTAGGTAATAAGGTTTTTGGATAGAATATTATGTTAGATTCATTAAAGATAAAATATTAGATTTTTCAGATTATGTCTGACACAATATTTTTGGGTTCTTTGAATAGACTTTTTGTCTTGCCTGTCATTTTCACCTAGGAAATTTACTTCTTCAACCGACTCAAAGCACAACAGGGAAGGCAACCCAATTTTTTTCTGAGGTTGATGCCCTCATGAGCTCTAGGCTTGTGCTCAGGTAATGAGAGGGGTGATGAAGAGAGATGACGATTGGTTTTAGGCAGTTGGGACCTTTTCTCCGAAAGACAGTTATTAAAGTTTATCAAGGTTCTTAACACGATTCTCGTAACGTGATCACTAGATAAGAGTTATGACCATATAAGTATGACAAAAAAAGCTATCTTATTCGCTTTTTACTTGCATCGATTATTAAAGATTCTGCCTCTTGAATATTATCCATATTCTGGTATGAATGATATTCATTACGCCTCATGAATATTATCCATTTTCTGTTATGATTAACATTGATATTGAGAGTTTGATACTGTCTTCGATTACAATTTAATTAAGCTTCTATTCTACAATGTTATTAGCCTACTTCTTTATTTAGACGGGCAACTTGAATTTATGTGTGAAATTTATCCAATCATCGCGTCGAATGTACTTGTTATGCAGAATGTTTATGCTCAATATATGATTATTATGATGATGAACTGGATGATCGAACGTGTAATTTAATAATATTCATGTGATTGGAGTACCAGTCAATAACTGGTCTCATATTATAACGAACTCAGTACAGTTTTCGTAGAGAAAGATGCAAATTAATAAGAGAGGTCACTTCCACTGTATTATCACTTCGTCATGAAAGCTGATGATTCCCTACTTCTGCAGAGAAACTGTAACTCCAATAATCCAAATAAGTGTTATTAATTCAATTAAAAACTGAATGGAATGTGAGTTTAAGACAAAATACATTTGCAATGTTATGAATGTGTGTGCTTCACACCGACAGGTTTACTGGGCTGCCTTAAAAAACCGGACATTAAAAACTGTGCTAAAAGCAGGCATTGAGAACCTGTTCGCTGAGTAATGACAGCTGAGTGGTTTCGGATGCTGTAAAGTATCATCATCAGCTCTTCAAGTCATCAAAATCTGCCCTGATTACATATCGTTGCATAAATTAAATGATACCATCGCTTCATCTACAAGCTTGACGTTGATTCTAAATCACATAAAGGTAGATTCTCAAAGTAGGTTGAAGTGATTGGAGTATTTTATAAAATATATTACATAGGGCTGGAATGCGAATCACTGACATACAAGTTTCACAGATATTAGAAATAAAAATCCAGTAGATTTAATGGATTGGATTCTAACAGGAATCTTCAGTCTTCAATGGTTTTCATTACCGAAGCAGACTTTTATATAGTTTTACTGAAACTGACTCATTTATGATATTTTGTACTGGAACATACTAGTATGACTGTATTCTTAAATTTTTATCATTGATGTTTTCTCACCTACTCACATACTTTTCTACTTTTTTGGTCGTGTTTAGAATTGATTTCAATAGGTGGAAGTTGCAAGCGAACGACATACACACATCCACACACTAGACATCCACTGTTAAAATGCAGCATGATATGTGTGTCTATAATGTGTTATAGTGTATGGTGGCTTTCGTTCGTGGCTCGTATAAACTCGAGCGAAAGTAATCGCGGCCTAATTACTGTATTTCTGGCTCATTACAAATTTAAACTTGGCTATACCATTTCCGTTTAAACCTGATAGGTTGATAGGTATGAAACTTACTTTTCATTCCAACAGTATTTGAAGCAATTTTCATCGGATGTTACTGCATGAAATGAATTTCTTACTTAGCCTATACGTGAAGAGTAGGCTAATCTTCATTCTCAGAAGATTCAACAATTTTGTGTTATTTTGATAGAAGGAACATCATTCGTACCTGGATTTTATCAACGTATTCCACCAACGAATTTCTAGAGAGAACTTTGTTTAGAAGTTGGGTGTGAATTTTCTAATCAAGGAGTAACCGAGTTCAATGTCAAGAACACTAACCGCGGCGAGACACCTGCAATCAGAAGATTGGCAAGCAGCACAACCTTGTAACCCAGTAATTGAAAAACCAGTTTGGTAGGCGGCTACTAGGGTTGATTGTTAAATGCTTTTATTTGGTGCTCAGGCTGTGTTTGAGATGTGTAACGAGCAACCTGAGAGCTCAGAGTGGATGGTGTCGGAAAGGTTGAGAAGGATGAATTAGAAAGGATAAATAAGGAGGAGAGGGCTACGGTGAAGGATGAGCAGATCGTGAAGAAGAAGGAACGGATAAGAAGTAGGAGAAGACGATAGATTTGAGAGAGAGAGAAAATGAGGAAGATGGACAGGGGTTAGAGTGTGAGAAGAAGAAAGTGGAGGAGGAAACGAACAAGGAGAAGAAGGAAAAGGAGGAGGAGAAGAAGTAAAAGAAGAAGCAGAAGAAGAGTGGAAGATGTCTGAGGAGTTCATGAGAATAAATTGGGAAGGAAACATGAGGAAAACAGAAGGTGGAGAAGAAGGAGATTGGAAATAATTTGGTAAAAACTGTAGAAAAGGGAATGTAAATGAAGTAGAAGAAGACAGGTGAATATGTAAGAAGAATGTGGAGAAGAGAAAAGAAGGATTAGGAGGAAAGGAGAAGAAGGAGGAGAGAAATTAGAAAAGAAGAAGAAGAAGAAGGAGAAGAAGAGAAGGAAAAGAAGAAGAAGATGGAGAAGAAGAGGAGGAAGAGGAAGAGAAAAAAGAAGAAGAGAAGAAGAAGAAGAGGAAGAAAAGAAGAAGAAGAAGAAGAAGAAGAAGAAGAAGAAGAAGAAGAAGAAGAAGAAGAAGAAGAGGAAGAAGAAGAAGAAGAAGAAGAAGAAGAAGAAGAAGAAAAAGAAGAAGAAGAAGAATTGTTGGATGAGAAGTCATCAGTAGGCTGTGAAGATTAGTCAAGAGGCGGTAAGAGACTCTCTGGAAGGTCACATCACCCCATCAAGCATACTTACTGCCGGCGTGTGTATTCTGGCACGAGTGTAGTGGGAGCGAGTGAGAGAGAAGACATGTAGAAGAAGAAGAAGAAAAAGGAGAAGACGAGAAGAGAGCGAAGAGTTGAGTGTTGAGAGTGAGGAATAGGATGGAGAGCACTCCAAGGAGAGGTATGAGTTGAGTAGGTGATTGGTCTGAGTTAAAAAGAGAGATTGCGGCAAGTACAGGGCACTACAAATGTTTTGGTCCATCAGAGATAATTATACACCCACCACACAATAACGTGGCGTATTCCCACAGATACAGCACACATAGCTTATTAGCTGCAATGGCCCGTAGCGGTGAAAACACTACGATATATTCATTAGACCGCGAGTGGTGTCCGAATCAGGCATGTTTTTCACACACCATCTCTTTCATTTCCCTCTCATTCATTATGAATTTCACGAATATTTGATGTGGTGCTGTTGCTGAGATTTATTGAGTGTGGAAGTACGTTGCTGCAGCCAGGTTATGGCGGAAATCAGAGGTTTTTACGAGAATTTGTAGACGTGCCAGTGGAGTGGAAGGTAGCATTTCTCATTTTTGCATTCGTATAACTTTATAATAATTTAAATTGCAACTAACAGGTACTCTTATTATTTCTCTTATTATGATAAAGGAGTAGAAATATATTTATTATTATAACGAGAAATTCACCTGGGTTGGATGTAAATTGTTGGCATTTTAGTACTCATATAACTCATGAAGTTTCAAGCCTTACAACTTAGCAAAACACAGTGCAATAATATACTAAAGAATTGAGCATTTCTCTCTATTTATTTCATATCAAGTTATGAGAAATGAGATGGATTCAGGTAGAATAGTATAGACATAACTGGAGAAATTTCAGGCATCACAATTCAGCAATACATTGTACAATAATATGATAACAAAAAATATACAGTAACATAATTCTCATCAAAGGCAATAATAATTTCAGTCTTCATGAATGAAACTACATCCTCTTCAATAATTATTGTATTTTCAACCATCAAACCTTTGAATTGTATTTCTGTATTATTTTGAAGACCTATCTCACAGATGGACTTGGATAAGGTTTATTCATGATAGATTATAAATAAATAAAATAAATAAATGAACGATTTATTTCTCAAATATCACTACAAATACAAATTCATAAACATTTACAGTTAATAATAAAAAGATTTGTTGGTAAAAAATCAAGACAAAATTGTTATTTTACATGTATATCTATTTGGAAAATTGACCTACTCCACTATGGCAAGCCATGTTCTAGAGTAGGTTATGTTCATTATTAATTGATGAATCAGCCTTAATATTATTCAAATGCAATAAGTTAATCACTTTGAATTCTACGTTTTTGCTTCTATCCCATACATCTTTTTAATAATCGTATTTAAACGCGTTGCAGGTAGTCAACGTCATATAGAGACCAGTTAGAACAGTTTAATTAATGTTATATCAAATGAATAAATCATTCTGAGATGACTCTATCATAATACACAGATGAAAGGAATTTAACGTGTTGTGATGTTGATTTTATAATACTGTATCATCCACTACCAAAAATATCACATTTAATATCATCCATTTAAAAGAGACAGTGATCAATGGGTCCAACAAGCTGAGATAAATGATGTGCATCCATATTAAATTATACATTGGCGTTACAAAATAAGAGGTGTGAAACTATGTGTGCATAATACATGAATGTGGAACACTGACGGTGGCAGTGTTATCCAATAATGCAACATGCATTGATGTTTCACCGCGTGATGTTTTGCTGAAATTTGAGGGACTGTGGGAATGTTCAAATTATTAGGCCATCAGGGGATGACGAACAGAGAGGGGGATAGACAGAGTAATATAGGAAGTAAGAGAGAGTGAGTGAGAGGAAGAATGAGAGAAACAAAGCAGTAATGCTGACCAAGCTTAGCCAAAGGCATATTGTCATGTGTTAGTGGCAAAACGGTTAGACCGTTTCATGGACATATCATTGATCCACGAAATATTATATGCTTTAGCTTGTATTGTGTCCATTTATGAACTGTGAAACCTATATATTTATGTCTAGTACATCATACCATAAAACGAACTGAAATTCAATGCAAAATGTCACTGATTATTATTTGTGAAGCTAGTGCTGTGAATCTGATACCTAGGGAAATTTATTTCATCTGCATTTGTATTTCAATGATATTCAGCCCTGATGGATAATAATTGAATTGATGATTCTTCTGAGTTCAAAGATAGGGGGATTTTCTATAACTACGGATCAGTGAGTATAGGATGATGATTCCCACTCATTTATGGATTATGATAGTCAATCAATAATGAGATACTGACCTTCTATCCTTGAAATAATGGACATTTTATCCACTAAAAAGAGGGAGGAGGGAGGAGGGCTGTACGAAAAAAATGTCTTCATCCTCATTCAAAATAAAATATTCAAGATAAAATGATATTGTACTCTGTATTTTAATATTGTCTCGTATACATGTTTGCTCAAATGATCGTGGATGATGACTTTATATGAGGTATCTGATTCTTTATTGAACTAGATTTTGTAATATTAGTTCCACAATGAAACATATTCATGAAACATAATCTTACTCACATCCTATAGCTTTATACATATACTGTAATAAGATCATTGGTTATAAATTGATATCCATGGACTCCATGAAATTATCTATCTATTTATTTTATTTATCTATAAAACAAAAATAAGGTTTATATATTTCAACAGCTATCAAATAGGGTAAAGTGATAAAAAAACTCGCCACCTTAACTTCAACCTAAAACCTCACGATCATATAGGGCAAGAGTTACTAAAACTCTCTCTCAACATTGTCAAGTTTAATTTCCAAGGAATATTGTTTTCCATGGGCTACTGGTTCCTAAAATCAAGCATCACTGATATTAAAGCTGATGTGAGCATTCAGTATTGCAATACAGTAAACATTTACAAACAACAATGTTTTTCATGGTTTACTGGCTCCGAAAATAAAGCATTACTGATATCGGAGCATATAATGTGAGTTTCGGTATTGAAGTATTCATTTCCAATTAACAATGTTTCTCATGGTTTACTGGTTTTCAAAATTAAGCATTACTGATATTGAAGCACATGTGAGTATTCAGATTTTCGACTTAGCAGCGTTTCTCGCTCGAATGAGCTGCTTTGGCCCAGAGTCTAGGTCTGCTTTTGGCGAAAACGACGATGCTACTAGGCAGAGTTGATGTAGTCTCTTGTGGCACGCCAGAAATTTCTTTATGAAAACAGTTTTGGATGGGGTAAAGCTCAGGAGACCCAAGTCCAGCGAAGTTGCCGCACCAAGAAGCACGAATACGCGGTATGGTGGTAGTGGTCAGTGCTTGGAATGGTGAAGTTTGAAGGGGAGGCTGGTTGCGGGGAGGGGGTTGTGGTTGGACTGCTTTCCTCCCCTCAAGTTCCGTTCCTTGGTCGTCGACCGAATTTGCGTCAATTTTCCACAAAAACCCAACTCTGGTCCTCACCATCGAGCGATCTTCTCGTCTGGAAATTTTGAGTGAAGCAGCTGGGTGCATAAACTTGTCAGAGGATTTGTTCGCTTCATACTTACCTTCATATTGTTCACGTGGAATTGGATAGGACGGCCATGACTCAAAATTGTTTTCTTCCAATCGTACATTTGGCTACTTGCCAAAGATTTGCATGCTTCATACTACCTTCAAATCTTTCATGTCGAATTGGATAGGATGACTATGATTCAATTTTTTTTGTTAGTTGCAATAGATAGTATTGGTGTGATAGATATTATCGAATACAGTATCCGATTATGTTATACGATGTCATAGAATGGATTGTCTCCACAATAATTATATTCATCCAATCTTCAGCCCACTCCCTGTAATCCCCCCTTTTAAATCTTTTATCTTTTTGCCTACCGATAGCTGTACATTGTTAAACCTAATACTCATCTATGTGATGTGTTATGTTGATTCATAATCACAATGTGGAATGATAGAGAGAGTTGGAATGAGTTATTTCAATTTGAAATTAGAATAATTACGATCATACTCATCTTAAAGTAGGAGATCATCTTCAGCTTTCATGAAAATAAGGATTTTATTTATTCAATCAAAATGAATCTTCCCAAATAATACAAATATTCTACAACTCATTCAATTGGAAGTCACAAACTATTTGATAGAGTTTTATGTAGATTCAAATTCTTCAGAAAAATTGAACATCAAGAGGCTTATCGAGTTAGGGATCATCCTTTTTCGGCTGTATCCTATATCGGCCATTTTATTTTATATCGGCCGATACTATTATTAGAGTACCGAATTCACTCTACTTTCAGATCAGATGACTGATTATTATAAATATGTAGTTTTCCATTGAAAACTTTGATTTTCCACGTCACTATTAATAATACTGTGGAACGCTTGAATGACAAGACTTTTGAGACTAACCGGATAACGTGTTTCAAACGCCAGACTAAAAACGTAGCAAGTGTGATTGATGGAAGATGATGAGAAAGCAAGAGAGCTGACAAATAGGATAGAATAGAGGGAAGGAAGCCAACAGTTTACCATTTGAAGCAAAGGACTGGACCGGTCGTCCTCTACCACTGGCGGGGTCAGAATAATGATCGAACCATTCGCACCAATTTCACTCGGCTGGCTCCTTCCGATTGTCTTTCCATCTCTCTCTAGCACAGATAGCGATGGCATCTACTATCCTTGTCTGGCACACAACAATATCGTGTCTACTAAAAAGAGCACGTAGCACAATAATGACGAACCCTCAGATCAGATCAGTGGCATTCCGGGCCTACAATGACCATCTTAAACCGTGCGCATAACAGTTCAGCTATAATAATATCCTCCCATCCCTTCCTAATCCATCATCAACAACACCTACCTACCTACCCCCCCCCTGATCACGTGACCAACCCTCCAGCTCTCTATACCTACTTTAGGATCCACCATCAACACACCTCATTTCGTTTCTTGTTTATATCCATCCTGTGTCAGCTCCTGATCCCCCCCCCCTACGTCACGTTTATAGCTTTCAGATTTCCCTGCATAGAAATATATCCATGTATATATAGTTCCCTGCAGCCATATTCCCCCCAAAACAATTACACCGTCCTTTCAGTACGGCTAACAATGTAGAAGGCTTCAATTTTCTACGGGCCGCCAAGCTCACAGAACATCACTCACCTTCAGCAGTGTAGGTGATGTTTTCCCGTGTTATCCCTCACTACACTCTATTCAAGTGGATTTCAAAAATCGTATATTGAGAGAGTTAGCCTATGAAGAGAATAAATACATCCACTTTTAGACTCCAATATGTTTAGGAATATCTCAAATGAGATATCGATTCTATTTTATATAATATTCTATTAAGAATAGAGAAATAGAAATAAAAGAATTAATTATAATTTTTTGATCAACAAATTTCGTTGAAGAGAATAAATATTGTCTCCTCTGCAATATTCATCTCATCAAATTATTGGGCTGCCATTGTAGGAATAAGATTGGATTTTAAATTAATGTTTGAAATTGAAATCGCTAATGTTGAGTCAGACTTGATAACAATAAAACTTTCCAATCTCTCGTAATTATAACTTTTCGTGATTTCATTTATAATTTATAATACTAGGAAGTTATTAGAGCATATGAACAACAATAATGAATTGCAAAGCAATATGAAAGTGGAATGCAATCAGAAAAATAATCGGGAAAGGCTTAAATTATTGAATAAATTATTATTATCAAATTAGTTACAAGTGTTGATTTGTTTCCAATTTTCTAAGTAGGAAGTTGAGTAAGGAACATGTCAGAGTAATTAGGGTCTTCCATTTTCAAAATATACAAGGAATAGAGTAGGAATGATTTTTTTATGTTTTTTGTGAAGACTCAATGAAATTTTTCAAACACGATGAGTTTTCTGTGAAAGTTTATTATATCATACAAGTGTATTCGAGATTATTATCAAATCAGTAGAAGGCCTGAAATCCACAAATCGTTTCATTGAAGATTAGGAATCAAATCTTTAGAGTGTTAGTATGTATTTTAGATTAAGCCCACCCTAGATTGACTCCTACAATATGAAATAACCTCAATTCAATTTTCCTTTACGAAATTGAATCAAGGAGATGAATTAAATTGACCATGTTATGGCATCGAAAATTGTATATATCGTTTGATGGTTGTTAAGGGGTGGAAACGTATTGGAAAATGATGGGGGTGAAAGGAGTAATGCAATGTTTGGGCTGAGCATGCCTTCAATCAAACTGAAATCAAATTTATAGAGTTGACTGGCCTTGGTGGGGGGGGATTGAAGATTACGGAAAGGAAGAAGAAGAAGAAGAAGAAGAAGAAGAAGAAGAAGAAGAAGAAGAAGAAGAAGAAGAAGAAGAAGAAGAAGAAGAAGAAGAAGAAGAAGAAGAAGAAGAAGAAGAAGAAGAAGAAGAGAAGAAGAAGAAGAAGAAGTACAAGAAAAGAGAAGAAAGGTATTGGATGAGGGGGAAGTGATTGGCTACAATCAAAATTTTCTGCTCTTCTCCGATACCCCAAAGTCATTTTCATGACAGAAATAACTACAAAACTCCCCCCAAAAAATATTTTTGCGCGTGAAAAAGTGCAGCCAATGTAGGCTTACACCTTCTAGTCTGTGCACAAGTTCATCCAACTTCCCCTATTGAGAAAAAGGTTTGGAGAAATGTTTTTCTTATTGTTATTTTCTAAAGGAAGAAGGCAAGAAACGACAAAGGAGAGGGGGTTGTAAGGAGGGGTGGGTGTCGGTGTAGTGTTCTTTATTTCCGCGCCATAAAGCGATTTCACTCGGAAAAGGAATGCGGAAACTCCGCCATTGAATATGCCGTGCGCTCTCCCACTTCCACAGCCGACTCTAGAAAACATTCAAGATGCCGAAACAATTTGCCAGAACCCGGCGACGACAATTAAATTCAAACGTTATTGAGACCGCAAAGAATTTTCTGCGCTGTTAAGCCGGCTGCATTGCTGATTCAAATGTATGCGTTCACAGTACTGAGTTCGTACACGAGTTTGTGTTAGTATATTTGACACCGTATATGTATCAAATTATTCTTAGTGCATTGTATTTTCAAATGAATCTCCAACCTATTACAAATAACGCTAATTCAAAATACATTTTAGGGTACATCTGATTGATTATTTTGAGTGAATTTACATCTCAAATACATGAAGGACAGGGAAAGTTCAACATAATTATCAACATAACCTTTTCCTGAATGTGGAAAATTAATTTCATGTAATTTGAATTATTGTAGGCGATTGCCTGTTGTTTAATATCTTGTCCAAATGGATGAACAAATAAATTAATTATTTGATGTCAAACAAATCAAATTCATCAACAAATATTCATTACATTTCATTCTATTTTATCAATATTTCAACTGAAATACTGCATTCTCCTTTTCATGAACCTTTCTTATTGAATTGTCAGGACTGTGATATTATTCCCTAGGAGCAGTGATTGTGATTGCGTCATTTCATTTTAAGTTTCAGCAACATTTTCTTCATCAAAGAAATAAAAATAGGGAAAATTAATACATCAAAAAAATAAACTCCATTCATACTACGGTAGTTTCACTTATATTTTTCAAGGATAAAATGTATCCTATTGGTATTTTTTATCAATCTTTATTGCGTTTTCCATTTGGAGGCTTCATATTGGGAACTATTTCTACACTTTACACGTTGAATTGAGGATTGTTTACGTGTTCTCTAGTTGAGTGCACTCTTTTTCTAGGCTGAAGGCATTATTTGTTTAAAAATTTTATATTGAGAACTATTTTTACATTTTACACATTGGATTGATGATTCTCTTACAGGTTTCCCCAACTTGTAACGTGGATAAAATCGCTTCTAGTCCTGTGATAAAAGTGTAATAGAGTTTCCTAGTCTGAGACTGGTAGATGGCGATTGTAATGTAATCATGTTATCGGTATGTTTTATGGTGAACACATTTAACGTTGTTCCTATTCAGCAAACTCCTCCAACTGATCATGTAAATTTCTGCAACTATCTTCTGATTGGCTGCTCTCAAACACCAATCACGGAACGCCGCCTAATTTAGAAACAGCAGTTTTGTCGGCAGCGAAAATTGGCCAAACAATTTTGTAGCTGGAAAGGATTATTTCCTCTCGGCCGGCGATCCTTTGTCCCGATCCGATTCCTTCTCCTTCCAGCAGGCAAGAGTTTGATTTTCAAGTTCAGAGAGCGCGCAAGGACTGAGAGTGTCTTTGTCAGGGTCTCTCAGGCGCCTCAAATCCTGCCTGTTCACTCATCCGTGAGACCCCCCCCTCACCTCTTCTCATGGGTCCTCTTTCCACCCCCTCACCAACACCATCTTCCTTTGCATTGCCACTAACAAGTCACTTGTGGAAATGCCATCTAGATCTGTCGCATACTATGCCTTTGTTCGCCACACTTCAACCAAGGCAAAATTCAGCTGAAGCTGCTGACTAAATACATGTAGGCCTACAATTTGTTACAAAGATTTTAGGGGTTCAAGTTGTTGGTAGATGCAAGGGGAATCTTTTGAATTTCTTCTCCTGCAATTCGTTCGTAATATACTCATTCTCTTCCAACTTATTTATAAGACTTGAATGTTTTGTGTTGGAAGGGGTTTGGCTTCCTTCAAGTATACATAATGAAGAGAATGGAAACTGATTTAATCAACAAATCAGTCTTTAGTACAGATAACAGATAACAAAAATGATTCTCTGTGGTTAAAATAACCAATTTTACATATTTGATTATCAAACAAGTAATTTTTGCTACAGGTATCATACCAAAAAAATAGCTCTGGATTGCAGGTGGCGTAAGGGTGGGAATGATAATTATATTTCAAAAAATTAAGGCACTACTTTCCTCAACAATGAACCCAAGCTCCATGAATGAAGGTTTCATTGTATTGAAGAATATTTTTTAAATATTTTCTGACTCAATTCAGAGTACTATAATTGAACTCTATCCTTCTCATTCATCAAGGCTTCAATTGGCTCAACATGAAACTGTTGATTACTGTTAAAACTGTCAATTAATAATTATTAGGGTTTCATTTCAATAACTCATATTACTGAATTATAAGTAAAATCATACCTCTGAACTTTTAAAATCATACCCAGTTCAACTATGTTCGTAGAGTCTCGATTTATTTGCTTGCATATTATTTATTTGACGTTAACGAGTTTCTTTTGTTTCTTTTGTTACTAGGTCTCGGAGCAAGTGATAGAAAGAACGAGAATTACCACAGCAACGGTAGCTAGTGAGTATTTGTGATAAATAGAGTGCTAATATAGTAATTTAAATGAAATTTGTACAGCAGTGTTAATTTTAAACTTATGTTGGGAAGATGAATTTTGTAGATATAATTTCTGAACTATTTTGTTAAGTACTTAAGTCTTTATGTGTAAGAAAGTGAGCATATTTTTCTATAATTCACTCTTGGCTGACATCTTACCAATGGAATGAATATAATAAATAGATCCGAAGATTTGATAGATAATGCAATTAAATTTATAAATGTATCCAGGTAAAAAAAATAATTTGCTTCTTTGATGTAGCTCATTCATACATTTTTAAATCATATAATAGGATACATACGAAGCTTACATTGATTTTTCGATAATCTTTATATTACCTGAAGCTAGTACTAAAATATCCAATAATAGTATTTCCTTTAAGTTTTCTTACCTGCGTATGGGAAGTTTGAAAATGTCTAGTAGAACTGAGCAAATGACCTATCAGATACTTCGATTTAAATCCCGAAAGGTCAGTGAATTGAAAACTCCAATCCTCAATTGAAGTTTGTATAATCTCAAATCAATAATCGAGTTTCACGGAAAAACTGTTATATGAATCATAGATGAGGCTTTTAAATTTGAGATTCTCATTTATCGTATGTGATGATATCACAAAATAATTTAATATTTCATTGAATGTTCTGATGACACACGTTTCAAATTTGTTATTATAATGTATTCCAATGAACAATTTAAAAAATCATTTAAATATCATCTAGATAAATTCAACATCAAGATACACAAGGAAATTTGAGTTTATTAGTCCAGTAAGCAATTGAAGAAAAATGAATTATATAAAAGTTGAATAGTCTGAGTAATTGACCAAAACATCTTCTCAAACCTATGAGAAATTGTATTATTCTAAAACTGATAGCGAAAACATGATTCACAATTATTAATTTCTTTCATGTTTGGATTCAATTTTCGATTCAACTTCACTGAAAAATTTTGCTTGTATTAAGATATTATTTATTCTTTGTGTTTATTGAAATAAAAGTGGAGTTTGACGAAAAAATGTTTTTTCTTTTATTATTGGTTTTTGAGATTCATATGATAGTGTATTTTGAATAAGTAGGATTAACGAAATGGAACTGAAGAAATAAGTTTGAGTAACTTAACTCTTATCAATAAATTAATTCGGTAGCTTGAATTCTCATTACTCGCATTTAAGCACCTTCCAACGGAAACCGCTTAATTTGTAGTGAAAAATGTGATTCAATGTCGCATAATAAATTCTGTATCAGAAAAATGTTTCTATAAAATTCATGATTGTTTTTGTTTCATTTTCTTTTAAACCTGCAAGCAGAACATTGGCTCCATTCAATTCAATTAATAAAAATATTATAGAAAAATTCAATTGCAGATTGAAAATATTCCACTGTAGTGATATACTCGCGTCCATGAAATTCAGAATGAAAATTTGGGACAATTCTAGGAAAATTACTGTTTCTAATGATACCCAAAATAATAATATTGATGATTCCTGACTGATATGACTTTCAAGATTGGAGTAAGAGTAATAATTCATTATTCTGTAACATTTTGTTGAGTATGTACATTTCCATTTGGATTTATTCAATTTATTTACTCTAAGACTAGAAATTACTCCTGCCGACCTCAGTTGTCAATAGTAATCATAATAAATTCTCAATTATAATAATGTATGATGATATCGTAGATTAGTTTATGAACTGAGTAATTCCAATAATTTTTCTCATGTAAATATCATGATTATCAACAAAACAGTTTCTATTATAGTATTCGCACTCATGCTCAATGTTTTGCATTTTTCAAGTCAAGTTTAATACAAACTATTTTTCTTGTATATCAAAGTGTAAATTTTATAATTTGAGTGAACGATTGTAAATTCTCATTAATTCTATTGTAAAGGTTGAATGTATAAATGTAATTATTGTCGAGATATTCTATTCAAAGGTTTTATTTATCAATCTCAGTTATTAGATCTACAACTTGTACATCTGTAAATATTTAATATTAAGTAAAACTATGATCATTATAATGAATATTTGAATAAACTGAATCTATTTCGATTTGTGCTATGCAATTTCGTTTGTTGTTACTGACCCCTTCTTACCTCTTGGAAGATTCCAATCACTCTGAGTTCTTGAAAAGACAGCTATTACACAAGATGGAATTGATGGAGATTGATGTAATTCAATAATCATTATTACATAATTATTTATGTCTTTTACAGGTTAACATAGAAACATAGTATATTTTATGGGTGCAAATTAGTAGATTTATTTATCAATTCATCAAATTATTCATTGATATAGTCACAAAAATTATAATATGGGACAATTATTATAAACTAGGTGAGAAAAACTAGGCTGAGCCTGTCATATTCCTCTTCCGAATTTTGATTAGTAATTTCTCAAGTTATCTATTGCGTATTATTTATCAATCATATCACACATGATACAGAGAATATATTTGGCCTTGAAAAATAGACATGTTTTGCAAACATAAGTTCGCTTCCTCGAAGGAGGATGTGCATTGGCACATTGGAAGTGCTGTTATCTGTTTAGCCCGCGAGGATCGACCAGTTACTCGCAGAGGTGTCTGAAGGCAGCACACGCCTAGCATTTGCTTATCTCGCATCATCATTCACGCCGCTAAAGAGCGCACATATTGGAGTGCGTGACGTATTCCAAACCTGAGGCGTAAAATAGCGCCGCGGGTTTATAAGTTTAGTAGGGTGGGGAATAGTTTGCGAGGTAAGGTCAAAACAAGAATGTTTTCAAAGTGCATGCGATATTGTATAATGGACAGCATTAAATTGACTACATTAAATAGAATTATGCTAGACGCTGATTCCGAAGCTAGATACACGTACAGGTACTTACTGTTAAGAATTATTGATTCAGGGCGACTGGATAACAATCCTGAGAGGGAAGCTCCTGACCACTGGCCAACCTGCTCCCAGGAATCTTCTTTAGCCATCTTCCTGCACTCCGACCAAACAGTTCTCAGTTAATCGCACTCTCCATCAGCTGGCCATTTGTTAGCCACAAGCTGAATTTCAAGAAGGCCCTCAACACTGCAACCTAACATTTTTGGCATGAGTACCGCTAGGTGGCATTCAACCAAATCTAGATTGCTGTTCAATGGATACTGTTTGTTTTGTGCAGGAAAGATCAGGTACCCTATAAGTTCGACTGAATCTGATCCTATTGCTTGGAAGGGTAAATGTCAAAGAACCGTTCACAGCGAAATAACGTTTTTAATGAATAATGATGGACAATACCAGTATTTCGATATTAAGTATTTGATATTCATTTATTACCATTCGATACAAGAGAATAATATTATACAGAAACACTTGAAAAAGAGCTCCTCATATTGGCACAGCAAATGTGATTAAATGTGTTGTACAGCAACTCTAATATATTGTAAACTTTAACTATCATTTACTATTTTCATTATTGCTTCTAAACTCTGATACACCGATTTCATATATTTTGCATAGCTAACTATAGCCTACTGTGACATTCTATGTAGAATCAGTTAGAAGATGATGAGTTCCGCAGATATTTTTAGTAACGATTTGATCAATAATATGCCAGAGTCCATTTAAGTTCTTGAGAAAAATTGCAGCACAATTGAAGTTTTGGAACATTATCTTGGGCAAGTATTATCTTGGTTATTGATTCGTGAAACATGCGGCATAGTCCGATTTATCGGAGATCACTGATGGAGAAGGGTGAGTTCATAGTATTTGAATTTAAGATATTTTGAATTCCTCAACGTTTTTGCAGTGATAGCATAAAAATAATGATTCTCCTCGTGAGTGAAGGAAAGAATTAACCTTTTATTGTACCAAAATACTATTGTATTATTGTATTAATGTAGATTAATATTGCAATTGGTATCTTGAAAGATATCTATCTACGTGATTAAATTTAGGAATTTAAGAAGCATGGGTGATTGTCTGAAACTCATTCTTAAAGAATATTTTATATTTGTTCAACCAATCAAATAAATAATATCATCAGTGATATTATTGAACGAGAAGAGCTTGATCAAATTTTATATTCTATTGCTGGATAAATCATCGACATTCGACATTCAATGGCAATTTGATTATGTTGGAAGTGAGAAAAAAAAATGGAATACTTCAAATTTAGAATAATAAATTCTGTAATAAATAGATAGAAAGAAATACATTTTATCTTCGCAAATCTTTTAAAACATTATCACATAATTCAGAAGTACAATAAGTTTTCATAATATAAAGAATACAACACATTATTAGTCAAACACATTGCGAAAAATATTTAGGTTGCCCTGAGGTTCAAAACCTGATTTGAGTCACCATCTCAATCAGAAAAAAATTAATAAAAACAGAGAGAGCTACCTAGGCAATGGTACTGCAGTTGATTAACATTTCAAAGATAAACCCACAAGAAATTAACAAAAAATTTATACTTCCACTAAAATACAACTATAAAATGTAAACTTGCGAAGGTAGGTAAATGACAATATTTTTAAAGAACATGATAATTTACTTAGTTCAAATAATTTACTAGGGTTTTAAATAATGTTTCAACGTTATCACAATTGAATGAGAAATCTCTTACGCATTTCATAAAACAATACAATGTTATAAACATAATAGGAAGTACCAAATCTACTCTTCCACTTCCAAATCTACTTTAACATCCTCAACCAAGTAGATACGCACAAGAAAGAAGACAAAGAAATAGGTTGTGTGTTGTGAAGTTAGGCCTGGCCAAGCGGGCGGCCAATAAAATAAATAAGCTGTTATCTTTCTTCGGCTCTTTTTTTAATAGTGATTTATCGCTTAAGGAGAGTTTATCGCGTATAACGAGCTATGAATTATTATCGGGTGTTGCGTGAAGTGGAGCAGTGTGGTGTTTGTTGGGTGAAGAAGGGGGGTTGCAGGTAGTTGCGGTGTTGAGGAAGGGTGGTGGCTCAGCGGAGCGGATAAGTGCCCTCCTTGTTTAGCCGTATAAGATAACCTTGGCTAACACGAGAGTTGGACTTCTCTGCCCAACGGGGAATCGAATCTAGCTGGATAGATAGCAGCCAGACCTTTGAAGACTCGCGCCCCGGGGCAAGTGGCCGGCCGGTCGTTTTGGGAGATCCGTGGGGGGGGGGGAGCCCATCCTGAGTGAAGGCGAAGTGAGATGATGAGGGGTAATAGCTAAGGAAGTGGAGGGGTCACAATTAATAATAAACAGCTTGTCAGGATCCCTGCACCCCTCTTCTACCCCTCCTCCTCCTACTACTCCTCCACCTCCTTGTGCGTCTTCGAGTTGAGTCCCCGGGCCTCGTGTTTTGGTTCTCTCTTCGTTTCACTTATCATAACCAACTATCTGTTCTTCCTTTTGTTCGTCTTCCGTCAAATAATGACTTTGGAAGAGACTCGCGCTTTGAAGAGAGAGGTGAAATGAGAAGGAGAATGAAAAAAAGGAAACAGAAAGGGAGAGGAACAATAAATGTGGATAATTATTTCAATTACTCTATTAATAATCACATTATTAAAAACAATATAAACTAGATGAAGTACATTGATATATATTATAATAAATAATTTAGCTCAATATAGAGCGAGGAAAAGGAAAATGTTATCAGAAGTGATAAAATAGCAAGAAGAGGTGACCGTGAGAGAAATGAAGATAGAGAGGTTGCTGATCGAGTGATGGAAATATAAAACGAGGATATATCAAGATACGATAATATACAAAAATAATAAAAGGAAGAATATCATCAGAGTTTGAAAAACGTCATAAATGAATCATAATTAGATCATAAATTATCAAAATATCATCAGATATTGTAAAATATTATATAACTTCTTCTAAATATTTTTATATTTTTAGAATATCTTTGATGTTTTGTAACGAAAATAAAACTTGAGTAATTAATTGGATAAATTTATTTCAATGACTAAGATTATGCTTCTATACTATACAGACAAATTAGTAGATTGTTAGAGTATTACAATATTGGTCTCCAATATTAGATCTTCTTCAATATCTTACAACATTAGGTCTTCCCTCAAGAGAATGAAAAGGGGTAGGTTGTCTGGAAGAAAGTATTTGAGACCAACTGGTGTAGAAATGAAGCGAGAGAGAACAGAAATAAAACTAATCAGAAAGTAAGTGGTGAACTATGAAGATAGGAGGTAGTCAGAGAAAAGTAAGTAAGTAATTAATAATGTAAGTGAGTAATTGATAAAGTAAGTAATCGAAAGGAAAGCCTGAATAGTAGAAGATATGTATAGTGAACTGAGATGAGAAAAATGAGAAAGAATCAATTGAGAGAGAAAAAGAAATAGAGAGAAAGATAGAGTGAGAGGGGGGAGGTAGAATAAAACGGAGAAGAAATTATGAAATGCTAAATAGTGTTCTAAAGTAGTGTTGGACATCCAGTGTTAATAGGCTGTTGAGGTCCTGCATTCAGTCAGCTGTGGCTCTTATTGGTTGTTTTAAAAAGGGGGGGGGGTAGTGTTGTGGCGTTGAGGAGCGCATTCCAAGTCTCAAGCCAGGCTTGCGCTTGCCCGGTCATTTGATTTGAAAAGGTTGGCCCCTTGTTCAAATCTGCGTTTGATGGACAAGACAAACAGATAGCCTCTTGTATTAATATTAATCGCTTCGGGTGTATTGAATCTAGGCGGCGCCAAATTTGATTGGAATGCGCGCGCATGAGTGTGTATGTGTGAGTAGTGGAGAGATGATCATGTGCTGATGGAACACAGTGATGTTGTCTGTAAGCTATTATGAATTCAGATTCTCAGTAATTAATCACCATGCAAAACCAGAGTTTGGTCGGGTCGTTAATTGTTTTGATTATTGTTAAAACTATAATCAGTGGAAGATTATTTTTTCAAATACAAGCGAAAACAGACAGCTTGGGAACTGCTTTGATTTCACCAACTAAGAAATCCGCAATTCACTCCAACAAATTACGATTGGGGTCAGAAATAAAATTTTTGTGATAAAATGTTAAGAAAATTTCAAGGTCAAATGACCTAAATTTTCTTAATGATCACAGAAGTTTGCATCCTGAAAATTGTCACTCCCACAAATCATGCAAAAGAATAAACATTTTTATTTAAAATCATAACTAACTAAATATTTGGATTTTTTCTCCTTTTAAAACCTTAATTAAGGTATTTGCTTAGTATGACACTCGATAACTAACCTGAACCTCACATATCTTGAATATACTCCACAGGAAACTGACATCTTCAAAACTTCTACGAAAAATTGCGACGCTCTCATAAACTTCCTACAACATGATATTGGACAGCAGTTTGGCCGAATGTATGAATCGGAGGAAAACAATACGATTGGACGGCAAGCATGACTTATATCTGAAATTTTGATGTTCAATTCATTTTAACTCATTTTGTCAATAACAATGTCAATAAGGCTTGTAATGGACTTTGTGTCATATGTATGTGAATAAATAAATAAATTCCACTGCACTGGAGAGTTACAAAGAGGTATTCTTCCAATACCTTTCCTTGTTACAACAATGTAACAATTTTTTCTTCCTGTATCGTTTCTTTGAACTTAGCTAAAATGAAGATACGGCCCTAAGATATGCAAATTAGATTGCTAATTTGCTGTAATAGAAAAAGTGTAATTTTTCACAAGTTTTTGAGTGATGAATTTACGGCCCCTGCAATTGCTTGTCAGTTCGAGTTAGAAAGATATCAATCAAAAGATTTACAGTGCTAGCGGACATTTTTACGATCCACTTATGCCCTGCAAACACCAGCAGGTTGAAAAAATGTTGGACTTTTTCAGTCTGAAGACTGGAATAATTCATCCTTTGGGATCATTTTGAGAATCTTATCCTTTCCAAACATCAGCAGCTTTAAAAAAATCTTAAACTTTTTCAGTTCAAAGACTGGGATAAAAAGTAGATCGAGCACTTGGAAACGTTTGAAATGAACAGGTGTTTGCTATCTATACTCTGATCATAGTTTTTGCTTATATTTCAGTCGTTCACACAATCCCTTGGGGAGGTATTGAAGAAAAGGACGTTCATAGTGAGGAGATGCACAAAACCACAACCCCCGGGGTATTTAGGCAACCGTTTCAAACCTTTATAAATTCTACTGTTCAGCCTATCTGTCCCAGGAGTGTACAGACCCAAGCCGTCAGATTGATTGAAACGGTGACATTTCTTTTGTTCGTCTGTTGGGTTCGTGTTTTGTGAACAGTTTAGTGGCAGAGAGAGACAGAAAACTGCCATTCTCTCTTGCCAATATCCCTTCAGGAGCTGTGCACAGTTTACAGTTTCCAATGGGGTTGAATTCATGATAAACAACTGCTTGTTCATCTGACAACGTGGATTGATCCATTAATAAATACTAGCTATTTATGCAGGAGCATGAAATTGGTAATCTGTGGGGTAACTCTACCAATCGCTTCTTGCTCAGCATTGTGAATTCAGCAGAGGTCTCATAATTATAAATTTTCTCATTCAAATAACGATTTCAATATTCATATTTCGAAAATTGGGTGATTCAAACTCTACCCTTGGACATTAGTATAAAGCTGAATAACCTTTTTACATCATACAATCATACAAATTATCTGACTGTTTGCATTACTGGGGAATTCCTTGAACCATATTCCATATCCTCCATTTTTAACTATATTCATGAAATAGGAAGAGAAGACACTCATTTTGTACGTGTTGTCTGTGTTTCCATCCTATACGTACTATCTTGATCAAATAATAAACTTACTTGAAGCTCAAAGTCGCATTTTATTGAGCACCTGATTGAGCGTAACTCAATGTTCAGCTTTATTCTTTTTTGGTAACAACCCATCAATTGATCTATTAAGTTTGTGATAAAACAATAGTATTCTACTTCTTCAAAATCGAAAAATGTGTGGGACGTTTCTTAATTTGATCTGTTAATTTGTTCTGAGTTCTAATTATTTCCAATTAACTTTGATAACTCTCAGTTGAATTTGTTTAGAACTCGTTGGCTGGATCTCAAGGCTTCTTATTCCAGCAACGCTAAATTTATTGTACTGAACAAATATTGTTTTGTATATTTTATTAATTTGGCAATAAAACATCCATATTTTAGTCGAATACAGAATCAAAATATTGTCAAGAGATGCCTGTTCCAGGCAAACTCCTTACTCAAAAACTACATTTTTCAACGCACTCGTGTAACCTACGCTCAGTATTCTATACATTCCCCTATTAGCATCCAATATGTACTCCAGTGTATCAAGTTATCCTCCTTCTCGGAAGGGATGGGGTGAGTCCACATCATTATTCCGGCTCTCATGGTTGCCACTGTCTTGAGAAAATAGAGTACGTGATGAAACATGAATTGTATCAGAGTGGCGCGTGGAATCACATTGTTTAAAATAAGATTTATCCAGCTGCTCGTTGCTCTTCTAGGGCAAAAAAGAGTAACTTGGTTGAAAAAGAAAGAAAGACGAGAAAAGACAGACATTGATGTATACGAAGAGAGAAAGAGAGAATGAAATTGGTTGCTGTGAGGAAGGGAGAGAGTAAGAGAGATGTTACTCTCTCATCATGAGAGAGTTTCCTTGTTTTGACATGCCCAGTCATGCACTAGCTGCTATTTTGATTTCTTATTCAATATCGCTTGTTTTTCTCCTCAACCAGTGAGAGGAATAATGGTGACATGTAGTCCAATTTAGAGTGGCGTATCTGTTTATACTGTGTGATGATTCGAGAAATGTTGGACTGTGCTCCAAGATGCCGTTGGGGTTGATTCGAATTTTTGCTCTACCAATTTCATTTCATGATAAGTGCTTGAAATATTGGAATGGAATCTGTTGGGGAGAAGTTTATATTTGTGAAGAATCGTCACATTCATTTTAGTCACAAGACTCGGCCCTGAATGAAACTTTTTCCAAGAATACTCTGAGGAAATAGTGTACCATTCTTTTAGACATCTTATTATCTCAGCGTAGATATTATGAAACTAACTGCAGGAATGAGATCTCAGTAAAGATCAATCTTCACTCACGTCACTCTTTTCCGACTTTAGACATGATGACCGTATCTCATCATGATTTTTACCCCATACCTTAATAATTGTATAAATCTTGCTCAAAATTCATTGCCAGCCGAATGGAATCTAGCTGATCAATTTTCCATCAAATAGAAGTAGCACTGGCGATACATGGAATTGATGAGTGTTTCCATTAATCTAAAAGCTTGAGTATCTACTGGGAATGTTCATTGATCTTGAACTTTTATGGGTGATGTTCATCATCTTCATAAATTCAAAATTATTCCGAGTCATGCTCGCCTTTTTAAGAAAATCGTTGAGAGTCCTCAAGTCATGTACAAGAGGAAAGACCCATCTCACACTATACTTGTGAGTTTGTTTCATTGAAAAATATGCTGTTGATGCTTAGTATGTAACCATCTATATCCCATTTTACTTACTCACTCCCAAGGCCATCTAAATCTTAGTTGATATTTTGCCGCACCAACAAATTGCCTCCATATAATTCGATCTTCATTATCTTCTTCAGTCGTTCCAAACCGTATTACATTACTATGAGGCTGGAATTTGCATCTTTGGGATAGGTTTCGCTCAAAAATAAAGTGATTCAACTCATTATGATACTAAATAACTTTGAAATCTATTGTTATTATAATTCGAAGAGGAAACGAACTCAAATATAAAACAAGATCTGATTCGAAGCTTTTTCTCTGACCAGTTTTACAACGAAAGATGGAACTCGAGTTATTTGGTCGGAAAAATTGGGCAATCGATGTTGGCAATTGGGAAATATAGTGTGTGGGGATTGTGGGGATGTGAAAGAGTGTTCGACACAGAAATGCTTTCAGACCTGAATTGAAGCGGATCATTCATAAGAGCGCCAGCGAAATGATTTGCCCGTGCCAAGCCTACAAAGGTAGGACTTCATACTGTTCTCGATAAAACATTGACGCTCCATTGTTGGCCTGCTCACACATTATTTAGTAGGAGAGTATTAGTTTGTCAAGCAAACTCCTGCCTTTAAAAGCTCAGCTCTCATTCACTCCAGTTCACTTGCGATTAGTACTGCAATTCATCAACAGAGTTTTCAAAGTGGAATATTTCGGAGATGAAATGTCAGTTACCCGTTCCATTTTCTCATGAAAATGCGTTTCAATCAATAAAATACATCAAATACATAGGCTAATACAATAAGATGATGTACTATGTATCATAATTTTAATGTATAATAGATTACATGATACATGTCTGATGGTCTGTCCAGCAAAAGAACGAAACTGTCATCACACTTATTGTGAGTTTATTGTTTTCTACTTTCATAGTTTGAAATCATTAATGTTGAATATATTATTTATGCAATATATCCATCGAAACAACCATTGAACACCAACCACAAGATCCACTTCTTCCGAAACGATTATAATATTGCCAATCAGAACAAGATGATACTCAAGGCAAGACACTTATCTAGTGCGAATGAATTTTTATTTGAAATCGAAAGTTAAAATAGAAAAATATTTTTCTTGTAGCCCTAATATACCTAATCCAACTTCTGTATATAACTACTTGATGAAATTTTTCATGAAGCTTAACTTCCAGATTGTATAAGTTTGTATGAATATTTATTACAAGCTATGGTAATTCTCATAATTTTTTGTTTCTACCCTTTGTGCTATGTTGCTATAACTACAGCGTAATGACATTAATGGTATAACATTAACATTAGTAGAATGAATAACATCAGTTCAATTTCCTCAAGTCATGGAAAATTATGTTACTCCATAATTCTCTTTCAATTCTCTTTCTCATATTCAACACTTTTCCGAATAAGAACCACAATTCACCACGGAATTCTCGTCTCTTTCAAGAGTGAGAAGTGAATGAGTTCTCATTCGCTTCCAAATCCCTCTCACGAATCTTTGCAAGCCTACATGGGATTGTAAATACATGACCAACCACTAGCGAGTTGCGTAGGGAGAATCAGTCTGGTTTTTTCGACAATCTCCTTTCATCGGTGCGCCTTTGAGGCGGAGAGAGCTGCGCCGCGCCGCGGAATGAGGCAGCAAAAGCAAAGCACAGCAATCTTATTGCGACCGCAATCCGTTTATCGTTTGTCGGGAACTTTGCTTCCACTGCAGATTCGGCTGGCTTTATCTAATTGCGAGTGTGCTAGGCTACATGAAAGGAGGCGCATATAGAAATTTTCAACTCTTTCTCTCATCTAGCGTCGCTTGCTACTGTGAGAGCAACATATGGAAATAGAAATTTTAGAGTAATGACAACTCCGGAGAGAACGAACAGCTACCACCAGGGTTTACTTCACTTTCCCTAATCTCTTATTTCTCTTTCTCACTCTCTCTCCGGTTCTCGTTACTCTCTCTCTCTCTCCCTTAAATTCTCTTCTCTTCATGCTTTTACTCACTCTCAAACTCCTCTAAATCCTCTCAAATTATCTCTCTCACTCTTTCTCCCACTCTCTCTATATTCTTTAAGGTCTTCTCATTCTTTCACTCACTCTCACACTCTTCTAAATCCAAATCTCTCTCTCTTACTCTTTCTCTCACTCTCTATATATTCAATTCTCTTTTCTCCATGCTTTCACTTACTCTTACACTACTCTAAATCTAAATCTATCTCTCTCACTATTTCTCCCACTCTCTCTATATTCTATTATCTTTCCTTCATCATTTCACTTACTCTCACACTCCTCTAAATCCAATTAATCTTCCTCCCTCTCACCCTTTCTCCCACTCTCTCTATATTCAATTCTCTTCTCTTCATGCCTACACTTACTCTCACACTCTTCGAAATCCCAATCTTCCAGTGCCTCATAGCACTGTTTTTAATACATTCTGAATGTGAGCGTCATAGAACTGAAAAGTGTATATAATATATTCTGGATGTACTTTGGTGTGAGAGACCTTTATAAAGCAACTAGCACTGTATATAAGTTGAGATATACTTGTACTGGTGTGAGATACCACTAAAAAGTAGCTTGCCAAAAAGCATGAAATTGGAGTTTGTGCAACTTCATAATACAGTGAGATATATTATTCCCGGAACATGACCGTTTCACTTGATAAAGAGCGCCCTTCAAACACTCATCATTGCTTGTTTGTATGAGTCAGCTTCATTGGAAGCCATACAGAGTGATGTTTATTATTCTTCGATTGTTCTTTTTCTGTGAGGAACATGTTCTTGGAATAACTATAATTAAGCGTCTAACATTTCGTTTAATTATTCGAAGTGCTTGAATAAGGTTTATCTGTTTTTTGAGAGAGAAAACATTCAATATAAGACTCTCATTAGTGAGTAATAATTATGAATTATTTTTGAAGGTTGAATTAAGCTCAACATTCATCTCTCATCATCATCCCCATTACCCACACACAAGAACAGAGCTCGCATCTCCCAGCAGGAGTAATGATAATGATAATATACATAACGTATCAACAATAGCAATCAAAACACTGTGGCAGTTAAGTATATTAGTATATATCTATTATGAAGTAATCAAGGGTGAAAAGAGATCACCTATGAATTGGAAAATTCGATTCCACGTATTAATAATGGAGATCTGTTCAAATTTCAACAAAATTCTTTGCAATAATAAGTTTGCTGTAGAGACAGAGTTTGAGAGAGTGGCAGACAGACAGTAGCTGAGAGAGAAAAAGCATGATGTAAAGAGTAAAAAGATGAGGAAACAGAAAAGAAAACATTGTGATAAAAATATGAAAACAGAACAGAGAATGGAAATCAGGAAAGAGAATTGAGCTAACAAGGAAAAGAGAATTGGAAGAAGCTGAGAGAAAGTAGAAGGAAAAAGGAACAGAAAAAAGACAAGATGAAAAATATGAGAACATTAAGTGAAAAGGAAATAAGAAAAAAGGTTGGAACCACATATGAATAGAAGATTGGGAGTAGTTAGGCAAAAGCGATCGCAACAAAGAAATTTGAAAGATGGAGCAGACAAATTCAATTTGTCGATGACAGGTTACACAAAGCGTAGCCACCAAGACTTATCTGTTTTCCACGCTTTCTTATGGGAGTATGCATATGAGCCGACATTTTGTTTTGTGTTATTCTTCTTTAGTCGCAGTAGGCCAAATCGATCAATTGCTGAGCATTAAGAAAAAAAACGAATGTTACTTCCAAGCTAGCCATATTGCTAAGCATTGAAAAACAAAAATTCGAATGAGAGTTCTCCGAGCTGAAGGACCGACATAGACACTGGCCTGTTATTTATGTGTCAACATATTTGTTCCCGGAGCGTCCTATTTTTCACTCACCGAAAAGCCCCTCAGGACTAGCCGTGCTCTCTCGCCTCAGACGAGATGAAAAGTGTTGTCTTGTAGGAGAGTAAGACAGTTTATTATCTCTTGAAATATTCTCTCATCTATCATACGCACGTTTGTTTCGAGGCAAGTTCTGGTGTCGCTTGTGTGACTATGGGTGCTGGTATGACAGCCTTCCTCATCCTTTGCTACATACAATCAGGCTCTTATCAAGAGACATAATTATTATGATTTTATGTAATTACAAGTCCAAACCGCAAAGCGCCGCTCACTTTGAATTTTCTAAAATTCTTAGTTCCAAATATTTGCTATTTTCATTATCTGCAGCTGACAGCAGCACAGTCATACCAATGAAACTCTACATTGTAATGTGATCACTGGTCACTGTACTACTTTCAGAAAACCCTTACAAGCTCTATCTATGTGTCATTCCACAAACTAACACTCAATGGATCTAATAATTCAGTAAATTTCATGCCAACAGATAGTGTTGTTTGAATATACAGACATTGATATATTAGAGCTGGAATGAGTTATTGTAAATATGTTTGTGTGACTATATTTATGATAGAAAATATCTTTCTGTTTTTCAAGTATGTACTGCAATTGTAGGTGTGCACTGCTCACCTGACTTTGTCTATAACATAACATGTATTTGTTGATGGCAATAAAAATATTTTTATTCTGATTTTGAATCATTTCATCTCTGGAACTACATCTTGAATGAATGATCAACAATAGCGGTGTTTTTCTGTACCTTTCCTGTCATTCTCTCATATTTTCCCTTCTAATTTTTTCTCTATGTGTATACTGAAACCTCTCCTCTCAAGACCAACATTCTCTTCTATAGAAGCGAAGATCACAGCCAAAAATCAGAACGGCACCAAAGCAAACAGCAAACTACACGTAGTGCTGGCGCGATATCTGGTACCACTCATCTCATAAATTCAAAAATATCCAATCCTCCTTCTTTATTATCTCTGTTCCACTTTCAAATAGATATTCGTCGGTTGTTTGTGTTTTGCTTGAATTGCATTCGGCCGGAGAATACGCGTACTAGGCAGATCAGCGCGATAAAATACACAATTTATTATTAGTGGAACTGTTGGTTGGGGCTCGATTGTATCTGGCCCGGTCTAGCTCCATTAGTCACGATGCTGTCCACATTCTTCTGTCCTCTTCTCGTTCTTCTTTGCTCAGCTAACAGCTTCATGATTGTACACACCATCAATAACAATATGATTTTGAAAAATTTAAAACCAAAAATTGATAATAATTCACTACAAGCAGTATCACCAAATGAAACAAGAATCACCAAATAAATTTCATCAAATGATTCAAAATTAATCACCAATACGAACCAAAAATGAATCAACTTTTACTAGTGTCAATTTTATGACAATATTGAGGACGGGGAATGGTTATACATATATATAATTATAATGGTTGGTTATCGCTAGTATGATACACCAAAGGTTCAGGCCAGTTGTGACCACGATATTTTTCGGGCAGAGTTTCTCCAGTGTTTCGGAGGACACGTTAAGCTGCCGGTCTCTGTTGCTTGGAAAGTAGCTGTTGGAGGTTAAATGTTTTCACGCTCAGTTCCAGGGCTCATATTGGTTTGATCCTCAGAAGAAAAAATAGAATGATAAATTGAGTTAGATATTCTTAGACGAATTTTCAAGATAGTCAAGGCGAATTCTTACTGAATGAAGACGGTGTTCCCGATATATATGATATTATTTATGAATTCTTATCATGAATATTAACTTGATTCTTACCCCGCTAGAAACAGAAAATTAGAAAATCTTCGTGTTTGAGTACCAAGCTTTCGAATACACTCACTCTCAATATTGCAACCTCAACATTACCCCCGATAGAAACAAAAAATGAGAAAATATTCGTGTTTGAGTACCAAGTCTTCGGATACACTCACTCTCAGTATTGAAACCTCAACATTGAGCCCAATCTCTTGTAGCTGCTCAAATATTCCACAATCTCTATAGAGCCTGGTGAACAGTAGACAAGAGTGTCTTTGAATTCAAAGTTTGCCCTGATTTTTGCGCTCTATTCACTAGATACCACGCTGAACTTGGAACTGTGAATGGGTCGTGTGAAGCGCCAAGTACCGAGTCAAGACAACGAACTTGGCCCAAAAGCACCCCGGGCCTTGTAAGCGCAAAGCCCAGCTCATAAGCACAAGCACGAGAGGAGCAGCAAGAAGTACTGCTACTGCCTTCGGTGAAATATGAGAGGTCTTTTCACTGACTTCTTTTTGTTCAAGGTCTGCCTAGCTGGCTTTTCACCCCCAACACTGCTGGATAACACTTTCAACGTTGAAGCAGGCTGGAAATAACGTATTTTCCCAATTACACGCGTTTGTAGGCGCTTTTTCACGGCACCTCCTGCTGGCTCACTGGAAGTGAGAGTAATTGGTGATCCCAGTCAATTTCTCTTGACAATATGAACCTCATTTCATTCTTTGTCTATCTGTTGATGATACTCGAGCCAACCAACGTTATATTTCATGAATAACAATATTTATTTTACGAGCCTCCAGAGTTTCATACACACTGCCTTATCGATACCTGCACATGCAAAATATAATTATTTCACGTAATTTTGGATTTCCCGATTCCCGATTTCATTATAGTTTTATGAAAAGCCTTAAAACTGTCATTATTAAGATGGTGCTCATTGTTCTAGCAATGATCCAACAATGTAACAATAATGTTCCAACATTGTAATGAAAAGTGTACCAATATTGCTCTGACAATAACATAGATCTAACGGATCTATGATAACGATACTGTTTCTCATGACAAAATACTCATTAAAATTAACGAATTATATTTTACTGTTGTCTATACTGTGGAATAGACGTTTTCATCTCTAATGGGATCAATGATAGTAGGAATTTTTGAATATGAAATGAACATGAGGATTTAAGAACGTCAGTGAAATATTTTTCCTATTTCAGAATAGGTCAACAGTAAACAGAGATAATACAGGTTGCAAAAAACGGAAATTTTTTGTTGTTAAAATAACAACATCGTGTTTAATTACTCCATTGTGTTACACTTTTCTCGAAAAAATCATCCAATTACACAAATTTATGCTTTTTCCATTCGAAAGTTGGTTCACCTGTAACGAGCAACGTTGCTGGAATTGTTTTTGTTTCAGTAGGCGTCACAGCAACGCTGGCTTTCGTTACAATACCGCAGATAGTTGTTTTATAACAAGCATTGGATGCCGTTCATCTCCCCACTGCATTAGGATTGTAACCTCGACAATGGAGGGGGAATGATAATGCCGTAGCAATGAAATCAGCGAGAGACAAAAACTGAAACAGTTGGAGGTTAGTTTTGTGGATGGGAAGGGGTTGCGGGAGGGGAGGGGAGGTCTTTCACGAGGCGGTTAGACCGCTCACCCGCTGTTTTATTAAATATTATATCGTACGTTTTATTTACCCTTTATGGTAATTGAATTGGGCGGCTGTGAAAGTGTATTAAAAAAGGAGTTGGCGAAACCTTTTATGTCGGTTGACATTTTCGATTGAAAGCAGTCGGGGAGAGCTGTGCACCGCCCGCTATAATGAGCATGGAGCTTATCCCCTTTGTCAAAAGCATTTGTATAATCAACGAAATACCACAATAACTTTATTTGGGGGCTGCGTACCGCTTGCGTTCTCTCTTCACATCCACAGATTCAACTCCCCCACGTGAACACAGTCCCTACTGTTTACTGTCTCTGTTCTTATTAAACCTCCTTTAACCAGCATCAAGGTTTGTGTATGTATTTTGAACAAGGAGGTACCAACGTAACTGCCCTGCGTAATCCCCGTCGCCGGGTAGCAGTGACCACGGCCACCTCGATTAAATTTACACATTGACGACGATATTTCGTCGCCGGAATCATGCACATGTTCACTTTCTACCCTCGAAAGCAAGCAAAGCCTGCGGGTCGATCGAAGTGAATTTCTCATTCGGGTGCTGCAAGTATAGGGCCTTGTGCAACCCCGTTTTATAGCCCACTCGCCCCCTGTTACCGTCACGTTTTCGAGGGTGCGGCATCTCCCCTCCGGCTACCGCGCCGTGTAGTGTCTGCCTTTTGTAGTTGCGATTCCATTCTTCCCATCTCTGACGCACATTCTTACAATACAACCTGGCCGTGTGCTCTCTGCGACTACGATCTCGCACACCGGTCAAGAATGACAATTTGCTATTTTCTGGCCTACCAAGCGACTGGTCACGCACAATACAACGAGCGATGAGTCCAAGCCACTGACCATCTTCGAATAATCGAACCGCTTTAATCGGCAAGCGGTCGTCCATGCTTCTCTTATACAAATTAGTTTTTACCACACTGGACATCAATGTAGTCATTCATATCAAGACTAGGGATATATTCGTACCTTAGTTAGTAATGTGACTTCTCTGCATTTTTCATGTGAAATAGTAAATCCATGCTATGAAGAATATATACTTCTTGCTCTATTTATTACTGCTCCCAGGTGTCAATGTACCAATTTCTGTTACTCATGTTTCGTGATGGAATCACGCGTGATTCCTACTAGAACATGCGTGTGATTTTACACGACCAATGATTAAATGTAATCGAATAATTCAAATTGAAACTTCTATCCAACATTGAAGCTCATATCGAATTGAATTTTGTGCACTTGAGCATTAATTTTGTATATTATGTACTTTGTATTTTCATTCACGATGTGTTTAAGTGATGTGCTTAGGAATGAACATTAAAATTTCTCCACGTCAGAAAAATTAAAAAATCTTTCTTTCTATTCAAATTAAAATTAGCATTTTTTCTTCTTAAACCTGTTGAAAGTGAATATTTCAATATTATGTTTTGAATTATTATAAAGAAGGCAATTCGTTTAAACTTATGATTAATATTGATCAAAAAAACCACAGCTCATAACAATAAAAATGTTAAAACACAACAACTAACTGCTCAATACTGTTCCTATTGTATAATATTGTGATCAAATAAATATTACAAGTTCAAATGATGAGTATTTCTGATGCAATCAAAACAACAAAATAATAGTGAAAAATTAAATTGTGAAAATTAATCCGGCATCAATATTGTTTTGTTATATTGGCAATAAAGTGAATTCAAATTAGAATATTCTATCATAGAAACACGACTGAAAATGAACGACTTAATCTGGAATTTGGATAACTTATAAATTCACCTACCACATTTTTGTGTGTTTTGTAATAAACATAGATTAGTACCTATTGTCATAGTTGAAACATAGTATATGATGAAAAAATGATCAACAAATGAATTTTTAGATCAATTTTCAATTTCAATTTCAATTTATTGGAAAAATATCAATAGATAATAGTTATCCTGCAGTTTGAGTATAACCATTTCTTTTATCAACCACGATCATTTGTCATTATACTAGACCAATCTGTAGATCAACAAAGGATAGTTATCCTGCAGTGTAGTATTAACCATTCCTTCATCAACCGCGATCATTTGTCATTAGCAAACTACACAAACCAAGAAAGGAAATCCTGTGGCTAATCCATCTCTGCGGTTGATACATTTTCGGTAATAATGATCCGGGGGATATTTTGAAAGTGAGCTGGGGACAAAACCATGGTCTCTCCGAGCCGGTGAAAAGCACCGACTGTCAAAAAACGATCCATAGACCCGCCTAATGGCAGCCGCTGATTAATAACCAGGAATTAGTGACGATCCTGCGTGTCATTCCCGGGTCTAATAGCTGGGTCGGTATTTTTTCGTCTTTAAAAGACCCTGGTTATTATACCTGCTAACTAGAACAGGAAGTAGTTATTTGAAGCCTAACATTTCCTGTTTATAATAATCCATTCTTATTTCCATTGCCACGTATCGGCTACTCCTCTTTATTCTTACCTTTTTCGGTGCCTATTAAACGGCAGCTTGAATAGGAACTAACGTTTATGGGCGGCTACCATCAAAAAGGACCAGATAATGGGAATGAATTCAATGAGGCTTCTTGCTCATTAGAAGGCATACATTAGGGAGAAAGGGCACCTGCATGCAATGCTCAACATAGTAGTATGTTCCAGTATATTCATTCAAGTCATACTTTTGTGGGTTTGCATGTATTACGTAATCAATCTTTTATACGAATTGAAGACAACAGTTGTGATGAAATCAATAAAACATCATTTGCATAGGACGCAAATCGTATATTCGATTTTCGAAATTGCGTGGTATTATTCAGGATACGTAAAAGGGTTGAATATTATGAGTACCGTACATAAATTCTACAAAAATTGTGCTTTCACTAAACAGGTTTTCAAGAAACAACACAAAACTTATAAATTTTTAGATTTTGACGATAGGAACGTTATTTGGAATTAGATTTTCAATTAGCTTAATCAACTATCATTCCAACAATGATGAATTTTGCTCTTGATGACCCAGAAGAAGCAATAAAACAAAATTCATTTGAATTCAGACTGCATAAAATTAGTTTCAGTGGCCTTTCTTGTTTTGCTCGTTTGTAATGTTTTAGGTGTATACAAATTCGTAAGGGGTCTTTTAAAGTTGGGTTTCTGGTAAATTCTTGAACCCGAATTCAAATTCGTGGATCCACTGTTTCTCTCATTTCACTATGATATTCAGACAGTAAATTTTAAAATTAATTTGTTCCAGTAGCTTCAATGCTGATGCATTTGCGTATCTACGAAGTCGAATATGTAGCCCTAAAGTCCTATCAAATAAGGAGGTTTGGTGGATAGGAAACTACAAGCAGAGCCCGGCAGAAGGATATTTGAGACAGTTTGGGATAGTTTGCGATTGTGACGCTCTGCTGACGGCTTCTTCACGTCACTGTTCACTGTCACCGCGTCTGCTTCAAAAGGTCGAGCGCACTTGAATTACTGAAACGGAACGAACAGTTCTGTGTCTGTGTCCATTCATCTCCAGCTCTCTAACACAAAGGCGTGAGATGCTGATTCTGTTGCATTGGACAAAGGAGCTTGTGACGTCACTAAATCCCTACCTGTTGATGAATCACTTGCTCGTCGTTGACAATGTTGAATCTTCAGACCCAGTTCTGGATCCAGAGTACACGCTGATAAATACGTTTCAGTGTCCGTCCTGCTTGCTCATTCAACAAAGCTTTGCCAATGAAGCTCGTCAAGCTTGTTATTAATCTTAAAGATGCGTCAATTGTCCTTATAATCTCTTGAAAAAAGAACAAAAATATTCTTGGACTAGTATTTGATGGATTAGACCCAGTTCATTATTTTTTCGTTATTTAATTATTTCATTATTGTAGAAGGTAAATATTGTGAATACTTTTATTTATTATAACAGTAAATATATGTTTTGATATTTTTTACATTTGTATTCATTTTATCAAGCGAATGGAATTATTCGCCTCAGTCAATAGTGTTCATTAGTAGCCTTTTTTGTTCAGAATATTTGTTCTAATTTAATATTTTTATTTTATAATTTAATATTGGAATATTTGGCCGGTACACCGACCCATCAAAGCTCCTAAACATACATTTGATGGTAACCACGTCAGTACTTAAAATTTCAAGACCATATTACAAAAGTAGATATAATGAGAAAAAATGAATCAAGATAATATAATCTATGTGATTTGAATCAGGACACGATATTAGGACGGGAATGAAGTCTCCACAAGGTTATTGTTCATTCGATATGCGATATGAATATGCGCATCAGGAATGGACCAGCAGCCGCATTTTGACAGACGTAATTTGATAGTTTGCGAGCGGTGGTCTGAGGGGGGGTGGGTGGTGTTTGGGGGTTGTGTCAATCAAAAATGTCAGCTGACATCAACCAGTGTCAGAGACATGTGTGTGCGGTGCGACATGCTCCAAATTATTTCGCCTGCTGTTCTCGTGGCGGCGGCCATCTTGTTTGAGTCGCGGTCGTCATTGATAACGATTGACGGCGGTTTTCCAACCGCTGCCGCCGACTGCAGCGTAATCATTTTGTACCAACCAGAATTCTACTAGAACAGTGGACTGTCTAGCGACACCTCAATGCGGCATCCTGTTTCTGATTGACAATGAACGACTGACTAATCATTATCAGAATATTGAGTCAGGTTTGAAATTTGCAGAAATGTACCTTAATACCGTTCGAAAAAGTATGAAAAGCAGTTTACTGCTTTGGTCGCTATTTTTTAATCTAGAAATGTGTGGAAAGCCGATAATTCTCTTCTTCAGTACTTCGTGATTGGTCTTCTTTGTTTACTATACAAGAAATCAATGAGATTCATCACCTAACATACACCAATGATTTGGTCTTGACCACTCTATCAAATTTTTTCATCTGTTGTTCCTGGCGTAGATTATTTAAACTTATTAACCAATATAATAATTTCTCATTTGAGCCGACGGGAGCTCCTGATTTAGTTGAGAACTCCCCAAGAAACATTGTAAAGTAAATAATTTTTTATATAATTAAATTATTTTTTAATAATTGAAATAATAATTAATTTGAATGAATAATGAAATTGTTTACACATCATGTAATGTATAAAATAACGGCATGGATAATAGTTTATTCTATTTCAAATTAATTTTACACTGATTGATGCGAAAGATCGTTATTTCTATACCAAAAATCTATCTACTGCTTTGTAGCTTGTATTGATCACAAAAAATAATTCCGAAAAACTGAAGTGCTTTTATGGAAAGTTGTCCAGTTGATCTGGATGAGCACATGTACTTAGAGAGCAGATTAGTTTGTAAATCGCCGTCATAAATTCACAACATTCATTTCAGTTGGTTCATTTATTACAATCATTTTGAAACATTGCTGCCCACCTGATAATAGCGGAGATGATGAGAACGTGATCAAACATGCAGATACATTTATTGAAGCACAGCAAACGATTTGTCCGCAAATATCTTTGGGAGCAATCTGGATATCTTTTTTGAATTATTGTAGGTAGGCCGTTATTGCTGAGAAATTGCCAGCTTTAATGTTGGTTGGGACGCTGGCTCGCATATAATATTACGATGACGATCGGCTTGATTCTAATGATGATAATGGAGCCTTTAATGGCTGCTGCGTTGGTGGAGGTTATGATAAAAAAGTGATATGGATAATATTAACGGCCCTCCTTTCTCCTCTATAGTTGTGCAATTTACCGGTAGGACATTAATGGCGGCTCGATCTGCACAACAGCATTTACCTGCTGAATGAATCTGCTGAGTATCTGATCGCAGTACATCCTGCAAAAGACAACCTCTGGTCAGCATCGAAATTACCCTCTCTCTTCTCTCAACCCCCTCACCCAGTCTCTCTCTCTCCCTCTGCTCTGCTTATCAACTACGAACCACTTCCGACCCAAAGTAATGCTCTGCTCAATCGATTGTAATTATTATTATGATCTAAACACTGTGCTATTGGATGGATCGTCAGCATCCGTTTCGAGTCCTTATTGAGCTATTAGTTGTGCGCTACAACCTCAAACACCGCTTGATGACTCACTTAGATGCACTTGTGCACTAGATGTGTGAACCAAGTTCCGTTCCAAGTGCAACAAGGGATTGCACTGCGAACCAGAACATACAAACGTTGGATTCAAGTATAAATAAATAACTCTTTTATTGCTCTTTCAAATTCAATTCCAACATTTTCAAAATAAAAATTATACAATCTGCTGGGGTAGATTATTCTTACTATAAAAGAATAAAGTGGATGAATGCTCGTTTTCAACTTGAAAATGTAATTTTGTTCTAATGTTGTGTGTGAATAAATTTCAATTAATGAATTTAATTGAAAAATTGAAATTGAACCGAAGCATATACATCAATCCTTGTACAGCCGTACTTCTTTGTAGATGTTTTTCAAGTATGTGGATTCAAGTAGGTATACTGGCATTAAATTTTACTGCTAAATGCTGACACAGTTTCAAATTGGGAAACGAAGTTTAAAGTTAGTTTTAACTGTAGTTTATTCACAACTTAAACTTGGTTTGAACTGTAAATCCACAGTTTGAACTAAGTTCAATTTAGTTTGAACGGTTTAAAAATGAAGAAGCTGATACAGTAAGCAACCTTAGACAGTAATCAATGAAGAAGCGATACACTAAGCAACCTAATTTAATTACTGCAGAAACGTCATAAAATATAAAATATATTGATCTATATATTATACTAATCACAAAGCAGAAGCCATTTCTCGTGTGAAGTGAACACTTGGAAAAGTATTTGGATTCAAGTAATCACTTGGAAAATTATTGAGACGGCCGTATCGTATCGCTAGCCAAGTAAAAACAACAGCAATATGCGAAGCAGTTGGCATGAAGAATGGAGTTTGGGTAGGCTGTTAATGTGATGTACGACGAATAGGGCTGGAGCTGCAGGCAATCATTTTGGCCAAGTTATTACAACTGTTTGGCCTAATACGGGGCTTATATATCAGCGTTCTTCTTTAGCTGCGGTGCGACTATTAGTCGAGCCGAAACTATCCGCTAAGACAATGAAATACTCGTGATAAATAACCGGCTGAAACCACCACAGAAGCGGCAATGACCCCTGCTATTGTCTTTGGCATAAGATGCGCCTGTTCCGTACTTAACATCCGCTCCCATGATTGCCGCTCGTAATTCATACCACTGAAATATTGTCGTTTCTCAAGTGCTTTATTTTCTGGCCGGCTAATAATTGCGTCAAGTCGACTAGTTATGATCGTCTGCCAGTGATAGCGTACAAATCACCATGCCCTAATTATCATGGCTCAGCCTTCTGAATGGCATCCACAATTTGTTTAGACTAGATGTTGTCCAAAAGCTTTATCAACGAGCTGATTGTTGAAAAAGTAATGAGAACATAAATGGACCGAGACCTACTTTATTACAAAATAAAATCCTGTGTACTAGGCTGGAGGCACTTTTTTACTCCAATAAATTGTACTAGAATAAAATCCTTTTTGTAAAGTAAAGGAGCCTTCATATGTGCTCATAATTACTCATGAGCGTTTAATGATTTACTTGCAACAATATCAGCTGTCGCCAATGAAATTAGTGACTCGAAAACCGGATAGGACGACTCCATTTACTTTATTGGCGACAGCTTATGCTATCTAAAGCAAATCATTGAATTTATATTGCTCCTTGAGGCTTCCTTGAACTGAGAAGTTCTAGTAAGAACTGCGAGTATCAATGATAAGTAAACACATTGTTATGAGTCGTTAACAGCTGGTTTCTATTATCTATAATCATATTAATTTAATTTGACGCTTGGAATTAGATAGATGGACAGAGAGGTATTTTTTTCTTCGCCATCGTGCTCTACAGTCATCAGCAACGTCAAGAAATAATATATCTATATCTATTTATCAGATGCCAATCGTCAAATTAAATGAATCTGATTATATCTATCTACCTCTATCTTCTAACATTACCTTCTTTCTATCTAAAAGTACAGTCACTGCACACTTACTGTGATGTTCATCAATTCAATTTCAATTTTTAATTGACATCCAATCAGTCCAGTAATATTCTTGAGTTGGAAAAAATCACATATTGACAATGCAAATGCAATGCAAATTGGATTAGATGGCAACAAAACGCAAAAAGCATTATCACAGCTTTTGACTATCTCAAATTGCAGGGAAAGTCAGTGACAAAACAAGACATAAGACCTCTCAACCACACGGAATGAACATAGTTACCCAGCGTGGGGAAGCCAGGCTAAGTTATTAGAAAAACAAATTAATAACTTACTAAACTTATCTAGGGCTACTTATTTAGCTGTTGCTCCAAAGTTACATAGATCCTCGTCAGAGGTCAGAAACCCTACCTCAACTTTGTTATCGGCTCTGATTGTATTTTTTTACTGTCCAGATATCCCTCAATGATCCCTATGACCGCTTTATTACAAAGCTGAATCTTATTCAACATTATTATCATTGTGTAACTCATTTATTACATGCTCTGCGATAAACTTATGAACTTTATTCCAATAACACTACTTAATTAACACACTACTAACTAGCATTGGTACTAATAGTTTCAGAAGATAATGGAGTTCAAACTTTCAATCCTGTTTCAGTTCTAATTGATGATAGTGACATTTGTGGAGCTCGATAAACTCGTATCAGGGATAACAAGTGTTAACGCACAGACTGGAAGTTATCATGATAGCAGTCCTCTACTCCTACTATATAACATAAAGAGCAGGGTTCACTCAATGATTGTCGCCAAGTTGCTTATCGCTAGTTGGAAGGAGTTGCCTAACCTAACCTACAAACTGTCGTTTAGGTTAGGTTAGGTTGAGCGTCGCACAAAACTTGCCGCAAATCTCTCCAACAATAACCACAGTTCAGCGTGATATCAGTCTTGACAAACTTCGATTCCAATACGAGCATTTGATGGACAATAGTCGCCGATTCTAACCGGCAATGCAACAATTACTTGACTGTAGAATCTTGCTAGTAAACGTGAACCATTTACATTGAACATTGAATTAATGCAATTTATGTGCATAAAGCTTTGAGACCGAAACAAATCTAAGCAGAACTTGTGGATTACTTCACATAGAGCAACTATTTATTGCAGTCAGAAAGACAAAATTTTCAATTGGTCTATTGTGAGTTTCACCTTCTATATAACAAAATATTTCTCGGAATCTCAAGTAGACCTGTAGTTTGTTTGATGAGAGATGTGAAAATACCACAAGCTCCCAAGTAACTTCACAGTCATCGTCTTGGTTCTCTTTGAATATTCTTGTTTAAAAAGTATACAAAAGTATAAAAGTCTACAAGAGACAGGATCTGGTAGGAAATGAATATTATTGCTCTATCTCATGTTATTATTGTAAATACTGTCATTGAATCGTTTACAATTTAAGGTTTTGAGGATTAAAATAGAATATCTAGAATTTATTAATTCGATAAAACTTCATAGTACAGTATTATCAACCTCTCTACTACCTGTGTATGGAGAAACAAATCATATTGAAATGCAATATGAACATGTAAACAAATGCATGAAGCATTTTTAAAATTGTCATTCTTCACTTACAGGAAACAACTATATTTCTAGTATGTATACTGACTGTGAAAATTATTCCAATCACTAATTTTTCACTTCACTTTCGACATGCATTTTGATGTAAGAAACGAGATTTGTTTGCTTACTTAAGAAATGAATCAAGGATCTAGAAATAATTATCTTTATTCCAATCAATCGAATGTGATTCTTTGTGTCTGAATATTATGATTTATATGAATTTTATTGAAAAATGAGTGACTAGTGGGGTGGTGATGTTGGATTTTCAAACTGTCTTAGAAGAGATTGTACGATACGAATGGAGGGTGACTACAAAATTCCCCAACATCCCACCTCTAAGCTATCATTTCCTCCACGCTCTGTATTTGCAGCGGTGGCAAAGAGTTGATTAGGCTTCTACCGTACCAATACACCTAAAGAGGGAGTAAATATTTTTCTAAGCCGTTATACATCCTTCCTTATACATATTCATAATTATTCTCACAAAAGTTCCCCTTCTCGTTACCTTGTACAGCTTAGAAGTTCAGCAGATTACATGCTACTTCCTGCTACAGTACTAGGGTCGTCGAGGCACGGATGTTTGAATATACTCGTAATATTTAGCGGGATCACTCTCACTCACTCTCTTTCTTTCTCTCTCAACATCTTCCCTTGCACTTCCTATGTGTTTCCTTCTCTAAAATTCGCTTCATTCCCTTGTGATATGACTTGAAATCATCTAAACTCAAACTTCCTCTTTCACCCTTGTTTGCTCCCAAGGTCAAGACAAAGACAGCAACTCCGCGCCCCAATATTTTCGAAAAGGCTGTTGATATTTCCACTTTAACGTAACGTGTAATTAAAAAGGGGTGTTCAAAGTTACACACACCCAAAGTAATTGCCGATTACTTGGTAGAAAGCTAGTTAACGCAGCATGCTGTTTTCAGGACTCCATGGGCTAAACGTCTGCCTGCCTAGTCTGCTCATATTATTATCTACCCTGTGCAGTTATCCTGTACCCTGTCCCCTTACTAACACAACAAACCGATTCAATATCCGCATTTTCTGGTTCCTTGTATTACGCTCAAAGACCATTCTACTCTCGCATGGGTTCTAATGAGATCATAAAATTACCTGGCTCCCCGATTAAACGCCGTTTGATTCTCGCCATTCACTTTTAGTGAATAGTTTTCACAACACTGCTGTCATGAGGAGCATTGACTAGTGGTGATTTCATATTGAATTTGTGAAACAGCTCTGTATATGAAAATGTTTTCTTATTATTTTGATCAATTAAAATTAAAGTTGAAACATCATTCTACATATTGCCATATTAAAATAACCGCTTTACCTCGAAAAGATCATTTCAAATTCAAATCAAATTGACTTAATTTTATTTAAGATTGTATTGTATTCAGTTCTCAATAAAATTATTAATTCCACCATGAATCTTCATTTGAATTCAAAAATAATAATAAAGAGTTGAATAGTAGTAACTACAATCTACAGCTACAAAATCAAACAAATCAATTGTTTGTTTAACAAATGAACTAAAATTGAAATGATAAATTTACAATTCTCTGTTATCAATCCAACTTGTTCTAACTCACGAGGTTTCTACTAACAAAAGTTTTGTTTCTCTTCCTTTCACTGTGGAGCTTGAGAAAACATTCATGAAAGTTTGTATGTGGAATCTCTTGACGCATTAGAAATTACATACTCCACCTCAGTTTTGATAGCAGGAGAAAACTTGACAAATTTGCGTTATAAACATTTTGTGGTATTGTCAATCTGTATTCTGTTGACTATAGAAACAAGAACGATAACGAATTCAGAATTATTCTGTGATTAAATACGATTATGTTTAGAAATAAAAATTCTGAATAATCTTTCAGAAATATTATCACCAAACTGTACCCGTATAGGCTACATAAGTTTTTTACAGAAAACAATCTTTTTACAGTTACCAATCTTGTGAACTAGCCTAATAATGAGCAGATCATTGTTGATAATATTCTATTATTATCATTCACAATATTATTTGTACTAATGTTGGAGAGAATTCAAGTGAATCAATGAAATCAATGAATCGATGATAATATTATAATGATCATAAAGTTTGAAACCTTGGGAAGCAACAAAGAGTATTTGAGAATATAGTGAGCGATAATCTTAATATTCTGACGACTCTCTCTATTCATTCATTTATTCATTAATAAATTCACTTGTTTGATCAAGAATACAAAATCAAGAGAAGAATCAGCAGGCATCAGACCAAAACTTCTTCAGTTTCAAAATTTACTCGAAAAAGTCCCAAATATTTAAAAGAAGATAATTCTCAATTTTGAACACTCAATGCTTCCAAAGAAGGATGGAGGAGTAATAGCCTTTAATGTCATATTAAAATATCAAATATTATCTCTAATTAGATATGTCAACTATTATTTTAGTCTAGATTACAATTATATCGGATCAAATTCTAGAATGTGGTAGTAAGGAATAATGTGATAGCAAAAATGGAGAGTGAGAGAATAATAAATAGGGGAGAGAGAGAGAGAGAAAAGAGAAGAATATCATGAAAAGGACGAAAAAAGTTGGAGGGGGAGAAAAGAAAGTGGAGAGAGAGTAATACGAATGGCGTTAGTTTCTATAAGACATTTGCCGCGCGCGGAAACATTCTGAACGGCGTTGAATTTGCGCGCGAAAAGTGGCAAGCGACAGCCGTTATTTATTTAAATTGCATCGCAGTGCGCCTCTCGAATATTTTTAATAGCTTTTCCATATATTTGCAGAGCGATTCCCGACGTCGCGACGTTTCGCTCCTCTCCTGTTTCTTATTAATGGCGGACATTTTGTTATAAAGTTGCATTTGGAAGTCGCCGCCATATTGCCAGTTTTCCCGCCACAATCCACACTCTCAGCTCTCAGCGCGCTTAATTATTATCAGCAGTCAGCAGTAATACGCCCGTTACACTAATACATTACCCAAGTCACTTTTAACGTGCTACTTTTATGGCATCTATAAATCCGCGCGGAAGTTTGCAATATTCCACCTGGATCGGAGGTTAAATGAGGTGGTTGTTAAGATATCCTAGATAACCCACGGTTACGTAATGTGGGAGATGTTGAAATATTGTTATTCTTGTTACTAAGAAACTTATGAAGATCTTAATACGTCTATACTTATCTTCTTCTATCCAGTTATTTACCCAATTTTCATCTAATAATAATAGATAGATTATGGTTATGACGTGAAGAAATCGTTCAGTTTAATGAAGAAAAATATAAATAAAGGAAACTGGAAGAAAGAAATATTTATTATTTAAATAATAACAATTTATTATTGTAAACTGAATAGTATGGAGAGATTTAAATAGAGCTTTGAAGCATGATGCGAAATAATTAGAAATATTTTGGGAAGGCAGAGGAGTAAATAGATATTCTGATGTACCAAGATTACTTACTACAAGAATACATTAACTACAGGAAAATAATAGCCAACCCCATGATTTTATCCATACGTAGCCTATACCTGCACCCTCTGATGGTGGAACCCAGCATAGTGTTTATGGTATTGAAGGTTTTTAAATGTGAAAAATAGAGTTACAGTTTCATGGAAGTACTTCAGTTCCACAACTGTTGATAGAATTCAACGAATTTTTCTACAAGTGAGTGAGAATGATATATTGGTCATTTGTTAACTGATTTTCTTGGTAATAATTCTCACATCTCTTCTAATGAATCATGTATGAAGATAATTGACCAATTCATCGATGATTACTATGTGAACTTGGACTTTGAAGTTGTCATGAGAATATTCAGTTACAATGGGTATAAAACATAAATTCCAACATATTAATTTGATGCGGAAACAAATGAGGCTGCTGGCAGGAAAAGGTACATGACAGGGAAAAAAGAGAGTTAGGGAGGTGAGGAAGAAAGAGTGCTGAGAGAGATGAGAACGAATAAAATGGGACTTCCACGGAAAGATACAGCAGAGTATTCCACCAATAACTTAGGAGCAACAGTTACCATAGTGTATTTGTTCAGACGCGGGGTGTGAGTGCATTCTTAAAGGAAGCAAAAGTACCTTATTTCATCACTTTCTCTCTCTCAACCCCTTGGAGAGACAGAGAAAACTGATATTGAAAAAAGTGAGAGAATAGCAACATTTTTTGCAGTTTGAATTTCTCACCAACTTTGGCTTGGGAAGCTGTTTTATGAGTTATTTTCTCACGTACAAAAGCCGTTCCTGGTTAAAGACTTGGGCCTAGAATCATTAAAATAAGGAATTTCACTTTTCCTTCACGCCATTTTTGATGGTGTATTTTCTATAGAATAGAAACACTAAACCACTACTTTAGAATCATTGTTGCTGCATTTCAGTAGTTCATGACTGCAGACAATGGTATAGTTGATTGATAATGAACTATAAAAATAGAGAGAAATAAGAAGATAATTTGTAGTTCTGAGGGAGCTGATGGAAGTTCATATTATTTAGAAATTTCCAGTTTTATAGGTTATTGAGCATAAACAGCCGCAATGTTTTTATTATTTTGCCATAACTGACAAACTATGCACTGTAGCAATAGATGGATACAAAAATATTGAAATAGAGGCTGCTAACATCTTTATGGTTGGTTTTCACGATCTCTAGTGAACCGACTGTTTACAGCATTGGAGGCAGGTTACTGGTAAGAGTGGATGGGCCACTGCTTTGTAACCTGCCTCCAGTAGGCTAAGTAGAACGTCTACTGGGCCGCGTTGAGCCTACTCACTTGTTTCTCAATTCGTTATCCAACTTCTGAGCGATGCTCATACTCACAGTACCTTCCCCAGACGTTTACCTTCTCCAAGAAAAAAAATTCAGCTCAAAGTACATATGGGGAGTCTGTTGAAGTATGCCTTCCATTCAAATAAACCTAAACTCCATAGTTAGAATTATTCCCTATAATGGGAAGACAGGAAGACATAAAATAAAAAGCATCAATGAAACACATAGTACGCCATAAGTTGTTTTCTCAATTGTTATTATAAACTTGAACTGTCCTATACCACAGTACCTATACGGTTCACAGACATTTATTATTCTTCAAAAAAATTCCAACTTCAAGAAATTACATGTAAAGCTCATTTAAAAGAGTATACCTTCCATTCAAATAAACCCTTAAGTCTATAGGTTGGAATTATTCCTAAGGAATGGAATACAGCTGACATAAACAAAAGCATCAATGAATCTTGTAGTAATGTCGTGCTATTCTCGTGCTATTATCTATACAATGTGTACTGGTTTACTACAATACATGTGGAAATATAGGATCTTAAAAGTAAGAGAATAATAATTTAAGTTATTCGACTTTATTTTCTTCAACGTATCTAGAGCTGATAGCAAAGTTAGCTATACCTGTATTTATCAGCTTTGGGAATTTACCTCCTTATAAAATTATTCAAAAGATATCATTACCAGTTCAGTCTGGCAATTGATAGGTAAGAGTTTAGAATTTATAGAAATTTATAACTTTGAATTGATATCCTGCATTATAAAAAATACAAGACTTTGATTGATAAATGAGTGAGAAACTAAATGGTAAACAATTTAAGTGAGAAAACCCGGTCACAGAGCAGGAAACCTTCACAACTACTCAAACTTTGATTGATGATTATCCTATCCTACTTCTGGGTCCCCTTCGTAATGTGCCACCAAACCAGTTGATGAAGAGAATTTCGCTGAAAAAATTACAATGTCAATAACAAAAGTTTGTCAATCAGACGATTGGCATTCTCGATCCTGTGTATAATAACTGCGCATCACATAGTACTCCCTTTGCCTGGTTTCATGTGACGCAAGGCAGATTCCTGAATATAATCATCTCACCCATTATTGTTTCCCCCTAATTTGGGCTGGGCATGTATCATGTACGACAGACCCCTATATGTTAAGAGCATGGTTCTTTTTACAGTCGCATTGGCCTTGCAACCAACACCCAGTCCATCACGTTTATCCCGTCAAGTAGGGGTTCGGGGAGGGAGACTCCCAATTAATTAAGCTCACATGAAATATGCGTATAAAGCTGGTAAGCTGATCGTACTGTTGCAGCGGCATTGCAAATTTGCTCGATAACCAATGTTATCAGTCATTTCCGATACTGGTTTCTGTCATTCCGAATGATTTCACAAACATACAGAAGTATCTCCATGCGTGTTGAAAACACATTAATTTCCGATATTAACTTGCACAGTTTTGCATTTCGGTTTCACTTTCAGATTCGATCCTGACAGTTGACACCACAGTCAACCGTTTACCCTCGACTTCCTCATCTTCCGTTGAGTGACTCAAGGCTAAATTGATTATTATATCATGCATTTTCACTTGCACAAGTTTTGTTGTGTGTAACATTTTCGTGTATCAGAATTTTAGAATCATTGCACAGGAATCTTATTTCATTGAATTTCATTGGTGTTAATTAATTAATTGATAATATTCCAGCCTATGTTATTGTTGCTCTTTACAATACTATATAAAGTATATGTTTACTGCTATTATACCTTATAAAAGTATACATACTATAACAAGGATTACTCTTTATACTATATGTACTCAAGAGGTATACCTATGAACCTCTTGAATTTTGAGAAAATATCAAACTTTCCAAATCGATTGAAAAATTTCTCGAAATTCATATTAATTCATTAGACGAATCAACAGTTTACTAATAGCGAGTAATCCAACGTCCCTGGGGACTAGATGATTTTCGAATGTAAAAACAGAGCGACTCATTTGTTTCAGCCGCCTCGCCAGCAGACAACTAATTTGCGTATTCCAAGGTAGCGGTGAAACACACTAATGGAAATTTCATCAACGTATAATAAATATCCAGGCCTTGAAAGTATTTCGTTGGTGTTTGAGGGCGCGGGGAGTGAGGGAGTGAATAAGTCTTTTCGAGCTAGTATCCTTTTACCGCAGGGATTCATCAAACCTTAGTACTTTGGGCAATTGTCAGTGAGATGCTGACAATGAGAAAAATAAGATCATAAATTGCGACAGGCTGCAAAGAACGCAGATTGAGAGTAGACACCGTTATTATTATCATTCTACAGTCGCCGGGGTTCGGTGCTTCTCCTTCAATGCTTTTTCCTTTTCTATCTTCATCTCAACCTCATCTTCCATCTCATTCCATTTCCAACCACTTCCATTACTTTCAATCGTCTCCTCTCATACCTCCTTCTTTTCTACACCTCATCATCAACATATCTTTTCCCCCATTCCCCCTCTCTCCAACTACCTCCTCCCTCCTTCATACCCTTTTCCTCTCTAGCACAATTAATAATTCTGAGCTCTCCATAATATCTGTGACGTCAGAGGTTTGCTACCACTAAACTCAGCCAGGCTCTATCAGAAAACAGTTTAATCTACGATTGTGTTTTTGTCCTGGAACTGAGGAAGATGCTCTCCAGACGATTCTTCTGCTTCAAGAGTAATAGTATTCAACCAGAACTAATCTCCTTTCTAGTAATGTACATTTTTACACCAAGGAGTTGGTATAACTTTAGAGGTGATGTTTTTCGTAAACTCGTTGAATAAAATAAAATGAGTTAATCAACTGTTTTTGGAAATAGATTAAAAATTGAATTACTATAGAAGTGAAACAGGATTATTTTTTATCTTTTGCCTAGTGATTAGGCTACAATCTTATTGAGATGAATAAAAATCTTGATCTTCTCTTGAATTCATATGGAGTGGGAACAAATTTACAACTATTCATCGCCACTAATAATATTAAGAGAAATTTTTCTCACATTTTTACCCATAAGGTCCCATTTCTAAATAGTTGCAATATGTTGTCGTAGTTCTTCAATAAAATATTGTAATTCATGAGACTTCGGTTGAGAATTACTTGATTGAGGAAATAACTGGACTCCCATATTAGATTAAAATCGCTGGTTTCGGAATTGCCAAGGAAGATAATGAATTTAATCANATTTATCCACGTAACCAACCTGTGACAAGTCCTTTTGATACCGTGTGAATGAGTCTGACGCACAAATGACATTCAGTTTGAAGAGTTTTCCATTTCAAAGTTATGTCAACGTCATAACCTGAAATTTTCCTCGTTTCTTTCGGGCTCAGCTCGCTAAAAGCTATGTCACACCGAATGTGATCCACTCTACTGTGTTGCATTGGAAATGAATAAAAAAATGAAGCACTGTCAACTTCATTTGCATATTTCCGTTTCGAATTCAGCTTGTAGAGCATGGATAATACATAAATGAATTTGAATCCGATGCATATTTTTGGTGTTTCACAAATTCCATAACTAAATGAATTCGAATTAACATTATTTGTACGCCATGAATTTGATAGAAAGGACACAGCACTAAAATCCTTTCAGATGAGAATGTTGTGAATTCCACTTAATTAATCCAAATTAATATGAATTGTATGAAATAAATGGGAATGATTATTATAGAATAAAAGTTCCTATTGTAGATGAAAACAGATTTTTTATTATGGTTTGATGATTCGGATTTGTAGAGCTATGGGCTCCAATAGGTACTCAGATAAGCCTCAATTTATTTCCTTGGATCGGAATTTATATAGTCGTTGTTGTCAATCTCACGGGAGAAGAGTTAATCAATTTTGAACTAGATTCATGTTTTACCGAAAATAGATTGTATTGATGACATCTATGAGTATGAGGAATAGTGTTATTAGTTTTTGTAAAATTATCGAATTAGGCGTTATCGAGTGGTAATATTGTCTTCTGATCACTAAACGGTGGTTAAGAACCAATCGATGATTGATCCTTTCAGTTTTTATAATCATAATCCCACCAATTATCCACTATTAAATTGTTACGTCTTGACACATACAAGAATATCCAGAATGAGAATGAAAATATCAGTACTATTATGCATAAAGCAAGTTATTACTGACCGAAAATTTTGTTCAAAAAATGTCCTTTGTTGAAACAATTTACGGAAAACACTACAACATGTCAATACATCAGGGTCGTCCTTTTCGAAGGAGTGAAAAATTTAATTGTTTGTTTTTGGAATCCCATCTTATTTTAAGAAGCCCATTTTATTCAACATTTACATTTACAAACAAAACTTACAATATTCCTTACATTCAATACAATGTTATTCAATTAAACTAGAGTTTAAACTGAGAGTTATTCAATTGAACTATTAATCTATCATAAGTGATACTCCAATTCCATTTATATATTACCACAGACACATATCATAATAGAACGATTGGAATAATATGAGGATCCAATGTAGATAACTTATTTGTTATGATTTGCAAGATTGTTCCAAAATCTCTGTAAACCTATCCTATGAACTCTAGATTAAATCTACCCAGAACCACGCTTCCTTTGTCTGATGGAAACCGTTTTTAAGGTTATCGATCTGAACCAGTAGAGTGAGAGGGGTGATAGGAGAAAGTGACGGGTGAGGGAGTGAGTGATTGAGTAAGATTGAATGGGAGGGAGAATTCAAACGAACTGCGAAAACAAAACTTCTACCAATGCCGTTGTTCTCCCTAGAAACATTTCGACCATTGAGGCCAAACCGTTTGTGACAAGCGATCGCTAGGCTGTTGTAAAACCCGCCGTAAAGTTGGTGCAAGTTCCGGGGGGGGGGGGCTTTGAATAATGATAACAATGATAATAAAATTGGCCGACTCGTGGACCGCGTTCTCTACTGGTTTCCCTGACTACCGCCATTCAACATTATATTTAGTAGCATATATGTGAATATTCCAATATATGACCTACAATATATATTTTTTCCTCATAGAACAGAAAGGGGATGATGGAGCAAGGGAATCTCTCTCTCTCTCTCTTTACCTCCCCGTCATGACGTTTTTTACAAGGCTGGACATTTTTTTATTTTTATTGCGATAGTAAACCACAACAATCAACTGAGGGGACATTCACCTCAAACCCTTTCTCATTTCAGTTTTACTTTTACTTTCACAATTATCCTACCCCCTTCCCTCTTTCATTTCTCCTCTTATCAATTTCATTCTCCCCGACGCTTCATCTCTCTGAATTTCAATTTTTCATTTAATTCAAGACCGGGCGTTTTTGTCTTTTTTATAATCCGTTTAATAGTAGAATACGTTTTTTTGTACAGCTGACTTCAGTTCTTCTCTCATTAAATTCAGTTTCTACGAATGAATTGGATTAAGTAAAACGAAAGAAAAATAAAATGATAAAAAATGAAAGAGGAACATGATACCAAATACGCAACACAAATTTATGATACCGTTAATCATTAAGGTACTCTTGATATGAGATTCGTTTTTTATATACAAATAATATCATTTAAAAGTAATTCAAATAGTTTTAACGAAATATTAGGCTTTCTAATAATTCCAATTTTATTAACAAAATTCCCATGCATGATGTGCCTTGTTAAAAATTATTATAAAATAAGATTCAAAACATCCTCCTATTATAAGAGAAATACATTTGATTTCTTTCTATGATACACAAGAGAAATTACGTAATATTCTTTGAGGCCACACTAAAATTTGTTGCAAACTGTAAAATTTTATGCAGAGCGATAATTGGTGGGTCGCGGTGACCTCTAAAATATCACTGTTCTCATAAAATTGTTGGGTGATTTGAATGTACATAGTCTATAGAATGCCTATTGTTTATCGAACGCTAGTCTTATCCTTGCCATAAAATCCATCTGCCAAAGCAGAGATAACGTGAAACAAATTATGATCCCTGAAAATACATTAACAGAACAGATAACAGAAAGAGATGCATGCCAGATCAAGATAAAGTTGTTTTCATCGTATGGTTTGGAGCTGTTTTCAACAGTTCATCGTTTGAAAGTAGAAGCCGAAAAATAAACACTGGAAATACATTTGGTTTTATGACCGAATTGATAAGAGCGATACTTTATCATACAGTTTCAATGCGAGAGATAAGACGAGAAGCAGAACTCCCCGTCATATAAACACTGACCTCCCAGTGTTGAAATGCAGTCTGTTTATATTATTTGTCAGTTATAAATTCAAGCTCTCAAGCACCGTGAAAAATTGTAGTCTAGTGATTTATTTCATTCTGTTGCTCTCTAGCAAATAGAGAACCAACATAGTACGTTTCAGACCAAAGTTAATTTGTTTCTAGATTGGTTGTACTGAAGTGGTTTGTGGTAACACGAGCGACATTATAGAATGAATCATGTCCGTTTTTTCAACAATTGTGAATTTAACAGTAATCATCCTACTCCAAACTATTCTTTTTTCAATTCCAGAGCTTCAATTTGATTTTTAAGAGGAAGTTTCTCAATGGTGATCTAGGTAATGAATAAATTACTTAATAAAAATGAATAAAACCGAGCTACTCCTTTGCAGCGATTAAACATAAGACTTGCAATGAAGAATTGAATAGTCATACATTTTAAAATATAACAATGTTGCAGCCTTCTAGTCCTAGAGCATTACAATATTTGTTGAGATTCAAGATTTTCACACTATTTCCTCACTCATTCTTCTTGGAACAATGCATAAAATAAACATTACTTTACAGTTCGTGAATTTTGCTCTCTCATAGGTCATATTTACATAATTCTTTCCAATAAAACAATAATAAATCCTCTAAAAGAATAGAATGTATCATAGCTTCTTGATATTCAATAACTATCTAACATACATTTGAGTTGTGCATTTTCTATTTAATATTCTCTCTTTTGAAATTTCAATTCTAAGAAATTGTTTCTAATGTGATAAAACTTGATAACATTCATTCCACAACATATTGTCAAATAAAATTATTCAGCGAAATCTTATAAATTCAGTAATAAAATCTGATAATGAAACGTTATCAACAAAGCCTAACTTGACTGCAGGGATATTAAGGTAGGCCTATAGGAGTTTAAACTTTGACTCAACTTGTGAGACTGGATGTACTCGGTTCAAATAACGTGGATCAATAAAACACGGCAATGAAAGTTTGTGCACCCCAAGAAAATTTACATACTTAGGCTTCCCGCTATCTGAATAAGATAGCAGGAGGGACAAGTAGGGAAACAAGGTTCTTATCTAGGTGAAGGCTGTAAGAAAATAATCCGAGGAAAACTGCGGTGTGTGATGCGTTGGGGTGCTGGTGAGGGGAGGATGAAATGATGCCGCTAGAGAAGAGGAGCCGTGGTGCATCATTGTGACAGGCATCGGGCCGTGTTGATGCCAGTAGCGTGTGAGGAATGATATGGCGTGTTTCATGCGGAAACAGAAGAGACAGGCGACAGATAGGGGACCGTGTCGCGCAGGGTTCATGACACTTTGTTGCCGTTATCCCGTCGAAACAAACGCGACAGCGTTCCTTCCCCGGCGAGGGAAAACCTTCCAGGAAAATGGGGAAAAACGAGGGCGTTGCAACGTTGCATACGATTATAGCCGCAGAAGACGTTTGTAGAAGAAATACGGTCTCCAGAGATCGCTGTGCCGCTGAAGATAAGAAACGCGGCCGACCCCAGAGCACCGCCTTGTGGGACCCCTCTCGGTTCGCGGCTCATTACCCACAATGCACCATGGCCATGTCTGCTGGCTAAAGATAGTTTGAAAGGTCTCAGCTCGTTGTTCTTATTTGTTTCATCAGCTGTTACCGTAATGGGTGAGTTGTGAACAGAAATAGCCGCAATTTTCGGGTCTTTGAAAGCAATATCGCCTAGGGTGTTCCCTTAAAAGTGGTTGAGTTATTAACATTCACTGTAGTTGATGAAATTGTTTTTATGTATGGGAGATACATTATTTCCACTGTTCCGATAGTTGATTGAGAAGTTATTGTTTCAATTCCATTGATTGTTGTAAAGCTGAGATAGAATATAGCTAAGTATAATAATTGTAGTATGGTTTTATGGACTATGAACTATGGACGAAGAGAATTTCTTCGTTTGTTAATAGTTGGCATACTAATAATAAGCTGTAGTTCAAATTCAAATGAGAAAATCTTTATCTAGTCTATATCCAATAATAATGGGAGGAACTGATATTTATTGACACTTTAATTAGTTCCTAATACTTTAATAATTCGTATTCAAAAACTTAGTTGCAAATTGTGTCTGAACACTGAATGTATGTTTCAAAATTTAATTTTTCTCATCAAATGGATACTCTCGTATGGTCATTAACCTTGTGGAGGACTAGAGAAAACTCCGTTACCGTAAACGTAAAATGGACCAACGAAGGTATAAATTGTACGGGACGGTAATAAACGAACGAAGCTGGAGGAAATAACTCAATAACCGAAAAGTATCGGGAATATCTGGTTGGGGGAAGCGGCGGAAATGAAAAATCACTTCATGATGGCCGAGGAATCCATTTCTCATAGATGCTGAAACATTCATTACGTCTATATTAATACATCTGGGATTCGACAACCGAAAATTCCTACTCAATAGTTTAGTGCTGAAGTTAGTTACTACTTGCCATTAGAGGCTAGTATTCGAGGTAACAGCTCATAGATATACTGCCTCCTATATCATGGCACGTGTAACATTAGCAATCTTCTTTGGTCACGCCTTTTTTTAGTTGAGGTTGCCGGTACCGTTTCAAGAAATATTTGCAGCCGCCTGCTCAACTCTATCCTTTCTCATCGATCAGTCAATGTCTTTCTCTCTCTTTTTTCATTCTCTCGATTTTTTCTTTTTCCCACCCACTTTTTCATTATCTAACACTACATGCTCCACCATTACTTTTTCTCATAGTTTTTCAAGTTCATCTCCTGTTCTACGCAAGATAAGTAGTATACGATTGAATCCATAATAAAAAATTACTGTTATTTATCTACTTAGAAAATGATATGTATCATTTGTTGTAATGTCTCTCATATTTCAACTTGAAGATCGAACTATTTATAGTAATAGTAATAATAATCTTGCAAACAACATAATATGATGCAACTTGAAGTAAACCCTATCATAGGTTTTAACGTATGTGTCAAACTACACTGAACCATAAATCCACCTCTAGACAACATACAAATAATAGTGTCATGGTATACAGTTAACAGTGTAACACACAGTCATTTTTAATTCATGAACTATTTATTATTTGGAAATAATATTAATTGACAACTCCATTGTGATTGTTAATTAAAGGGCGTGAGTTTATTTATCTTGAATGAATGAAATAAAATAATATATAAATCAAAATAATAAATATAGGATGAAATAATATAGATTTTCACCTTGTTGATCCTTGTGGGATGTGACTTGTTTCTTGGGCTTGCCACGTATAGCTTATATCAATCGTGAGTTTTCAAGATAAGGTTAGTCTGTAAATAATCAATGAATGATCTCTTATCATATTCCGCCAAATGTATCTATAACCACTGTAGGTACTAACTTTTTTGTACGTTTATTCTTATCAAATTCATTAGGAGCTTTCCTCTTCTCTAAGATCTCCAACATATTCGGCCATATATATGAATTACACTGATATATTCATTTGTAATTTGACTATTGGCATTAGATAGATAGATAGAGAGATATTATTTCTTCGCCAATGTACCCCACGTTCATCAGCAACGTCGATAAATGATATCTTTCTGTCTATCTATCTAATGCCAAGCGTCAAATTAAATGAATCTCACTGTACCACTGCAGGTACAAACATTTTTATATTTTATTTTTTATCAATCAATTATGAACTCTTCTTATTTTTATATAACACCTGGGAGTATTCACAGAGCTACTCTGTGAACTAAGATTGTGATAGAGATAAATGAGAAAAAATCTTAGTAGTAATATCAGGGCCTACGTTGCCCAACCGGGAATAAGAAGAGATGCGGCCGGGCTTAGCTGGAGATGGATATTGCGTCTTTGGACTGCAGCAGTGGCTGTGTGTCAGGGCTCACATCTCATGATAAATGGAGGTGCGCAGACAGGCTGGAGTCCGGATTTGTCGTTCATTGTCAACAGTCACATTCAACCCTTACCTGTTTGGCAACAGTCGTAGCCGAGGGAACAGGTCTCTGTTCAGCGTACAACATTGTACAGTGTGCAACCCTCCCTGCTCTCAACCCAACTGACAACAATCAACCCGATTGTGAAAGTGAAATCTTCATCTAGCTGAATTTGCAGCTAGTTGTGGAGAATGAGGGAAGGGAAGGTTTGATAACTCTGTTTATTGCAAGGTAGGGAGTTTTTTTTTGGATAGATACAACAAGAATAAGAGAAGAAGGGATGGTTTGATAACTCTGTTCAATTCTAGGTAATGAGGTTTTTGGATAGAATATTATGTAAGATTCATTAAAGATAAAATATTAGATTTATTAGATTAGGTCGGACACAATATTTTTGGGTTCTTCGAATAGACTTTTTGTCTTGCCTGTCATTTTCACCTAGGAAATTTCCTTTTTCAACCGACTCAAATACAACAGGGAAGGCAACCCAATTTTTGTCTGAATATTATTCATTATGCCTCATGAATATTATCCATTTTCCCTTATGATTAACATAAGAGAGTTTGAATTATTACTGTCTTCTATTACAATTCAATAAGGCTTCTATTCTACAATATTATTATTATTTTTATTTATGATCATTTATAACTTAAATTTATTGTATAACGTCGAATGTACTATGTTTCTAATATATTATTACGATGATGAAGTGGATGATCAAACGTGTAATTGAATATTAAATGTGATTGAGTACCAATCAATAACTGGTCTCATATCGAACTCAGTACAGTTTTCGTAGAGAAAGATGCAAATTATCAAGAGAGGTCACTTCCACACTGTATTATCACTTCGTCATGAAAGCTGATGATTCCTACTTGTGAGAAACTTCAATAATCCGAATAAGTGTAACTCCTAATTAAAAACTTAATTCAATTAAAAGCTGATTGAATGTGAGTAAGACAGAAAGACAAAAATTTGCAGTAATGTTATGAATGTGTGTATGCTTCACACCGCATCAGGTTTACTGGGCTGCCTCAAAAATACCGGACATTAAAACTGTGCTAAAAGCAGGCATTAAGAACCTGTTCGCTGAGTAATGACAGCTGAGTGGTTTCGGATGCTGTAAAGTATCATCATCAGCTCTTCAAGTCATCAAAATCTGCCCTGATTACATATCGTTGCATAAATTAAATGATACCATCGCTTCATCTACTAGCTTGACGTTGATTCTAAATCACATAGTAGTAGATTCACAAAGTAGGTTGAAGTGATTGGAGTATTTTATAAAATATATGACATGGGGCTGGAATGTGAATCACTGACATACAAGTTTCACAGATATTAGAAATAAAAATCCCGTAAATTTAATGGATTGGATTCTAACAGGAATCTTCAGTCGTCAATGGTTTTCATTACGGAAACAGACTTTTATATAGTTTTACTGAAACTGACTCTTATATACTATATTTTGTACTGGAACATACTAGTATGACTGTATTCTCATTCAAATTTTCATTATTGTTGTTTTATCACCTACTCACATACTTTTCTACATTTTGGTCGTGTTTAATGTTGATTTCATAGTTGCAAGCGAATGACATACCCACATCCACACACTAGACATACACTGTTAAAATGAAGCATGATATGGTGTGTCTTTAATGCGTTATAGTGTATGTTGGCTTTCCTTCGTGGCTCGTATAAACTCGAGCGAAAGTAATATTGCGGGCTGATTACTGTATTTCTGGCTCATTACAAATTTAAACTTGGCTATACCATTTCCGTTTAAACCTGATATGTTATAGGTATGAAACTTACTTTTCATTCCAACAGTATTTGAAACAATTTCATTGGATGTTACTGCATAAAAATGAATTTCTTACTTAGCCTATACGTGAAGAGTAGGCTAATCTTCATTCTCAGAAGATTCAACAATTTTGTGTTATTTTGATAGAAGGAACATCATTCGTACCTGGATTTTATCAACGTATTCCACCAACCAATTTCTAGAGAGAACTTTGTTTAGAAGTTGGGTGTGAATTTTCTAATCAAGGAGTAACTGAGTTCAATGTCAAGAACACTAACCGCGGCGAGACACCTGCAATCAGAAGATTGGCAAGCAGCACAACCTTGTAACCCAGTAATTGAAAAACCAGTTTGGTAGGCGGCTACTAGGGTTGATTGTTAAATGCTTTTATTTGGTGCTCAGGCTGTGTTTGAGATGTGTAACGGGCAATCTGAGAGCTCAGAGTGGATGGTGTCGGAAACGTTGAGAAGGATGAATTAGAAAGGATAAATAAGGAGGAGAGGGCTTCGGTGAAGGATGAGGTGATCGTGAAGAAGAAGGAACGGATAAGGAGTAGGAGAAGACGATAGATTTGAGTGAGTGGGAGAGAAAATGAAGAGATGGACAAGGGTTAGAGTGTGTGAAGAAGAAAGCGGAGGAGGAAACGAACAAGAAGAAGGAGGAAAGGGAGGAGGAGAAAAAGAAGTAAAAGAAGAAGCAGGAGAAGAGTGGAAGATGTCGGAAGAGTTAAGACGAATAAATTAGAAAGGATACATGAGGAGAACAGAAGGTGAAGGAGAAGGAGATTAAAAATAAGTTGGAGAAGGCTATAGAAAAGTGGATGAAAATGAGGTAGAAGAAGACAGGTGAATATGTAAGAAGAATGGAGAAGAGAAAAGAATGATTAGGAGGGAAAGGAAAAAGAAGGTTGAGAGAAATTAGAAGAAGAAGAAGAAGAAGAAGAAGAAGAAGAAGAAGAAGAAGAAGAAGAAGATGAAGAAGAAGTCAAGAAGTAAGAAGTCATCAGTAGGGCTGTGAAGATTAGTCAAGAGGCGTCAAGAGACTGAAGGTCACATCACCCCATACTTACTGCCGGCCGGCGTGTGTTCTGGCACGAGTAGTAGTGGGAGCAGTAGAGAAGAAGAAGAATAGAAGAAGAAGAAGAAAAGGATAAGAGAGAAGAGGAAGAGTTGAGTGTTGAGGTGAGGAATGGGATGGAGAGGAGGAGAGGTATGAGTTGGAGTAGGTGATTGGTGTGAGTTAAAGAGAGATTGCAGCAAGTACAGGGCACTACAAATGTTTTGGTCCATCAGAGATAATTATACACCCACCACACAATAACGTGGCGTATTCCCACAGATACAGCACACATAGCTTATTAGCTGCAATGGCCCGTAGCGGTGAAAACACTACGATATATTCATTAGACCGCGAGTGGTGTCCGAATCAGGCATGTTTTTCACACACCATCTCTTTCATTTCCCTCTCATTCATTATGAATTTCACGAATATTTGATGTGGTGCTGTTGCTGAGATTTATTGAGTGTGGAAGTACGTTGCTGCAGCGAGGTTATGGCGGAAATCAGAGGTTTTTGCGAGAATTTAAAGACGTGCCAGTGGCGTGGAATGGAGCATTTCTCATTTTTGCATTCGTATTACTTTATAATCATTTAAATTGAAATTAACAGGTACTCTTATTATTTCTCTTATTATGATAAAGGAGTGAAAATATATTTATTATAATAACGAAGAATTTACCTGGGTTGGATGTGAATTGTTGGCAGTTTAGTACCCACATAACTGATGAAGTTTCAAGCCTTAGCCTAACAACTCAGCAAACGACAGTGCAATAATATACTAAAGAATAAAGCATTTCTCTCTATTGCTGTCATATCATGTTATAAGAAGTAAGATGGATTTAGATAGAATAGTATAGACATAACTGGAGAAATTTCAGGCATCACAACTCAGCAATACATTGTACAATAATATGATAACAAAGAATATACAGTAACATAATTCTCATCAAATGTAATAATAATTTCAGTCTTCATGAATGAAACTACATCCTCTTCAATAATTATTGTATTTTCAACCATCAAACCTTTGAATTGTATTTCTGCATTATCATGAAGACCTATCTCACAGATGGACTTGGATAGGTTTTATTCAAGATAGATTATAAATAAATGAAATAAATAAATGAACGATTTATTTTTCAAATATCACTACAAATACAAATTCATAAACACTTACAGTTAATAATACAAAGATTTGTTGGTAGAAAATCAAGACAAAATTGTTATTTTATATGTAGGACTATATCTATTTGGAAAATTGACCTACTCCACTATGGCAAGCCATGTTTTAGAGTAGGTTATGTACATTATTTCATTAATTGGTGAATCAGCCTTAATATTATTCAAATGCAATAAGTTAATCACTTTGAATTCTACGTTTTTTCTTCTATTCCATACATATTTTTAATAATTATATTTAAACGCGTTGCAGGTAGTCAACATCATATAGAGACCAGTTAGAACAGTTTAATTAATGTTATAGAAATGAATAAATCATTCTGGGATGAGTATATTAAATACACTGATGAAAGGAATTTAACGTGTTGTGATGTTGATTTTATAATACTGTATCATCCACTACCAAAAATATCACATTTAATATCATTCATTTAAAAGAGACAGTGATCAATGGGTCCAACAAGCTGAGATGAATGATGTGCATCCATATTAAATTATACATTGGCGTTACAAAATAAGAGGTGTGAAACTATGTGTGCATAATACATGAATGTGGAACACTGACGGTGGCAGTGTTATCCAATAATGCAACATGCATTGATGTTTCACCGCGTGATGTTTTGCTGAAATTTGAGGGACTGTGGGAATGTTCAAATTATTAGGCCATCAGGGGATGACGAACAGAGAGGGGGATAGACAGAGTAATATAGGAAGTAAGAGAGAGTGAGTGAGAGGAAGAATGAGAGAAACAAAGCAGTAATGCTGACCAAGCTTAGCCAAAGGCATATTGCTATGTGTTAGTGGCAAAACGGTTAGACCGTTTCATGGACATATCATTGATCCACGAAATATAATATGCTTTAGCTTGTATTGTATCCTTATGAACTGTGAAACCTATATATTTATGTCTAGTACATCATACCATAAAACAAACTGAAATTCAATGCAAAATGTCACTGATTATTATTTGTGAAGCTAGTGCTGTCAATCTCATACCTAGGGAAATTTATTTCATCTGCATTTGGATTTCAATGATATTCAGCCCTGATGGATAATCGATTCAATGATTCTTTTGAGTTTCAAAGATAGGGGGTTTTGTAGAACTACGAATCAGTGAGTATAGGACGATGATTCCAACTCACTTATGGATTATGACAGTCAATCAATAATGAGATCCTGACTTTCTATCCTTGAAATAATGGACATTTTATCCACTAAAAAGAGGGAGGAGGGAAGAGGATGTACGAAAAAAATGTCTTCATCCTCATTTAAAATAAAATATTTAAGATAAATAGATATTGTACTCTGTATTTGAATATTGTGTTGTATACATGTTTGCTCAAATGATCGTGGATGATGACTTTATATGAGGTATCTGATACTTCATTGAACTAGATTTTGTAATATTAGTTTCACAATGAAACATATTTATGAAACATAATCTTACTCACACACTGTAAAATAGATTTATACATATATACTGCAATAAGATCATTGGTTATAAATTGATATCCATGGACTATCTATTTATTTTATTTATCTATAAAAGAAAAATAAGGTTTATATATTTCAACAGCTATCAAACAGTGTCAAACACTTCAACCTGAAACCTCAGGATCACATAGGGCAAGAGTTACTTAAACTCTCCTTCAACATTGTCAAGTTTAATTTCCGAAGAATATTGTTTTCCATGGGCTACTGGTTCCTAAAATCAAGCATCACTGACATTAGAGCTGAAGTGAGTATTCAGTATTGCAGTACAGTAAACATTTACAAACAACAATGTTTTTCATGGTTTACTGGCTCCGAAAATAAAGCATTACTGATATTGGAGCATATAATGTGAGTTTCGGTATTGAAGTATTCATTTCCAATTAACAATGTTTCTCATGGTTTACTGCTTTTCAAAATTAAGCATCACTGTTATTGAAGCACATGTGAGTATTCAGATTTTCGACTTAGCAGCGTTTCTCGCTCGAATGAGCTGCTTTGGCCCAGAGTCTGTCTGCTTTTGGCGAAAACGACGATGCTACTAGGCAGAGTTGATGTAGTCTCTTGTGGCACGCCAGAAATTTCTTTATGAAAACAGTTTTGGATGGGGTAAAGCTCAGGAGACCCAAGTCCAGCGAAGTTGCCGCACCAAGAAGCACGAATACGCGGTATGGTGGTAGTGGTCAGTGCTTGGAATGGTGAAGTTTGAAGGGGAGGCTGGTTGCGGGGAGGGGGTTGTGGTTGGACTGCTTTCCTCCCCTCAAGTTCCGTTCCTTGGTCGTCGCTCGAATTTGCGTCAATTTTCCACAAAAACCCAACTCTGGTCCTCACCATCGAGCGATCTTCTCGTCTGGAAATTTTGAGTGAAGCAGCTGGGTGCATGAACTTGCCAGAGGATTTGTTCGCTTCATACTCACCTTCATATTGTTCACGTGGAATTGGATAGGACGGCCATGACTCAAAATTGTTTTCGTCCAATCGTACATTACTTGCCAAAGATTTGCATGCTTCATACTACAGTACCTTCAAATTTTTCATGTCGAATTGGATAGGATGACTATGACTCAATTTTTTCTCCTCTTCTAGTTGCAATGGTGTGATAGATATTATCGAATACAGTATCCGATTATGTTATACGATGTCATAGAATGGATTGTCTCCACAATAATTATATTCATCCAATTTTCAGCTCACTCCCAGCTCTTTCCCCTTCCAAATCTTTTATGTTTTTGCCCACTGTTAACAGTACATTGTTCAACCTAATACTCATCTATGTAGACGGTTATGTTGATTCATAACCATAATGTGGAATGATAGAGAGAGTTGGAATGAGTTATTTCAATTTGAAATTAGAATTACGATCATACTCATCTTAAAATACAAGATCATCTTCAGTTTTGATGAAAATAAGGATTTTATTTATTCAATCAAAATGAATCTTCTCAAATAATACAAATATTCAATTTGAGACTAACCGGATAACGTGTTTCAAACGCCAGACTAAAAACGTAGCAAGTGTGATTGATGGAAGATGATGAGAAAGCAAGAGAGCTGACAAATAGGATAGAATAGAGGGAAGGAAGCCAACAGTTTACCATTTGAAGCAAAGGACTGGACCGGTCGTCCTCTACCACTGGCGGGGTCAGAATAATGATCGAACCATTCGCACCAATTTCACTCGGCTGGCTCCTTCCAATTGTCTTTCCATCTCTCTCTAGCACAGAATGCGATGGCATCTGCTCTCCTTGTCTGGCACACAACAATATCGTGTCTACTAAAAAGAGCACGTAGCACAATAATGACGAACCCTCAGATCAGATCAGTGGCATTCCGGGCCTACAATGACCATCTTAAACCGTGCGCATAACAGTTCAGCTATAATAATATCCTCCCATCCCTTCCTAATCCATCATCAACAACACCTTTAACCCCCCTCCCCCCCTGATCACGTGACCAACCCTCCAGCTCTCTATACCTACTTTAGGATCCACCATCAACACACCTCATTTCGTTTCTTGTTTATATCCATCCTGTGTCAGCTCCTGATCCCCCCCCCCCTACGTCACGTTTATAGCTTTCAGATTTCCCTGCATAGAAATATATCCATTTATATAGTTCCCTGCAGCCATGTTTCCCCGAAAACAATTACACTGTCCTGTCAGTACGGCTAACTAGGTAGAAGGCTTCAATTTTCTACGGGCCGCCAAGCTCACAGAACATCACTCACCTTCAGCAGTGTAGGTGATGTTTTCCCGTTTATCCCTCACTACACTATATTCAAGTGGATTTCAAAAATCGTATATTGAGAGAGTTAGCGTATGAAGAGGATAAATACATCCATTTTTAGACTCCAATATGTTTAGGAATATCTCAAATTAGATATCTATTCTATTCTATATAATTATATTCTATTAAGAATAGAGAAATAGAAAAAATAATTAATTAAAATTTTTTGATCAACAAATTTCGTTGAAGAGAATAAATTTAATATTGTCTCCTCTGCAATATTCATCTCATCAAATTATTGGGGTGCCATTGTAGGAATAAGATTGGATTTAAATTAATGTTTGAAAATGAAATCGCTAATGTTGAGTAACTCTTCGTGATTTCATTTATAATTTATAATACTAGGAAGTTATAAGAGCATATGAACAACAATAATGAATTGCAAAGCAATATGAAAGTGGAATGCAATCAGAAAAATAATCGGAAAAGGCTTAAATTATTGAATAAATTTATTATTATTATCATCATCAAATTAGTTACAAGTGTTGATTTGTACCCAATTTTCTAAGTAGGAAGTTGAGTAAGGAACATGTCAGAGTAATTAGCGTCTTCCATTTTCAAAATATACCAGGAATATAGTAGGAGTTATTTTTTTATGTTTTGTGAAATTTTTCAAACACGATGAGTTTTCTGTGAAAGTTTATTATATCATACAAGTGTATTCGAGATTATTATCAAATCAGTAGAAGGCCTGAAATCCACAAATCGTTTCATTGAAGATTAGGAATCAAATCTTCAGAGTGTTAGTATGTATTTTAGATTAAGCCCACCCTAGATTGACTCCTACAATATGAAATAACCTCAATTCAATTTTCCTGTACGAAATCGAATCAAGAAGATGAATCAAATTGAGCATGTTATAGCATCGAAAATTGTATATATAGTTTGATGGTTGTTAAGGGGTGGAAACTTATTGGAAAGTGATGGGGGTGAAAGGAGTAATGCAATGTTTGGGCTGAGCATGCCTTCAATCAAACTGAAATCAAATTTATAGAGTTGACTGGCCTTGGTGAGGGGAGGGATTGAAGATTACGGAAAGAAAGAAGGAGAAGAAGAAGAAGAAGAAGAAGAAGAAGAAGAAGAAGAAGAAGATGAAGAAGCCCAAAGTCAAAATTTTTCATGACAGAAATAACTACAAAACTCCCCCCAAAAAATATTTTTGCGCGTGAAAAAGTGCAGCCAATGTAGGCTTACACCTTCTAGTCTGTGCACAAGTTCATCCAACTTCCCCTATTGAGAAAAAGGTTTGGAGAAATGTTTTTCTTATTGTTATTTTCTAAAGGAAGAAGGCAAGAAACGACAAAGGAGAGGGGGTTGTAAGGAGGGGTGGGTGTCGGTGTAGTGTTCTTTATTTCCGCGCCATAAAGCGATTTCACTCGGAAAAGGAATGCGGAAACTCCGCCATTGAATATGCCGTGCGCTCTCCCACTTCCACAGCCGACTCTAGAAAACATTCAAGATGCCGAAACAATTTGCCAGAACCCGGCGACGACAATTAAATTCAAACGTTATTGAGACCGCAAAGAATTTTCTGCGCTGTTAAGCCGGCTGCATTGCTGATTCAAATGTATGCGTTCAGAGTACTGAGTTCGCACGAGAGTGTGTTAGTGTATTTGACAACGTAGGCCTATATGTAACAGATTATTCTTGTTACAAATTATACTGTATTGAATTTTCAAATGGATATCCAACCTATTACAAATAACGCTAATTCAAAATAAATTTTAGGGTACATCTGATTGATTATTATGAGTGAATTTACATCTCAAATACATAAAGTACAGGGAAATTTTAAATTAATTATCAACATAACCTTTCCCTGAATGTAGAAAATTAATTTCCTGAATGTGCTTAATTTTATGTAATTTGAATTATTGTAGGCGATTGGCTGTTGTTTAATATCTTGTCCAAATGGATGAACAAATAAATTAATTATTTGATGACAAACAAATCAAATTCATCAACAGATATTCATTACATTTAATTCTTTTTTATCAATATTTCAACAGAAATACTGGATTCTCCTTATTTTTATGAACCTTTCTTATTGAATTGTCAGCACTGTCATTGTGATTGACAGTTATTGTGATTGACAGTTATTGTGATTCTTTTTATGTTTCAGCAACATTTTCTTCATCAAAGAAATGAAAATAGGGAATTAATACATCAACAAAAATAATCTATATTCATACTACGGTAGTTCCACTTATAGTTTTCAAGGATAAAATGTATCCTATTGGAATTTTTTATCAATCTTTATTGCGTTTTCAATTTGAAGGCTTCATATTGGGATCTATTTCTACACTTTACACGTTGAATTGAGAATTGTTTACGTGTTCTTTAGTTGAGTGTACTGTTTTTCAAGGCTGAAATATTACTTATAACTGTTATATTATTTACATGTTACACATTGGATTGATTATTCTCTCTCAGGTTTCCCCAACTTGTATCGTTAATAAAGTCGCTTAGAGGCCTGTTTGCTAAGATCAAAGTTTAGTATCAGTTTAATAAAGTTCCTAGTCTGAAACTTGAAGATGGCGATTGAAATATAATCATGTTATCAGTATATCGGTATGCTCTATCTATGGTGTACACTATTAACGTTGTTCCTATTTAGCAATCTCCTCCTACTGATCATGTAAATTTCTGCAACTATCTCCTGATTGGCTGCTCTCAAACACCAATCACGGAACGCCGCCTAATTTAGAAACAGCAGTTCTGTCGGCATCGAAAATTGGCCAAACAATTTTGTAGCTGGAAAGGATTATTTCCTCTCGGCCGGCGATCCTTTGTCCCGATCCGATTCCTTCTCCTTCCAGCAGGCAAGAGTTTGATTTTCAAGTTCAGAGAGCGCGCAAGGACTGAGAGTGTCTTTGTCAGGGTCTCTCAGGCGCCTCAAATCCTGCCTGTTCACTCATCCGTGAGTTCCCCCCTCCTCGCCTCATGGGTCCTCTTTCCACCCCCTCACTCACACCATCTTCCTTTGCATTGCCACTAACAAGTCACTTGTGGAAATGCCATCTAGATCTGTCGCATACTATGCCTTTGTTCGCCACACTTCAACCAAGGCAAAATTCAGCTGAAGCTGCTGACTAAATACATGTAGGCCTACAATTTGTTACAAAGATTTTAGGGGTTCAAGTTGTTGGTAGATGCAAGGGAAATCTTTCGAATTTCTCCTCCTGCAATTCGTTTGTAATATACTCATTCTCTTCTAACTCATTTATAAGACTTGAATATTTTGTGTTGGAGGGGGTTTGGCTTCCTCCAAGTATACATAATGAAGAAAATGGAAACTTATTCAATCAACAAATCATTCTTTAGTACAGATAACAGATAAAAAAATTATTCTCTGTGGTTAAAATAACCAATTTTACGTTTTTGATTATCAAACAAGTAATTTTTGCTACAGGTATCATACCAAAAGAAAAGCTATGGATTGCAGGTGGCGTAAGGGTGGGAATGGCTATTATATTTCAGAAAATTAAGGCACTACTTCCCCCAACAATGAACCCTAGCTCCATGAATGCAGGTTTTATTATATTGAAGAATATTTTTCAAATATTTTCTGACTCAGTTCAGAGTACTATAATTGAACTCTATCCTTCTCATTCATCAAGGCTTCAATTGGCTCAACATGAAACTGTTGTTTACTGTTAAAACTGTCAATTAATAATAATTAGGGTTTCATTTCAATAACTCATATTATTGAATTATAAGTAAAATCATACCTTCCAACTATTAAAATCATACCCAGTTCAACTATGTTCGTAGTGTCTCGATTTATTTGCTTGCATATTATTTATTAGACGTTAACGAGTTTCTTTTGTTTCTTTTGTTACTAGGTCTCGGAGCTAGTGATAGAAAGAACGAGAATTACCACAGCAACGGTAGCTAGTGAGTATTTGTGATAAATAGAGTGCTAATATAGTAATTTAAATGAAATTTGTACAGCAGTGTTAATTTTAAACTTATGTTGGGAAGATGAATTTTGTAGATATAATTTCTGAACTACTGTATTTTGTTAAGTACTTAAGTCTTTATGTGTAAGAAAGTGAGCATATTTTTCTATAATTCACTCTTGGCTGACATCTTACCAATGGAATGAATGTAATAAATAGAAGATTTGATAGATAATGCAATTAAATTTATAAATGTATCCAGGTAAACAAAATAATTTGCTTCTTTGATGTAGATCATTCATACATTTTTAAATCATATAATAGGATACATACAAAGCTTACATTGATTTTTCGATAATCTTTATATTACCTGAAGCTAGTACTAAAATATCCAATAATAGTATTTCCTTTAAGTTTTCCTACCTGCATATGGGAAGTTTGAAAATGTCTAGTAGTACTGAGCAAATGACCTATCAGATACTTCGATCAAAATCCCGAAAGGTCAGTGAATTGAAAACTCCAATCCTCAATTGAAGTTTGTATAATCTCAAATCAATAATCGAGTTTCACGGAAAAACTGTTATAATTATGAATCATAGATGAGGCTTTTAAATTTGAGATTCTCATTTATCGTATGTGATAATATAAAAAATAATTCAATATTTCATTGAATGTTCTGATGACACACGTTTCAAATTTGTTATTATAATGTATTTCAATGAACAATTTTTTCAAAAAATGAAGAAATCATTTAAATATCATCAAGATAAATTCATCATCAAGATATACAAGGAAATTTGAATTTATTAGTCCAGTAAGCAATTGAAGAAAAATAAATTATATAAAAGTTGAATAGTCTGAGTAATTGACCAAAACATCTTCTCAAACCCATGAGAAACTGTATTATTCTAAAACTGATAGCGAAAACATGATTCACAATTATTTTTTTTTCAATTTTTAATTCAACTTTACTGAAAAATTTTGCTTGTATTAGGATATTATTTATTCTTTGTGTTTATTGAAATAAAAGTGGAGTTTGTCGAAAAAATGTTTTTCTTTTAGTATTTGTTTTTGAGATTCATATGATAGTGTATTTTGAATAAGTAGGATTAACGAAATGGAACTGAAGAAATAAGTTTGGGTAACTTGATTCTTATCAATAAATCAATTCGGTAAATTGAATTCTCATTACTCGCATTAAAGCAGCTTCCAATGGAAACCGCTTAATTTGTAGTGACAAATGTGATTCAATGTCGCATAATAAATTCTGTATCAGAAAAATAATGTTTCTGTTAAATTCATGATTGTTTTTGTTTCAACTTCTTTTAAACCTGCAAGCAGAACATTGGCTTGATTCAATTCAATTCAGTTAATAAAAATATTATAGAAAAATTCAATTGCTGATTGAAAATATTCCTGTGTAGTGGTATACTCGCGTCCATGAAATTCAGAATGAAAATTTGGGACAAGTCTAGGAAAATTACTGTTTCTAAAGATACCCAAAATAATAATATTGATGATTCCTGACTGATATGACTTTCTAATATTGGAGTAAGAGTAATAATTCATCATTATGTATCATTTTGTTGAGTATGTACATTTCCATTTAGATTTATTCAATTTATTTACTCTAAGACTAGAAATTACTCCTGCCGACCTCAGTTGTCAATAGTAATCATAATAAATTCTCAATTATAATAATGTATGATGATATCGTAGATTAGTTTATGAACTGAGTAATTCCAATAATTTTTCTCATGTAAATATCATGATTATCAACAAAACAGTTTCTATTATAGTATTCGCACTCATGCTCAATGTTTTGCATTTTTCAAGTCAAGTTTAATACAAACTATTTTTCTTGTATATCAAAGTGTAAATTTTATAATTTGAGTGAACGATTGTAAATTCTCATTAATTCTATTGTAAAGGTTGAATGTATAAATGTAATTATTGTCGAGATATTCTATTCAAAGGTTTTATTTATCAATCTCAGTTATTAGATCTACAACTTGTACATCTGTAAATATTTAATATTAAGTAAAACTATGATCATTATAATGAATATTTGAATAAACTGAATCTATTTCGATTTGTGCTATGCAATTCCGTTTGTTGTTACTGACCCCTTCTTACCTCTTGGAGGATTCCCATCACTCTGAGTTTTTGAAAAGACAGCTATTACACAAGATGGAATTGATGGAGATTGATGTAGTTCAATAATCATTATTACATAATTATTTATGTCTTTTACAGGTTAACATGGAAACATAGTATATTTTATGGGTGCAAATTAGTAGATTTATTTATTATTTCATTAAATTATTCATTGATATAGTCACAAAAATCAGAATATTGGATAATATTATAAACTGGGTGAGAAAAACTAGGCTGAGCCTGTTATATTCCTCTTCCGAATTTTGATTAGTAATTTCTCAAGTCATCTATTGCGTATTATTTATCAATCATATCGCACATGATACAGAGAATATATTTGGCCTTAACTAGACAATTTTGCAAACATAAGTTCGCTTCCTAGAAGGAGGATGTGCATTGGCACATTGGAAGTGCTGTTATCTGTTTAGCCCGCGAGGATCGACCAGTTACTCGCAGAGGTGTCTGAAGGCAGCACACGCCTAGCATTTGCTTATCTCGCATCATCATTCACGCCGCTAAAGAGCGCACATATTGGAGTGCGTGACGTATTCCAAACCTGAGGCGTAAAATAGCGCCGCGGGTTTATAAGTTTAGTAGGGTGGGGAATAGTTTGCGAGGTAAGGTCAAAACAAGAATGTTTTCAAAGTGCATGCGATATTGTATAATGGACAGCATTAAATTGACTACATTAAATAGAGATTATGCTGAACGCTGATTCCGAAGCTAGATACACGTACAGGTACTTACTGTTAAGAATTATTGATTCAGGGCGACTGAATAACAATCCTGAGAGGGAAGCTCCTGACCACTGGCCAACCTGCTCCCAGGAATCTTCTTTAGCCATCTTCCTGCACTCCGACCAAACAGTTCTCAGTTTTAATCGCACTCTCCATCAGCTGGCCATTTGTTAGCCACAAGCTGAATTTCAAGAAGGCCCTCAACACTGCAACCTCTAACATTTTTGGCATGAGTACCGCTAGGTGGCATTAAACCAAATCTAGATTGCTGTTCAATGGATACTGTTTGTTTTGTGCAGGAAAGATCAGGTATCCTATAAGTTCGACTGAATCTGATCCTATTGCTTGGAAGGGTAAATGTCAAAGAACCGTTCACAGCGAAATAACGTTTTTAATGAATAATGATGGACAATACCAGTATTTCGATATTCCGGTATGACCCATTTCATTCATTTATTATCATTCAATACAAATAATAATTATACAGAAACACTTGAAAAGAGCTCCTCATATTGGCATAACAAATGTGATTAAATGTGTTGTACAGCAACTCTAATATATTGTAACACTTGAACTATCATTTACTATTTTCCATTATTGCTTCTAAATTCTGATACACCTATTTCATATATTTTGCCTAGCTTAACTTTCTAGCCTACTGTGACATTCTATATAGAATCAGTGAGAATAAAATGATGTGAGTTCTGAATACAGTAATGAATATTAATTAGTAACAATTTGATCAATGAATTGATCTGGATCAGCCAGGAGTCCATTTCAAGTTCTTGAAAGCAAAATTGCATCTTTTAATTGAAGTTTTGGAACATATATCTTGGACAAGTATTTATCTAGGTATTATCTTGGATGTGATTATTAAACATTTCGTGAAACATGCGGCATGATCCGATTTATCGGAGATCACTGATGGAGGAAGGAGTGAGAGTTCATAGTATTTGACAAGATATTTTGGTCCTCAACGTCTTTTGCAATGAGAAACATAGAAAAAAAGAACAGCATTCTTCTCCTTGAGGTAAAGACAAGAATTCAATCCTTTATCACTATAAAATTGATTTCAGTGCCCAGGTTTTCGATCGTTCAATAAACTTATTGGAATCAATAACTTTTTGCGTTTAGTACAATTCACTTATTAGTTATTGATTCAATACAGTGCTATTGGATCCATGAAATATACTGTCTGATGAAACTGAGAACCTCATCTCATTAATGTAGATTGATGTTTTTGCAATTGTTATCTTGAAAGATATCTATCTACGTGATTAAATTTAAATTTAAGGAAGCATACGGGATTGTCTGAGAACTCTGTTCTTGAAGAATATTTTATATTTGTTCAACCTTAATCAAATAAATAAATAATACCATCAGTGATACGGTTGACTGAGTAGAAAGCTTGATCCAATTTTATATTCTAAAACTCGTTGGATAAATTCGTCATTCGACATTCAATAGCAATTCGATGATCTTGGAAGTAGGGTTAAAAATAGAATACTTTCTGAAATTTAGAAATAAAAATTCTTAACTTTAATAAATAGATGAGAGAAAAGAAACCAGTTTTATTCTTCATAAAATCCGAGCATTATGCATGGTAATGGAGAAGTACCAATGGGGTTTCATAATATAAACAGAATACAACACATTGATAGTCCTACACATTTGCGAAAAAAACCTGTTGAGTTTGCCCAGGGTTCCAAGCCTGAATTTGAATCACCATCCCAATCAGAAAACATTTCAATAAAACAGAGATTGTGCTAGGTAGGCGACACGTACTTCTCAGTTGATTAACATTTCAATGATAAACCCAGAAGAAATTAACAAAAATGTTATCCTTTCACTAAAATACAACTATAAAATGTAAAAATGTAGGTAAATTACAATAATTTTTAAAAACATGATAATTACTTAGTTCAAATAGATTTTCAAATAATTTACTAGAGTTCTCAAATAATATTTCAACGTTAATTAATTGGATAAGAAATCTCTTACGCATTTCATTAAACAATACAATGTTATAAAAACAGTACAAATAGAAATAATAAGAAGTACAACATCTATTCTTCCACTTTCAAATCTACTTTAACATCCTCAACCAAGTAGATACGCACAAGAAAGAAGACAAAGAAATAGGTTCTGTGTTGTGAAGTTAGGCCTGGCCAAGCGGGCGGCCAATAATATAAATAAGCTGTTATCTTTCTTCGGCTCTTTTTTAATAGTGATTTATCGCTCAAGGAGAGTTTATCGCGTATAACGAGCTATGAATTATTATCGGGTGTTGCGTGAAGTGGAGCAGTGTGGTGTTTGTTGGGGGAAGAAGGGGGGTTGCAGGTAGTGGGGGTGTGGTGGGAGGGGGGGGGGTGGCTCAGCGGAGCGGATAAGTGCCCTCCTTGTTTAGCCGTATAAGATAACCTTGGCTAACACGAGAGTTGGACTTCTCTGCCCAACGGGGAATCGAATCTAGCTGGATAGATAGCAGCCAGACCTTTGAAGACTCGCGCCCCGGGGCAAGTGGCCGGCCGGTCGTTTTGGGAGATCGGTGGGGGGGGGGACCCATCCTGAGTGAAGGCGAAGTGAGATGATGAGGGGTAATAGCTAAGGAAGTGGAGGGGTCACAATTAATAATAAACAGCTTGTCAGGATCCCTACACCCCTCTTCTACTCCTCCTCCTCCACCTGCTACTCCTCCACCTCATCCTTGTGCGTCTTCGAGTTGAGTCCCCGGGCCTCGTGTTTTGGTTCTCTCTTCGTTTCACTTATCATAACCAACTATCTGTTCTTCCTTTTGTTCGTCTTCCGTCAAATAATGACTTTGGAAGAGACTCGCGCGTGGAAGAGAGAGGTGAAATGAGAAGGAGAATGAAAAAGAAGGAAACAGAAAGGGAGAGGAATAATGAATGTGAAGAATTATTTCAATTACTCTATTAATAATGAAGTACATTATAAAGTAGACGAAGTAAACTAAGAATTACACATTATTATTTATGTTCACAATAATAATATTAATTCTCAAAATATAATTATCGTGTATAATAAGAATTTGATGGTAAATAATTATTTTTCATGAATAATTTGGCTCGATACAGAACGAGGAAAAGGAAAATGTTATCAGAAGTGATAAAAAAGCAAGAACAGGTGACCGAGAATGAGAATAGAGATAGAGATGTTGCTGATGGTGTGGTGGAAATATAAAACAAGGAAATAACAAGATTCGATAATATACAATAATAAAGAAATAAAAAATATAATTAGAGTTGAAAAAAACATCATGAATAAATCATCAAAATATCATTAGATATTGTAAAACATTATACATATTGTGAAACAACTTCTAAAATATTTTTATATTTTCAGAATAACTTCTGGAAATATATTTCTGGATATATTTGATGTTTTGTAATGGAAATGAAATTTGAGTAATTTAAACAGAGTGGATAAATCCATTTTAATGACTACGATTATGCTTCTATACTATACAGACGAAGTAGTAGATTGTTAGAGTATTACAACATTGGTCTCCAATATAAGATCTTCTTTAATATCTTACAACGTTAGGTCTTCTCTCAAGAGAATGAAAAGGGGTAGGTTGTCAGGAAGAAAGTATTTGAGACCAACTGGTGTAGAAATGAAGCGAGAGAGAACAAAAATAAAACTAATGGGAAAGGAAGTGGTGAACTATGAAGATTATCACTTAGAAGATTATTTAGGAGGTAGTCATGGAAAAGTAAGTAAGTAATTAATAATGTAAGTGAGTAATTAATAAAGTAAGTGATCGAAAGGAAAGCCTGAATAGTAGAAGATATGTATAGTGAACTGAGATGAGAAAAATGAGAAAGAATCAATAATTGAGAGAGAAAAAAAATGGAGAGAAAGATTGAGTCAGAGCGGGCGAGGTAGAATAAAACGGAGAAGAAATGATGAAATGCTAAATAGTGTTCTAAAGTAGTGTTGGACATCCAGGCTGTTGAAGTCCTGCATTCAGTCAGCTGTGGTTCTTATTGGCTGTTTCTAGGGTGGAGGGTGTTGTGGCGTTGAGGAGCGCATTCCAAGTCTCAAGCCAGGCTTGCGCTTGCCCGGTCATTTGATTTGAAAAGGTTGGCCCCTTGTTCAAATCTGCGTTTGATGGACAAGACAAACAGATAGCCTCTTGTATTAATATTAATCGCTTCGAGTGTCTTCAATCTAGGCGGCGCCAAATTTGATTGGAATGCGCGTGCATATGTGTGTATGTGTGAGTAGTGGAGAGATGATCATGTGCTGATGGAACACAGTGATGTTGTCTGTAAGCTATTATGAATTCATGTTCTCAGTAATTAATCACCATGCAAAACCAGAGTTTGGTCGGGTCATTAATTGTTTTGATTATGGTTAAAAATTATTTTTTGAAAATACAATCGAAAACAGACAGCTTGGGAACGCCTTTGATTTCACCAACTAAGAGATCCGCAATTCGCTCCAACAAATTACGTTTGTGATTTAGAATTCAAATTCTTGTGAAAAAATATTAAGAAAAGTTCAAGGTCAAATGACCTAAATTTCCACAGAATTTTGCATCCTGAAGATTTTTACTCCTACAAATCATGCGAAAGAATAAACATTTTTGTTTAAAATCAAAGCTAACTAAATATTTGGATTATCTCTGTTTAAAATCTTGATGAAGGCATTTGCTTGGTACAACACTCGATAACTAACTGAACCTCATATAACTTTGAATATAGTCCATAGGGAAATGACAACTTTTCAACTTCAAACCCTCTCCCAAAAATTGTGATGCTCTCATGAACTTTCTAACACTTGATCTTGTATAGCAGTTTGGACGAATGTATGAATCTGACAAAAACAGTACAATTGGACGGCAAGCATGACTTATACCTGAAATTTTGATGTTCAATTTATTTAAAATCATTTTGTTAATAACAATGTCAATAAGGATTGTAAGGGACAAAGTGTCTGAGAGTTTTTATGTTATGTATGTGAATAATTAAATTCACATACAAATTCACTGCACTGGAGAGTTACAAAGAGGTATTTTTCCAATACCTTCCCTTATTACAACAATGTATAATTTTATCCAATATTGATATGAGGGCCGTGCTGAATCCTCTATCGTTTCTTTGAACTTTGAAATTTGCTGTAATAGAAAAAGTGTAATCTTTCACAAGTTTTGAGTGATGAATTTACGGCCCCTGCAATTGCTTGTCAGTTCGAGTTAGAAAGATATCAATCAAAAGATTTACAGTGCTAGCGGACATTTTACGATCCACTTATGCCTCTGCAAACACCAGCAGGTTGAAAAAATGGTGAACTTTTTCAGTCTGAAGACTGGAATAATTCATCCTTTGGGATCATTTTGAGAATCTTATCCTTTCAAACATCAGCAGCTTTAAAAATCTTAAACTTTTTCAGTTCAAAGACTGGGATAAAAAGTAGATCGAGCACTTGGAAACGTTTGAAATGAACAGGTGTTTGCTATCTATACTCTGATCATAGTTTTTGCTTATATTTCAGTCGTTCACACAATCCCTTGGGAGGTATTGAAGAAAAGGACGTTCATAGTGAGGAGATGCACAAAACCACAACCCCGGGGTATTTAGGCAACCGTTTCAAACCTTTATAAATTCTACTGTTCAGCCTATCTGTCCCAGGGTGTACAGACCCAAGCCGTCAGATTGATTGAAGACGGTGACATTTCTTTTGTTCGTCTGTTGGGTTCGTGTTTTGTGAACAGTTTAGTGGCAGAGAGAGACAGAAAACTGCCATTCTCTCTTGCCAATATCCCTTCAGGAGCTGTGCACAGTCTACAGTTTCCAATGGGGTTGAATTCATGATAAACAACTGCTTGTTCATCTGACAACGTGGATTGATCCATTAATAAATACTAGCTATTTATGCAGGAGCATGAAATTGGTAATCTGTGGGGTAACTCTACCAATCGGTTCTTGCTCAGCATTGTGAGTTTAGCAGAGCTCTCATAATTATGAATTCCCTAATTCAAATAACGATTTCAATATTCATATTTCGAAAATTGGGTGATTCGAACTCTACCCTTGGACAGAATTATAAAGCTGAATAACCTTTTTCCATCATACAATCATACGAATTATCTCACTGTTTGCATTACTGTTAAGGGAATTCCTTGAACCATATTCCATATCCTTTCATTTTTAACTATAGTCATCAAATAGGAAAAGAAGACACTCATTTTGTACGTGTTGTCTATGTTTCCATCCTATACGTATTATCTTGATTAAATAAATAAAATATACTTGAAGTTCAAGTCGCATTTGTTGAGCACCTGATTGAGCGTAACTCAATGTTCAGCTTTATTCTTTTGGTAACAACCCATCAATTGATCTATTAAGTTTGTGATAAAACAATAATATTCTACTTCTTCAAAAATCGAAAATGTATGTGGGACGTTTCTTAATTTGATCTGTTCATTTCATCCGAGTTCTAATTGTTTCCAATTAACTTTGATAACTCCCTCAGTTGAATTTGTTTAGAACTCGTTGAGCTGGATCTCTTGGCTTCTTATTCCAGCAACGCTAAATTTATTGTACTGAACAAATATTGTTTTGTATATTTTATTAATTTGGCAATAAAACATCCATATTCAGTCGAATACAGAATCAAAATATTGTCAAGAGATACCTGTTCCAGGCAAACTCCTTACTCGAAAACTACATTTTCAACGCGCTCGTGTAACCTATGCTCAGTATTCTATACATTTCCTATTAGCATCAATATGTACTCCAGTGTATCAAGTTATCCTCCTTCTCGGAAGGGATGGGGTGAGTCCACATCATTATTCCGGCTCTCATGGTTGCCACTGTCTTGAGAAAATAGAGTACGTGATGAAACATGAATTGTATCAGAGTGGCGCGTGGAGATCACATTGTTTAAAAATAAGATTTATCCAGCTGCTCGTTGCTCTTCTAGGGCAAAAAGAGTAACGGTTGAAAAAGAAAGAAAGACGAGAAAAGACAGACATTGATGTATACGAAGAGAGAAAGAGAGAATAAAATTGGTTGCTTTGAGGAGGGAGAGAGTAAGAGATGAGACTCTCTCATCATAGGAGAGTTTCCTTGTTTTGACATGCCCAGTCATGCACTAGCTGCTATTTTGATTTCTTATTCAATATTGCTTGTTTTCTCCTCCAACCAGTGAGAGGAATAATGGTGACATGTAGTCAATTTAGAGTGGCGTATCTGTTTATACTGTGTGATGATTCGAGAAATGTTGGACTGTGCTCCAAAGATGCCGTTGGGGTTCGATTCAATTTTGCTCTACCAATTTCATTTCATGATAAGGGCTTGAAATATTGGAATGGAATCTGTATGGCAGGAGTTTCTATTTGTGAAGAATCGTCACATTCATTTTAGTTACAAGACTCGGCCCTGAATGGAACTTTTTCTAAAATTACTCTGAGAAAATAGTGTACCATTCTTTTAGACATCTTATTATCTCAGCATAGATATTATGAGACTAACTGCTGCAGGAATGAGATCTCAGTGAAGATCAATCTTCACTCACGTCACTCTTCTCCGACTATAGACATGATGACCGCATCTCATCATGATTGTTACCCCATACCTTGAAAATTGTATAAATCTTGCTCAAAATTCATTGCCTAGCCGAATGGAATCTAGCTGATTCATTTTCCATCAAATAGAAGTAGCACTGGCGATACATGAAATTGATGAGTGTTTCTAATAATCAGAAAGCTTGAGTGTGTCCACTGCAAATGTTCATTGATCTTGAACTTTTATGTGTGATGTTCATTATTTTTATAGAATCAATATTATTCCGAATCATACTGGCGTTTTTAAGAAAACCGTTGAGAAGTCATGCAGAACAGGAAAGAACTCATCACACACTAGGCTTGTAAGTTTATTTCATTGTACATGCTATTGATGCTTAGTGTGTGACCATCATTCTATTTCCCATTTTACTTACTCCCAAGGCCACCTAAATCTTAGTTGATATTATTGGCAGCACCAACAAATTGCCTCCATATAATTCGATCTTCATCATCTTCTTCCGTCGTTCCAAGCCTTGTTACATGACTTAATGAGGCTGGAATTTGAATCTTTGGAATTGTTTTCCCCCAGAAATGAAAGAATTTAACTCATTATGATACTAAATAACTTTGAATTGTATTGTTGTTATAACTCAAAGAGGAAACGAACTCAAATATAAAACATTTTGTAATTCGAAGCTTTTTCTCTGACCAGTTTTACAACGAAAGATGGAACTCGAGTTATTTGGTCGGAAAAATTGGCAATCGGCAATCGATGTTGGCAATTGGGAAATATAGTGTGTGGGGATTGTGGGGATGTGAAAGAGTGTTCGACACAGAAATGCTTTCAGACCTGAATTGAAGCGGATCATTCATAAGAGCGCCAGCGAAATGATTTGCCCATGCCAAGCCTACAAAGGTAGGACTTTATACTGTTCTCGATAAAACATTGACGCTCCATTGTTGGCCTGCTCACACATTATTTAGTAGGAGAGTATTAGTTTGTCAAGCAAACTCCTGCCTTTAAAAGCTCAGCTCTCAGTCACTCCAGTTCACTTGCGATTAGTGCTGCAATTCATCTACAGAGCTTTCAAAGTGGAATATTTCGGAGATGAAATGTCAGTTACCCGTTCCATTTTCTTATGAAAATGCGTTTCAATCAATAAAGTACATTAAATACATAGGCTAATACAACAAAATAATGTATTATGTATCATATTTCCAATGTATAATAGATTACATGATACATGTCTGATGGTCTGTCCAACAACAGAACGAAACTGTCATCACACTTATTGTGAGTTTATTGTTTTCTACTTTCATAGTTTGAGATCATTAATGTTAAATATATTATTTCCGCAATAAATTCACCGAAATAAAACATTGAACATCAACCACAAGATCCACTTCTCCTGAATCGATTGTAATATTGTCAATCAGAACAAGATGATACTCAAGGCAAGACACTTATCTAGTGCGAATGAATTTTTATTTGAAATCGAAAGTTAAAATAGGAAAATATTTTTCTTGTAGCCCTAATATACTTAATCCAACTTCTGTATATAACTACTTGATTAAATTTTCTATGAAACATAACTCCGAGATTGTAAAAGTTTGTACGAGTATGAATATTATATCAAGCTATGATAATTCTCATAATTTTTTGTTTCTGCCCTTTGTGCTATGTTGCTATAACTACAGCGTAATGACATTAATGGTATAACATTAACATTAGTAAAATGAATAACATCAGTCCAATTTCCTCAAGTCATGAAAAATTATGTTACTCCATAATTCTCATTCAATTCTCTTTCTCATATTCAACACTTTTCCGAGTAAAGAACCACAATTCACTACGGAATTCTCGTCTCTTTTAAGAGTGAGAAGTGAATGAGTTCTCATTCGCTTCCAAATCCCTCCCACGAATCTTTGCAAGCCTACACGGGATTGTAAATACATGACCAACCACTAGCGAGTTGCGTAGGGAGAATCAGTCTGGTTTTTTCGACAATCTCCTTTCATCGGTGCGCCTTTGAGGCAGAGAGAGCCGCGCCGTGCCGCGGAATGAGGCAGCAAAAGCAAAGCACAGCAATCTTATTGCGACCGCAATCCGTTTATCGTTTGTCGGGAACTTTGCTTCCACTGCAGATTCGGCTGGCTTTATCTAATTGCGAGTGTGCTAGGCTACATGAAAGGAGGCGCATATAGAAATTTCCAACTCTTTCTCTCATCTAGCGTCACTTGCTACTGTGAGAGCAACATATGGAAATAGAAATTTTAGAGTAATGACAACTCCGAAGAGAAAGCACAGCTACCACCAGGGTTTACTTCACTTTCCTCAATCTCAATCTCTCTCTCTCTCCGGTTCTCTTTACTCTCTCTCTATCACAAATTCTCTTTTCTCCATGCTTTTACTCACTCTCAAACTCTCTCTCTCTCACTCTTTCTCCCACTCTCTCTATATTCTTTTACCTTTTCCTCATTCTTCCACTTACTCTCACACTCTTCTAAATCCAAATCTCTCTCTCTTACTCTTTATCTCACTCTCCATATATTCAATTCTCTTTTCTTCATGCTTTCACTTACTCTTACACTACTCTAAATCTAAATATATCTCTTTCACTATTTCTCTTTCACTCTCTCTATATTCTATTATCTTTCCTTCATTCTTTCACTTACTCTCACACTCCTCTAAATCCAATTAATCTTCCTCCCTCTCCTTCTTTCTCTCACTCTCTCTATATTCAATTCTCTTCCCTTCATGCTTACTCTTTCTCTCACGCTCTTCGAAATCCCAATCTTCCAGAGCCTCATAGCACTGTTTTTAATACATTCTGAATGTGAGCGTCATAGAACTGAAAAGTGTATATAATATATTCTGGATGAACTTTGGTGTGATATACCTTTATAAAGCAACTAGCACTGTATATGAGTTGAGATATACTTGTACTGGTGTGAGATACCACTAAAAAGCAGCTTGCCAAAAAGCATGAAATTGGAGTTTGTGCAACTTCATAATACAGCGAGATATATTATTCTCGGAACATGACCGTTTCACTTAATACAGAACGCCCTTCAAACTCTCATCATTGCTTGTTTGTATGAGGCAGCTTCATTGGAAGCCATACAGAGTAATGTTTATTATTCTTCAATTGTTTTTTTTCTGTGAGGAACATGTTCTTGGAATAACTATAATCAAGCGTCTAACATTTCGTTTAATTATTCGAAGTGCTTGAATAAGGTTTATCTGTTTTTTGAGAGAGAAAACATTTACTATAAGACTCTCATTAGTGAGCAATAATTATGAATTATTTTTAAAGGTTGAATTAAGCTCACCATTTATCTCTCATCATCATCCCCATTACCCACACACAAGCTCAGAGCTCGCATCTCCAAGCAGGAGTAATGATAATGATAATATACATAACGTATCAACAATAGCAATCAAAACACTGTGGCAGTAGGGTATATTAGTATATATCTATTATGAAGTGATCAAGGGTGAAAAGAGATCACCTTTGAATAGGAAAATACGATTCCACGTATTAATAATGGAGATCTGTTTAAATTTCAACAAAAGTTTTTGCAATAATAAGTTTACTGAAGAGACAGAGTTTGAGAGAGTGGCAGACAGACAGTAGCTGAGAGAGAAAAGAGCATGATGTAAAGAGTGAAAAGATAATCATTGAAAGAAAAACATTGTTATAAAAATATGGAAACAGAACAGAGAATGGAAATCAGGAAACAGAATTGAGCTAACAAGGAAAAGAGAATTGGAAGAAGCTGAGAGAAAGTAGAAGGAAAAAGGAACAGAAAAAAAGACAAGATGAGAAATATGAGAACATTAAGTGAAAAGGAAATAAGAAAAAAGGTTGGAACCACATATGAATAGAAGATTGGGAGTAGTTAGGCAAAAGCGATCGCAACAAAGAAATTTGAAAAATGGAGCAGACAAATTCAATTTGTCGATGACAGGTTACACAAAGCGTAGCAACCAAGACTTATCTGTTTTCCACGCTTTCTTATGGGAGTATGCATATGAGCCGACATTTTGTTTTGTGTTATTCTTCTTCAGTCGCAGTAGGCCGAATCGATCAATTGCTGAGCATTAAGAAAAAAAACGAATGTTACTTCCAAGCTAGCCATATTGCTAAGCATTGAAAAACAAAAAATCGAACGAGAGTTCTCCGAGCTGAAGGACCGACATAGACACTGGCCTGTTATTTATGTGTCAACATATTTGTTCCCGGAGCGTCCTATTTTTCACTCACCGAAAAGCACCTCAGAACTAGCCGTGCTCTCTCGCCTCAGACGAGATGAAAAGTGTTGTCTTGTAGGAGAGTAAGACAGTTTATTATCTCTTGAAATATTCTTTCATCTATCATACGCCCGTTTGTTTCGAGGCAAGTTCTGGTGTCGCTTGTGTGACTATGGGTGCTGGTATGACAGCCTTCCTCATCCTTTGCTACATACAATCAGGCTCTTATCAAGAGACATATTCATTATGATTTTATGTAATTACAAGTCCAAACCGTTAAGTGCGAAGCGCCGCTCACTTTGAATTTTCTAAAATTCTTAGTTCCAAATATTTGCCATTTTGATTATCTGCAGCTGACAGCAGCTCAGTCATACCAATGAAACTCTACATTGTAATGTGATCACTGGTCACTGTACTACTTTAAAAAAACCTTCCTAAGCTCTATCTATGTGTCATTTCACAAACTAACACTCAATGGATCTAATAATTTAGTAAATTTCATGCCAACAGATAGTGTTGTTTGAATATACAGACATTGATATTCAGAGTTTGTTCTTAACTGGAATGAGTTATTGTAAATATATTTGTGTGACTATATTTATGGTAGAAAATATTTTTCTGTTTTTCAAGTATGTACTGCAATTGTAGGTGTGCACTGCTCACCTGACTTTGTCTATGACATAACATGTATTTGTTGATGGTAATAAAACATTTTTATTCTGATTTTGAATCATTTCATCTTTGGAACTACATCTTGAATGAATGATCAGTGTTTTTCTATACCTTTCCTGTCATTCTCTCATATTTTTCTTTCTAATTTCTTCTCTATGTGTATACTGAAACCTCTCCTCTCACAGACCAACATTCTCTTCTATAGAAGCGAAGATCACAGCCAAAAATCAGAACGGCACCAAAGCAAACAGCAAACTACACGTAGTGCTGGCGCGATATCTGGTACCACTCATCTCATAAATTCAAAAATATCCAATCCTCCTTCTTTATTATCTCTGTTCCACTTTCAAATAGATATTCGTTGGTTGTTTGTGTTTTGCTTGAATTGCATTCGGCCGGAGAATACGCGTACTAGGCAGATCAGCGCGATAAAATACACAATTTATTATTAGTGGAACTGTTGGTTGGGGCTCGATTGTATCTGGCCCGGTCTAGCTCCATTAGTCACGATGCTGTCCACATTCTTCTGTCCTCTTCTCGTTCTTCTTTGCTCAGCTAACAGCTTCATGATTGTCCACACCATCAATAACAATATGATTTTGAAAAATTAAAAACCAAAAAATGATAATAATTCACTACAAGCAGTGTCACCAAATGAAACAAGAATCACCAAATAAATTTAATCAAATGATTCAAAATAAACCACCAATATGAACCAAAAATGAATCAACTTTTACTAGTGTCAATTTTATGACTATATATATATATATATATATATATATATATATATATATATATATAATGGTTGGTTATCGCTAGTATGATACACCAAAGGTTCAGGCCAGTTGTGACCACGATATTTTTCAGGCAGAGTTTCTCCAGTGTTTCGGAGGACACGTTAAGCTGCCAGTCTCTGCTGCTTGGAAAGTAGCTATTGGAGGTTAAATGTTTTCACGCTCAGTTCCAGGGCTCATATTGGTTTGATCTTCAGAAGGAAAAATATAATGATAAATTATTGAGTTAGATATTCTTAGACGTATTTTCAAGATAGTCAAGGCGAATTCTTACTGGATGAAGACGGTGTTCCCGATATATATGATATTATTTATGAACTCTTATCATGAATATTAATCTGAATTTTACCCCGCTAGAAACAGAAAATTAGAAAATCTTCATGTTTGAGTTCCAAGCTTTCGAATACACTCACTGTCAATATTGCAAACTCAACATTACCCCCGATAGAAACAAAAAATGAGAAAATACTCGTGTTTGAGTACCAAGTCTTCGGATACACTCACTCTCAGTATTGAAACCTCAACATTGAGCCCAATCTCTTGTAGCTGCTCAAATATTCCACAATCTCTATAGAGCCTGGTGAACAGTAGACAAGAGTGTCTTTGAATTCAAAGTTTGCCCTGATTTTTGCGCTCTATTCACTAGACGACGAAGATACCACCCTGAACTTGGAACTGTGAATGGGTCGTGTGAAGCGCCAAGTACCGAGTCAAGACAACGAACTTGGCCCAAAAGCACCCCGGGCCTTGTAAGCGCAAAGCCCAGCTCATAAGCACAAGCACGAGAGGAGCAGCAAGAAGTACTGCTACTGCCTTCGGTGAAATATGAGAGGTCTTTACACTGACTTCTTTTTGTTCAAGGTCTGCCTAGCTGGCTTTTCACTAACACTGCTGGATACCACTTTCTACGTTGAAGCAGGCTGGAAATAACGTATTTTCCCAATTACACGCGTTTGTAGGCGCTTTTTCACGGCACCTCCTGCTGGCTCACTGTAAGTGAGAGTAATTGGTGATCCCAGTCAATTTCTCTTGACAATATAAACTTCATTTCATTGTGTGTGTTTTTGGTGTCATTCATTCTATCTGTTGATGATACTCGAGCCAACCAACGTTATATTTCGTAAATAAAAATATTTATTTTACGAGCCTCCAGAGTTTCATACACACTGCCTTATCGACACCTGCACTTGGAAAATATAATCATTTCACGTAATTTCGGATTTCCCGATTCCCGATTTCATTATAGTTTTATGAAAAGCCTTAAAACTGTCATTATTAAGATGGTGCTCATTGTTCTAGCAATGATCCAACAATGTAACAATAATGTTCCAACATTCTAATGAAAAGTGTTCCAATATTGCTCTGATAATAACATAGATCTAACGGATCTATGATATCGATACTGTTTCTCATGACAAAATAGACGTTTTTATCTCTAATGGGATCAATGATAGTAGGAATTTTTGAATATGAAATGAACATGAGGATTCAAGAACATCAGTGAAATATTTTTCCTATTTCAGAATAGGTCAACAGTAAACAGAGATAATACAGGTTGCAAAAAACGGAAATTTTTTGTTGTTAGAATAACAACATCGTGTTTAACTACTCCATTGTGTTACACTTTTCTCGAAAAATCATCCAATTACACAAATTTATGCTTTTTCCATTCGAAAGTTGGTTCACCTGTAACGAGCAACGTTGCTGGAATTGTTTTTGTTTCAGTAGGCGTCACAGCAACGCTGGCTTTCGTTACAATACCGCAGATAGTTGTTTTATAACAAGCATTGGATGCCGTTCATCTCCCCACTGCATTAGGTTTGTAACCCCGACAATGGAGGGGGAATGATAATGCCGTAGCAATGAAATCAGCGAGAGACAAAAACTGAAACAGTTGGAGGTTAGTTTTGTGGATGTGAAGGGGTTTGCGGGAGGGGAGGGGTGGTCTTTCACGAGGCGGTTAGACCGCTCACCCGCTGTTTTATTAAATATTATATCGTACGTTTTATTTACCCTTTATGGTAATTGAATTGGGCGGCTGTGAAAGTGTATTAAAAAAGGAGTTGGCGAAACCTTTTATGTCGGTTGACATTTTCGATTGAAAGCAGTCGGGGAGAGCTGTGCACCGCCCGCTATAATGAGCATGGAGCTTATCCCCTTTGTCAAAAGCATTTGTATAATCAACGAAATACCACAATAACTTTATTTGGGGGCTGCGTACCGCTTGCGTTCTCTCTTCACATCCACAGATTCAACTCCCCCACGTGAACACAGTCCCTACTGTTTACTGTCTCTGTTCTTATTAAACCTCCTTTACCAGCATCAAGGTTTATGTATGTATTTTGAACAAGGAGGTACCAACGTAACTGCCCTGCGTAATCCCCGTCGCCGGGTGGCAGTGACCACAACCACCTCGATTAAATTTACACATTGACGACGATATTTCGTCGCCGGAATCATGCACATGTTCACTTTCTACCCTCGAAAGCAAGCAAAGCCTGCGGGTCGATCGAAGTGAATTTCTCATTCAGGTGCTGCAAGTATAGGGCCTTATGCAACCCCGTTTTATTACCCACTCGCCCCTGTTACCGTCACGTTTTCGAGGGTGCAGCATCTCCTCCGGCTACCGCGCCGTGTAGTGTCTGCCTTTTGTAGTTGCGATTCCATTCTTCCCATCTCTGACGCACATTCTTACAATACAACCTGGCCGTGTGCTCTCTGCGACTACGATCTCGCACACCGGTCAAGAATGACAATTTGCTATTTTCTGGCCTACCAAGCGACTGGTCACGCACAATACAACGAGCGATGAGTCCAAGCCACTGACCATCTTCGAATAATCGAACCGCTTTAATCGGCAAGCGGTCGTCCATGCTTCTCTTATACAAATTAGTTTTTACCACACTAGACATCAATGTGGTCATTCATATCAAGATCAGGGATATATTCGTACCTTAGTTAGTAATGTGACTTCTCTGTATTCTTCATGTGAAATAGTAAATCCATGCTATGAAGAATAATATACTCCACGCTATTTATTTCTGCTCCCAGGTGTCAATGTACCAATTTCTGTTACGCAGGATTCGTGATAGAATCACGCGTGATTCCTACTAGAACATGAACTAGAACATGCGTGTGATTTTACGCGACCAATGATTAAATTAATGTAATCGAATAATTCAAATTGAAACTTCTATCCAACATTAAAGTTCATATCGAATTGAATTTTGTACACTTGAGCATTCAATTTGTATATTATGTACTTTGTATTTCCATTCACAATGTGTTTAAGTGATGTGCTTAGGAATGAACATTAATGTCTGAGTTTTTCCACGTCAGAAAAATTGAAAAATCATTCTTTCTATTCAAATTAAAATTAGCATTTTTTCTTCTTAAACCTGTTGAAAGTGAATATTATTGTTCCTATTGTACAATACCAAATAAATATTACAAGTTCAAATGATCAGTATTTTTGATGCAATCAGAACAATAAAATGATAATGAGATTCTCTTAAAAATTAAATTGAGAAAATCAATCTATTATCAATATTGTTTATATTGGCAATAAAGTGAATTAAAATGTTAATACTCTATCATAGAAACACAACTCTTGTTTAGTGAAAATGAACTACTCAATCTGGAATTTGAACAACGGAATTTATTTATTCACCTACCACATTTCAATGTATGTTATTGGAATAACATAGAATAGTATCCTATCGTCATAGTTAAAACATAGTATACTATGATAAAAAATGATCAACAAATGAATTTTCAGGCCTAGTTATCCTGCAGTGTAGTATTAACCATTCCTTCATCAACCGCGATCATTTGTCATTAGCAAACTACACAAACCAAGAAAGGAAATCCTGTGGCTAATCCATCTCTGCGGTTGATACATTTTCGGTAATAATGATCCGGGGGATATTTTGAAAGTGAGCTGGGGACAAAACCATGGTCTCTCCGAGCCGGTGAAAAGCACCGACTGTCAAAAAACGATCCATAGACCCGCCTAATGGCAGCCGCTGATTAATAACCAGGAATTAGTGACGATCCTGCGTGTCATTCCCGGGTCTAATAGCTGGGTCGGTATTTTTTCGTCTTTAAAAGACCCTGGTTATTATACCTGCTAACTAGAACAGGAAGTTGTTATTTGAAGCCTAACATTTCCTGTTTATAATAATCCATTCTTATTTCCATTGCCACGTATCGGCTACTCCTCTTTATTCTTACCTTTTTCGGTGAATATTAAACGGCAGCTTGAATAGGAACTAACGTTTATGGGCGGCTACCATCAAAAAGGACCAGATAATGGGAATGAATTCAATGAGGCTTCTTGCTCATTAGAAGGCACACATTAGGGAGAAAGGGCACCTGCATGCAATGCTCAACATAGTAATATGTTCCAGCCTAGTCATACTTTTGTGGGTTTGCATGTATTACGTAATCGATCTCTTATATGAATTCAAGACAACAGTTGTGATGAAATCAATAAAACATCATTTGCATAGGACGCAAATCGTATATTAGATTTTCGAAATCGCGTGGTATTATTCAGGAGACGAAAAAAGGGTTGAATATTATGAGTACCGTACATAAATTTTACAAAATTCATTTGAATTCAGATTGCATAAAATTAGTTCCAGTAGCCTTTCTTGTTTTGCTCGTTCGTAAAGTTTCAGGATGTAAAATAATTCGTAGGTGATCTTTTAAAGTTGGGTTTCTGGTAAATTCTTGAATCCGGAAGTTTAAGTAGATTTAAATTCATGGAGCTACTGTTTCTTTTATTTCAAACATGAAATCGTACTTCTTCTATTACACTTTTACCATTGCCATCAGATTTTAATCCAATCGTCAATGAATAATGCCTTGATAACATACAACTGAGAAAGTAGAGATAGCAGCTCCAGCAATGATTGAGTTCAATTGCTAGCTGATAGCTTGTCATTGCATCAAAGTATGCCTATCGTGTTCCAACAAGAAACCCCATCCAACTAGGATACCTGAAAAGAAATACTAGACTAATTTAATGATACGTTTTTACTATGATATTCAAATGAATTTAAATTTAAGTAATTATAATCATAAAATGCTCAAATCTATCTAGCGTATGGCTTTTGTTGGTGGGGAGACCCGAAGGTTGTGCTCAAAACCGTATATTAACAATAGATTTGTGGACTGGGGGATGTTGAAATACTTTCATTGACTACCATAAATATTGTGAAATCGATTGATGAATTTTGACATCACATGTCATAATCCACTACAATTACTTGACTGTTACAAACGATAATCTCCAGTAAAATTTCAAAATTAATTTGTTCCAGTAGCTTCAATGCTGATGCATTTGCGTATCTACGAAGTCAAATGTAGCTCAAACTTCCTATCAAATTAGGAGGTTTGGTGGATAGGAAACTACAAGCAGAGCCCGGCTGAAGGATATTTGAGACAGTTGGGAATAGTTTGCGATTGTGACGCTCTGCTGACGGCTTCTTCACGTCACTGTTCACTGTCACCGCGTCTGCTTCAAAAGGTCGAGCGCACTTGAATTACTGAAACGGAACGAACAGTTCTGTGTCTGTGTCCATTCATCTCCAGCTCTCCAACACAAAGGCGTGAGATGCTGATTCTGTTGCATTGGACAAAGGAGCTTGTGACGTCACTAAATCCCTACCTGTTGATGAATCGCTTGCTCGTCGTTGACAATGTTGAATCTTCAGATCCAGTTCTGGATCCAGAGTACACGCTGATAAATACGTTTCAGTGTCCGTCCTGCTTCCTCATTCTACAAAGCTTAGCCAATAAAGCTCGTCAAGCTTGTTATTAATCTTAAAGATGCGTCAATTGTTCTTATAATCTTTTGAAAAAAGAACAAAAATATTTTTGGACTAGTATTTGATGGATTAGACCCAGTTCATTATTCATTTGTTATTGAATTATTTCATTATTGTAGAAGGTAAATATTGTGAATACTTTTATTTATTATCACAGTAAATAAATTATGTTTCGATATTTTCACATTTTGTATTCATTTTATCAGAAGCAGAATTATTGAATTTTATCAGCGATTAGCCTTTTGTTCAGAATATTTGTTTCTAATTTAATATTTTATTTTATAATTTAATATTGGAATATTTTGCCGGTAAACCGACCCATCAAAGCTCCTAAACATACATTTGATGGTGACCACATCAGTGCTTAAAATTTCAAGACCATATTACAAAAGTAGATATAATGAGAAAAAATGAATCAAGTTAATCTAATCTATGTGTTTTAGATCAGGACACGATTGTAGGACGAGAATGAAGTCTCCACAAGGATATTGTTCATTCGATATGAATATGCGCATCAGGAATGGACCAGCAGCCGCATTTTGACAGACGTAATTTGATAGTTTGCGAGCGGTGGTTGGTTGTGGGGGGGGGATAGGTGGTGTTTGGGGGTTGTGTCAATCAAAAATGTCAGCTGACATCAACCAGTGTCAGAGACATGTGTGTGCGGTGCGACATGCTCCAAATTATTTCGCCTGCTGTTCTCGTGGCGGCGGCCATCTTGTTTGAGTCGCGGTCGTCATTGATAACGATTGACGGCGGTTTTCCAACCGCTGCCGCCGACTGCAGCGTAATCATTTTGTGCCAACCAGAATTCTACTAGAACAGTGGGCTGTATGGCGACACCTCAATGCGGTGTCCTGTTTCTGATTGACAATGAACGACTAATCATTATCAGGATATTCAGTCAGGTATGAGTTTGAAATTTGCCTTAATACCGTTCGAAAAAGTATGAAAAGCAGTTTACTGCTTTGGTCGCTATTTTTTAATCTAGAAATATGTGGAAAGCCGATAATCCTCTTCTTTAGTACTACATTATTGGTCTTCTTTGTTTACTATACAAGAAATCAATGAGATTCATCACCTAACATACACCAATGGTTTGGTCTTGACCACTCTATCAAATTTTTTCATCTGTTGTTCCTGGCGTAAATCATTCAAACTTATTAACCAATAAAATAATTTCAAATTTGAGCAGAAGAGAGCTCCTGATTTAGTCGGAAACTCCCCATGGAACATTGCAAAATAAATAATTTTTTATATAATTTTTTATGTGATTAAAATATTTTTTTAAAGTTGAAATAATAATTAATTTAAATGAATAATGAAATTGTTTAAATAATTGCTCACACATCATGTAATGTATAAAATAACGGCATAGATAATAGTTTATTCTATTTCAAATTAATTTTACACTGATTGATGCGAAAGATCGTTATTTCTATACCAAAAATCTATCTACTGCTTTGTAGCTTGTATTTATCACAAAAAAATAATTCCGAAAAACTGAAGTGCTTTTTTGGAAAGTTGTCCAGTTGATCTGGATGAGCACATGTACTTAGAGAGCAGATTAGTTTGTAAATCGCCGTCATAAATTCACAACATTCATTTCAGTTGGTTCATTTATTACAATCATTTTGAAACATTGCTGCCCACCTGATAATAGCGGAGATGATGAGAACGTGATCAAACATGCAGATACATTTATTGAAGCGCAGCAAACGATTTGTCCGCAAATATCTTTGGGAGCAATCTGGATATCATTTTTGAATTATTGTAGGTAGGCCGTTATTGCTGAGAAATTGCCAGCTTTAATGTTGGTTGGGACGCTGGCTCGCATATAATATTACGATGACGATCGGCTTGATTCTAATGATGATAATGGAGCCTTTAATGGCTGCTGCGTTGGTGGAGGTTATGATAAAAAAGTGATATGGATAATATTAACGGCCCTCCTTTCTCCTCTATAGTTGTGCAATTTACCGGTAGGACATTAATGGCGGCTCGATCTGCACAACAGCATTTACCTGCTGAATGAATCTGCTGAGTATCTGATCGCAGTACATCCTGCAAAAGACAACCTCTGGTCAGCATCGAAATTACTCTCTCTCTCTCTCTTCTCTCAACCCCCTCACTCAGTCCCTCTCTCTCCCTTTGCTCTGCTTATCAACTACGAACCACTTCCGACCCAAAGTAATGCTCTGCTCAATCGATTGTAATTATTATTATGATCTAAACACTGTGCTGTTGGATGGATCGTCAGCATCCGTTTCGAGTCCTTATTGAGCTATTAGTAGTTGTGCGCTACAACCTCAAACACCGCTTGATGACTCACTTAGATGCACTTGTGCTAGATGTGTGAACCAAGTTCCGTTCCAAGTGCAACAAGGGATTGCACTGCGAAACAGAACATAGAAACGTTTGATTCGAGTACAAATGAATAACCCTTTTATTGCTCTTTCAAATTCAATTACAACATTTTCAAAATAAAAATTAAACAATCTGCTGTAGATTATTCTTACTTATAAAGAATAAAGTGGATGAATGCTGTTTTCCATTAATGTGTGTGTGAATGAATTTCAATTGATGAATTTAATTGAAAAATTGAAATTGAACCGAGGCATATACATCAATCCTTGTATAGCCGTACTTCTTTGTAGGTGTTTTTCAAGTATGTGGATTCAAGTAGGTATACTGGCATTAAATTTTACTGCTAAATGCTGACACAGTTTCAAACTGGAAAACGAAGTTTAAAGTTAGTTTTAACTGTAGTTTATTCACAGCTTAAACTTGGTTTGAACTGTTAATCCATAGTTTGAACTAAGTTCAACTTAGTTTAAACGGTTTAAATGAAGAAGCTGATACAGTAAGCAACCTAATTCAATTACCGCAGGAACGTCATAAAATATCATATATATTGATCTATATATTATTCTAATCACGAAGCAGAAGCCATTCCTAGTGTGGAGTGAACATTTGGAAAAGTATTTGGATTCAAGTAATCACTTGGAAAATTATTAAGACGGCCGTATCGTATCGCTAGCCAAGTAAAAACAACAGCAATATGCGAAGCAGTTGGCATGAAGAATGGAGTTTGGGTAGGCTGTTAATGTGATGTACGACGAATAGGGCTGGAGCTGCAGGCAATCATTTTGGCCAAGTTATTACAACTGTTTGGCCTAATACGGGGCTTATATATCAGCGTTCTTCTTTAGCTGCGGTGCGACTATTAGTCGAGCCGAAACTATCCGCTAAGACAATGAAATACTCGTGATAAATAACCGGCTGAAACCACCACAGAAGCGGCAATGACCCCTGCTATTGTCTTTGGCATAAGATGCGCCTGTTCCGTACTTAACATCCGCTCCCATGATTGCCGCTCGTAATTCATACCACTGAAATATTGTCGTTTCTCAAGTGCTTTATTTTCTGGCCGGCTAATAATTGCGTCAAGTCGACTAGTTATGATCGTCTGCCAGTGATAGCGTACAAATCACCATGCCCTAATTATCATGGCTCAGCCTTCTGAATGGCATCCACAATTTGTTTAGACTAGATGTTGTCCAAAAGCTTTATCAACGAGCTGATTGTTGAAAAAGTAATGAGAACATAAATGGACCGAGACCTACTTTATTACAAAATAAAATCCTGTGTACTAGGCTGGAGGCACTTTTTTACTCCAATAAATTGTACTAGAATAAAATCCTTTTTGTAAAATAAAGAAGCCTTTGTATGTGCTCATAATTACTCATGAGCGTTTAATGATTCACTTGCAACAATATCAGCAGTCGCCAATGAAATAGTGACTCGAAAACCGGATAGGATGACTTCAATTACTTTATTGGCGACAGCTTATGCTATCTAAAGCAAATCATTGCATTTATATTGCTCCTTGAGCTCAAAAGGCTTCTTTGAACTGAGGAGTTCTAGTAAGAACTGTGAGTATCAATGATAAGTAAACACATTGTTATGAGTAGTAAACAGCTGGTTTCTATTAATAATCATATTAATTTAATTCGCCGCTTGGAATTAGATAGATAGATAGAGAGGTATTATTTCTTTGCCATCGTACTCTACGGTCATCAGCAACGTCAAGAAATAATATATCTATATCTATCTATCTGATGCCAAGCCTCAAATTGAATAAATCTGATTATACCTATCTACCTCTATCTTCTAACATTACCTTCTATCTATCTAAAAGTACAGTCACTGCACACTTACTGTGATGTTCATCAATTCAATTTCAATTTTTAATTGACGTCCAATCAATCCAGTAATTCTCGAGTTGGAAAAAATCACATATTGATAATGCAAATGCAATGCAAATTAGAGTAGATAGATGGCAACAAAACGCAAAAAGCATTTTCACAGCATTTGACTATCTCAAATTGCATGGAAAGTCAGTGACAAAACAAGACACAAGACCTTACAACCTCAGGGAATGAACATAGTAGAGGGAATGAACAACCTCTTAGAACATAGCTTGGGAAAGCCATGCTAAGTTATAAGAAAAACAAATTGATAACTAGCTAAAATTATCTAGGGCTTCTTATTTAGTTGATGTTCCAAAGTTACATAGATCCTCGTCAGAGGTCAAAAACCCTACCTCAACTTTGTTATCGGCTGTGATTGTATTTTTTTACTGCCCAGATATCCCTCAATGATCCCTATGACCGCTTTATTACAAAGCTGAACCCTATTCTACATGATTATCATTGTGTAACTCATTTATTACATGCTCTGCGATAAACTTATGAACTTTATTCCAATAACACTACTTAATTAACACAATACTAACTAGCATTGGTACTAATAGTTTCAGAAGATAATGGAGTTCAAACTTTCAATCCTGTTTCAGTTCTAATTGATGATAGTGACATTTGTGGAGCTCGATAAACTCATATCAGGGATAACAAGTGTTAACGCACAGAGTGGAAGTTATCATGATAGCAGTCCTCTGCTCCTACTATATAACATAAAGAGCAGGGTTCACTCAATGATTGTCGCCAAGTTGCTTATCGCTAGTTGGAAGGAGTTGCCTAACCTAACCTACAAACTGTCGTTTAGGTTAGGTTAGGTTGAGCGTCTCACAAAACTTGCCGCAAATCTCTCCAACAATAACTACAGTTTAGCTTGATATCAGTCTTGACAAACTTCGATTTCAATACGAGCATTTGATAGACAATAGTCGCCGATTCTAACCGGCAATGCAACAATCACTTGACAGTAGAATCTTGCTAGTAAACTTCAACCTCTCACATTGACCATCGAATTAATACAATTGAAATGCATAACGCATTGAGACCGTAACAAATCTGAGCAGAACTCGTGGAATACTTCACATAGAGCAACTAAAAAGGCAGAATTTTCAATCGGTCTATTGTGAGTTTCACCTTCTATATAACAAAAGATTTCTCAAAATATCAAGTAAACTTGTAGTTTGTTTGATTAGAGGTGTGGAAATAACTCAAGCTCCTGAGTGACTTCACAGCGTCTTGTATCTCTTTCAATATTCTTGTTTAAAAAGTAGACAAAAGAATAAAAGTCTACAAAAGCCAGGATCTGGTAGAACATTTCTTATTGCTCTGTCTAATCTTTATATTGTCATTGAATCATTGAGGATTGCAAGTTTTGAGGATTGAAATTGAGGAAAGACCTGGAATTTAAGAATTTTGAGTTCGATGAAACTTCATAATACAGTATTATCAACCTCTCTGCTACCTGTGTATGGAAAAACAGATCATATTGAAATGCAATATACATGCATAAACAACTGCATGAAGCATTTTTAAAATTGTCATTCTCCACTTACAGTAAACAACTACTCACTGTAAAATGTTCCAATCACTAATGTTTTCTCTTCACTTCCGACATGCAGTCATGTTATTTTGATGTAAGAAACGAAATTTGTCTGCTTACTCGAGAAATAAATCAAGGATCTAGAAATAATTATCTTTATTCCAATCAATCCAATGTGATTCTTTGTGTCTCAATATTATGATTTATATAAATTTTTATTGAGTAATGAGTGACTAGTGGGGAGGTAATGTTGAATTTCCAAACTGTTTAAGAAGAGATTGTACGATACCAATGGAGGGTGACTACAAAATTCCCCAACATCCCACCTCTAAGCTATCATTTCCTCCACGCTCTGTATTTGCAGCGGTGGCAAAGAGTTGATTAGGCTTCTACCGTACCAGTCCACCTAAAGAGGGAGTAAATATTTTTCTAAGCCGTTATACATCCTTCCTTATACATATTCATAATTATTCTCACAAAAGTTCCCCTTCTCGTTACCTTGTACAGCTTAGAAGTTCAGCAGATTACATGCTACTTCCTGCTACAGTACTAGGGTCGAGGCACGGATGTTTGAATATACTCGTAATATTTAGCGGGATCGCTCTCTATCTCCCTCAACATCTTCCCTTGCACTTCCTATGTGTTTCCTTCTCTGAAATTCGCTTCACTCCCTTGTGATATGACTTGAAATCATCTAAACTCAAACTTCCTCTTTCACCCTTGTTTGCTCCCAAGGTCAAGACAAAGACAGCAACTCCGCGCCCCAATATTTTCGAAAAGGCTGTTGATATTTCCACTTTAACGTAACGTGTAATTAAAAAGGGGTGTTCAAAAGTTACACACACCCCAAAGTAATTGCCGATTACTTGGTAGAAAGCTAGTTAACGCAGCATGCTGTTTTTCAGGACTCCCATGGGCTAAACGTCTGCCTGCCTAGTCTGCTCATATTATTATCTACCCTGTGCAGTTATCCTGTACCCCGTCCCCCTTACTAACACAACAAACCGATTCAATATCCGCATTTTCTGGTTCCTTGTGTAGTACGCTCAAAGACCATTCTACTCTCGCATGGGTTCTAATGAGATCATAAAATTACCTGGCTCCCCGATTAAACGCCGTTTGATTCTCGCCATCTACTTTTGTGAATAGTTTTCACAACACTGCTGTTATGAGGAGCATTGAGTGGTGATTTCATATTGAATTTGTGAAACAGCTCTGTATATGAAACTGTTTTCTTATAATTTTTGATCAATCAAAATTAAAGTTGATACATCATTCCCACATATCGCCATCCACAAAATTACCGCTTTACCTTGAAAAAGATAATTTCAAATTCAAATCAAATTGACTTAATTTTATTAAAGATTGTATTGTATTCAGTTCTCAATCTGAAAATGATTAATTCAACCATGAATCTTCATTTGAATTCAAAAAATAATAATAAAAGCTGAATAGTAGTAACTACAATCTACAGCTACAAAATAAAAAAAAATCAATTGTTTGTTCCACAAATGAACGAAAAATTGAAATGATAAATTTACAATTCTCTGTTATCAATCCAACTTGTTCTAACTCGCCTGTTCCTTTCTAACAAAAGTTTTGTTTGTCTTCCTTTCAATGTCTAGCTTGAGAAAACATTCATGAAAGTTTGCATGTGGAATCTCTTGACGCATTAGAAATTCATACTCCACCTCGGAGTTTTGATAGCAGGAGAAAACTTGACAAATTTGAATTATAAACATTTTGTGGTATTGTCAATCTGTATTCTGTTGACTATAGAAACAAGAAGGATGATGAATTCAGAATTATTCTGTGATTAAATACAATTGTGTTTAGAAATAAAAATTCGGAATAATCTTTCAGAAATATTATCACCAAACTGTACCCGTATACATAAGTTTTTTACAGAAAACAATCCTCTCACAGTTACCAATCTTGTGAACTAGCCTCATAATAAGCAGATCATTGTTGATAATATTCCATTATTATCATTCACAATATTATTCGTACTGATGTTGGAGAGAATTCAAGTGAATCAATGAAGACAATGAATTAATGATAATATTATAATGATCATATACTTTGAAACCTTGAGCAGCAACAAAGAGTATTTGAGAATATAGTGAGCGAATATTCTGACGACTCTCTCTATTCATTCATTTATTCAATAATAAATTCACTTGTTCGATCAGGAATACAAAATCAAGAGAAGAATCAGCACTTAGCAGGCATCACACCAAAACTTCTTCTGTTTCAAAATTCACTCGAAAAAGTCCCAAATATTTAAAAGAAGATAATTCTCAATTTTAAACACTCAATGCTTCCAAAGAAGGATGAAGAAGTACCAGCTTCTAATGTCATATTAAAATATTAAATATCATCTTTAATTAGATATGTAAACTATTATTTTAGTCCAGATTACAATTATATCTGATCGAATTCTAGAATGTGGTAGTAAGGAATAATGTGATAGCAAAAATGGGGAGTGAGAGAAGAATAAATAAAAGAGAGATAAAAGAGAAGAATATCATGAAAAGGCCGAAAAAAGTTAGAGGGAGGAGAAAGAAAGTAACGCAAGAGTAATACGAATGGCGTTAGTTTCTGTAAGACATTTGCCGCGCGCGGGAAACATTCTGAACGGCGTTGAATTTGCGCGCGAAAAGTGGCAAGCGACAGCCGTTATTTATTTAAATTGCATCGCAGTGCGCCTCTCGAATATTTTTTTAATAGCTTTTCTTATATATTTGCAGAGCGACTCCCGACGTCGCGACGTTTCGCTCCTCTCCTGTTTCTTATTAATGGCGGACATTTTGTTATAAAGTTGCATTTGGAAGCCGCCGCCATATTGCCAGTTTTCCCGCCACAATCCACACTCTCAGCTCTCAGCGCGCTTAATTATTATCAGCAGTCAGCAGTAATACGCCCGTTACACTAATACATTACCCAAGTCACTTTTAACGTGCTACTTTTATGGCATCTATAAATCCGCGCGGAAGTTTGCAATATTCCACCTGGATCGGAGTTTAAATGAGGTGGCTGTTAAGATATCCTAGATAACCCACGGTTACGTAATGTGGGAGATGTTGAAATATTGTTATTATTGTTACTAAGAAACTTATGAAGATCTTAATACGTCTATACTTATCTTCTTCCAGTTATTTACCCAATTATATCTAATAATAATAGATGGATTATGGTTATGACGTGAAGAAATCGTTGAGTTTGATTAGGAAGAAAATAAAATAAAGGAAACTGGAAGAAAGAAATATTAATTATTTAAATAATATCAATTTATTATTGTAAACTGAATAGTATGGAGAGATTTAATAGAGCTTTGAAGCATGATGCGAAATAATTAGAAATATTTTTGGAAGGCAGAGGAGTAAATAGATATTCTGATGTACCAAGTAAATATTAACTACAGGATAATATAGCCAACCCCATGATTTTATCCATACGTAGCCTATATCTGCACTCCTATGATGGTGGAGCCCAGCATAGTGTTTTATGGTGTGAGAAGTTTTTTAAAATGTGAAAAAATAGAGTTACAGTTTCATGGAAGTACTTCAGTTCAACAACATTGATATGATGGAATTCAACGAATTTTTCTACAAGTAAGTGAGAATGATATATTGGTCATTTGTTAACTGATTTTCTTGGTAATAATTCTCACATCTCTACTAATGACACATGTATGAGAAATAATTGACTAATTCATCGATGATTACTATGTGAACTTGGACTTGGAAGTTGTCATGAGAATATTCAGTTACAATGGGTATAAAACATAATTCCAATTATTAATTTGATGCGAAAACAAATGAGGCTGCTTGGAAGAAAAGGTACATGACAGAGAAAAGAAGGGAGTAAGGGAGCGAGGAAGAAAGAGTGTGAGAGAGATAGAGAACGAATAAAATGGTTTCCAGGGAAAGATACAGCAGAGTATCTCCCACCAATAACTTAGAGCAACAGTTATAGTGTATTTGTTCAGACGCGGGGGTGAGAGTGCATTCCTCTAGGAAGCAAAAGTACCCCTATTTCATCACTTTCTCTCTCTCAACCCTTGGAGAGACAGAGAAAACAGATATTGAAAAAGTGAGAGAATAGCAACATACTTTTGCGGTTGAATTTCTCACCCTTTGGCCAGAAACATTTTTATGAGTTATTTTCTCACGTACAAAAGCCGTTCCCGGTTAAAGACTTGGGCACAGAATCGTAAAATAAGGAATTTCACTTCCCTTCACGCCATTTTTGATGGTGTATTTTCTATAGAATAGAAACACTAAACCACTACTTAGAATCATTGTTGCTGCATTTCAGTAGTTCATGACTGCAGACAATGGTATAGTTGATTGATATGAACTATAAAATGAGAGAAATAAAGATAATTGGATTCTGAGGGAGCTGATGAAGTTCATAATATTTAGAAATTTCCAGTTTTATAGGTTACTGAGCATAAACAGCCGCAATGTTTTTATTATTTTGCCATAACTGACAAACTATACTGTAGCAATAGATGGATACAAAAAATATTGAATGAGGCTGCTGTATCTTTATGGCTGGTTTTCACGATTCTAGTAGACGTTCTGGTTACTGGAGGCAGGTTACTGGTAAGTAGATGGGCTACTGGTAACCTGCCTCCAGTAAGTAGAACGTCTACTAGAATGGTGAAACACCGCCATAAGTTTGTTTTCTCAATTCGTTATCAACTTCTGAAACGTCTCATACTCACAGTACTCATACGGTTCACAGACATTTATTTTATTCTCTCAAAAAGAAATTCCAACTCCAAGAAATTCACATGTGGAAGTCTATTTAAAAGAGTATACCTTCCATTCAAATAAACCCTAAGCTCCATAGTTGGAATTATTCCTATAAATGGGAAGACAGGCTGACATAAAATAAAAGCATCAATGAATCTTGTAGTACGTCGTGCTATTCATGTTCAATGTGTTACTCATAAACTACAATACATGAAATATAGGATCTTAAAAGTAAGAGAATAATAATTTCAATTATTCGACTTTATTTTCTTCACGTATCTAGAGCTGATAGCAAAGTAGCTTACCTGTATTTATCAGCTTGGAATTCCTCCTTATAAAAATTTTAAAAAAGATATCATTACAGTTCAGTATTTTTAATTGATAAGTAGAGTTTAGAATTTATAGAAATTTATAACTTTGAATTGATATCCCGCATTCTAGAGAATACAAGACTTTGATTGATGATTATCCTATCCTACTTCTGGGTCCCCTCCGCAATGTGCCACCAAATCAGTTGATGAAGAGAATTTCGAAAATTACAGTGTCAATACAAAGTTTGTCAATCAGACGATTGGCATTCGCCTGTATAATAACTGCGCATCACATAGTACTCCCTTTGCCTGGTTTCATGTGACGCAGGGCAGATTCCACGAATATAAATCTCACCCTATTTATTGTTTCCCCTATAATTTGGGCCCGTTGTGTATCGTGTGACAGACCCCCATATGGGCATGGTTCTTCCAGCCCATTGGCCTGCAACCCAGCACCCAGTCCATCGTTTATCCCGTCAGTAGGGTTCGGGGGAGGGGAGACTCCCAATTAATTAGCTCACATGAAATATGTATAAAGCTGGTAAGCAATTACTGTAGCAGCGGCAGTGAAATTTGCTCGATAACTAATGTTATCAGTCATTTCCGATACTGGTTTCTGTCATTCCGAATGATTTCACAAACATACAGAAGTATTCCATGCGTAATGAAAAACGATAATTTCCGATATTAATTTGCACAGTTTTGCATTCGGTTTCACTTTCAGATTCGATCTGACAGTTGACACCACAGTCAACCGTTTACCCTCGACTCTCATCTTCCGTTAGTGATCAAGGGCAAATTGATTATTATATCATGCATTTTTTACTTGCACAAGTTTTGTTGTGTGTATTTTCGTGTATCAGAATTTTAGAATCATTGCACATAAATCTTATTTCATTGAATTTTATTAGTTAATTAATTAATTGATAATATTCAGCCTATGTAAGGTACTCTTTATACTATGTACTCTAGAAGTACTATGAACCTCTTCAATTTGAGAAAATATTCAACTTTAAATTGATTGAAAAATTTCTCGAAATTCATAATTCATTAGACGAATCAACAGTTTATAGCGAGCATCCAACGTCCCTGGGGACTAGATGATTTTCGAATGTAAAACAGAGCGACTCATTTGAGCCGCCTCGCCAGCAGACAACTAATTTCGTATTCCAAGGTAGCAGTGAAAACACACTAATGGAAATTTCATCAACGTATAATAAATATCCAGGCCTTGAAAGTATTTCGTTGGTGTTTGAGGGCGCGGGGTGGGGGTGAATGAGTCTTTTTAAGCAGCATCCTTTTACCGCAGGGATTCATCAAGCCTTAGTACTTGGGCAATTGTCAGTGAGATGCTGACACGAGAAAAATAAGATCATAAATTGCGACAGGCTGCAAAGAATGCAGATTAGAGCAGACACCGTTATTATCATTCTACAGTCGCCGAGGTTCGGTGCTTCTCCTTCAATGCTTTTCCTTTTCTATCTTCATCTCAACCCCATCTTCCATCTCATTCCATTTCCAACCACTTCCACTGCTTTCAATCGTCTCCTCTCATACCTCCTCTTTTCACACCTCATCATCAACATATCTTTTTCCCCATTTCCCCCCTCCCTCCCTTCCTCCTTCCTTCATACCCTTTTTTCCTCTCTAGCACAATTAATAATTCTGAGCTCTCCATAATATTCATGACGTCAGGGCTTGCTACCACTAAACTCAGCCAGGCTTATCGTAGTGCCAGTTTAATCTACGATTGTGTTTTTTGTCCTGGGCTGAGGAAGATGCTCTCCAGACGATTCTTCTGCTTCAAGAGTAATAGTATTCAACTAGAACTAATCTCCTTTCTAGTCATGTACATCTTTTACACCAAGGAGTTGGTATAACTTTAGAGGTGATGTTTTTCGTAAACTCGTTGAATAAAATAAATGAGTTAATCAATTGTTATTGGAATGAATTGAAATTGAATTACTATAGAAGTGAAACAGGATTATTTTTATCTTTTGCCTAGTGATTAGGTTACAATCTTATTGAGATGAAGAAAATCTTGATCTTCTTGAATTCATATGGAGGGAACAAATTTATAACTATTCATCATTACCAATATTAAGAGAAATGTTTTCTCACATTTTGTTCTATGTAGGTTGTATCCCACGTAAAATAGTTGTAATATGTTGTAATAGTTCCTCAATAAAATATTGTAATTTACCAGACTTCAAGCTGAGAATTACTTGATTGAGGAAATAACTGGACTCCCATATTAGATTCAAATCACTGGTTTCGAATTCACAAGGGAAGATAATGAATTTAATCATGTAGATTATTTATGAATGTATAATTATTCAAAAGTTATGATAATATGTCATTTTCAACATTAATTATTGTTGCTCATTATTCCTGTTCATATATCAGTATCAGTCTACAGCTTACCAAACATGAGTTGAACAACTAGTCCTTCTCAACATACAACCCGAGATGTATGAGTAGCATATTTCATATGTATGACGATATGTATATGATATATGTATAGATATCGGATGTCATTGACTAGTACATGACAGCTCAACTAAGAAGGATGGAGACCCGTGGCTCGTTTTAATAGCCACTTGATTGTATGTTAATTACTAGGCCTGATAAAATCTCAGCCCAGAAGGAAGTGGACTAAATGCTGTTATGAGTGTTCTTGTAATTTGTTCTGTTGTCATCCTTCTAGCCATCTCTAATCTTCTCCCTTTTGTCATAGTATACTTCCTTCAATACGAGTTATTGTTTCAAGGTTCTCATTTTTCCTGCTATTGTGATTAGATGTAGAAAATTGTCTTCCATTATTATAATTATGATGTACATGGATAAGCATGCTTTCACAACCCTGAATTCAAGTTCTCAGAAATTATTTAATAGCCAAAAGAGCTACAATCAGCGACCACATAATACAAACTAATAGCATAGACTAACTATACAGTTAGTCTAGTGAGTTATACAGTGAGTTGGTCTATGCTACTAGGCTTCTCTACTGTAATGCACGTAAATCATGTTGTATTCCAATTTCAATCATGATTTACTGTGCGAAGTTCCATAAGGGAGCAAAACTCACATACTTGATGTGATACAGTGCAAAAAAATATTCAAATTTTTCTAACTCAACCATTGTAATGGACAGGAAATTGTGTAGCTCATTTGCCAACTTCTTGTTAGTGGAAACAGGAGCTTTGTTGTTTTGTCTGCGCCCTGAGCTACAATGGTTAGACTGGACTTTAAATCCCGCTTTGTGGCGCCGCCGGAAGTACGTAGGCTTCACCGAGCTGAGTTCGCCGTATAAAAACACACGTTTAAAAATATGAAAAGCAATCTCCTCTGCGTTGAAAGACTGCGTTAAATTTGAAATGTGGATTTTTTGAGAAAAGGATTCAAAACATCTAGTGGCCGCTTCTGTCTTGAACGCACAATATTGTTGCAAAACAAACTGAAATATTCAGCCTACAATGTTATGACTTTCAAGTGTTGATGTGTGGAACTCATTAAGTAAAACCATCAGGACTCTCATCACTTGAATTGTTTTTGTAAGGAATGTTCACATTCTTTGATAAACTGAGAATGAAATATAAATGTTTTCTAATGTTTTCATCCTTCTTGAACTGTTGGCCAACCCCAACCAGCCTTACAAACATTCAGTAACAAAGTACTCCCTATACGCTGAAGATGGGGCCTTGTAACACGTCCGTATATGTAACAAACGCATGTAAGTACTGATTAAAAATTGATAAATTAAGTATAGTTGTAAAACTGTCCAATTGTCAAAGTTATACATATTAGTTACATAAAATAGAAGATTTTAAAATTTCCACTATAATGTAATAAAGTCAATTCCCTCATAAATTAGCAGAATATCAATTATTGATGCTAACGAGTTTTCCAGAGAAGATTATCAAATTTACGAGTAAAGATGTTCCATGATAATCACTGTCAGTCGTTCCCAATTTTATCAGATATGAATCGTCAATACAATTGATTCTTGATACAACTGAGAAATACTGAGGCAATTATTCAACAATACTTATACAACATTTCAATATACTGATTAGTTTATCAATCCGATTAGAAAACATTTCAATAGAATCAATCCATAAATACCAATCATATCGTTGAAATTTTTAATTAAGTAAAACATCAGACGACTCCATTATCATCTGACAAATTTGAGATTGATTCCATTTGACAACGATAAAAAAGAGATTATCAATGCATGTCATGTAAAATCATTGTTATTACACTTCATTATTTTAATCATATCTACAGAATCGGATTTTGTTTAAAATGAAAATGATCATGATTTTCTGCCAATCCTGGTTGCATTGACATTGACCACAATAGCAGGGGCTCATGGGATCGACCGGCTGAGAGGATTAGAAATTTTGTTGGCTTCCAACCATAATGGTGTGTTAATAATGGAGAATCACCTTTTAGTGAGAGGGTCGAGGGCTGAACCCTTTTCCAGCGACAAAGGGCGGATCAGGGGTAGTACTGGATGGATCAGGGTAGCGCGGAATATGTACCAAAATCTATTTTTAATTGTACGCGAGCTCTATTAACTCGGTTTTTGCCGCCCGGACGTGATGTAATTTTAGTGCATTGTTTTATACTTCATCATGCTAGGGAACTGTTTCGGTAGAGAGTAGTATGGGGGCTATCTCATTGGTTGTTATGTACTTGTGATGCACGTTGAATCTGAATCACGAAAATTTTCATTTGACTTATGTGAGTAATGTTATTAGTTGATGATAGGCTACAGATTTTGGAGAGAGAAAGGAGAGAGTAGTAGGGAAATGAGGAAGAGAAAATGAGAGAGAGGGAGAGAGTCAGAGACAGAGAGAGATAGAGTGTGAAGATGATTTGGTAGACTACTATTGTAGATAAAGAAAGGAACATTTGTTGTGATGGACGTGATGATCTGGTATTGTTCACGAACAGCTCGATAACTTCAACAGAACAGTTATGTATTTAGAGAAAGAGATGGAATCCTATCTTGACACTAGCACGAAAGTCTGTACTGAAACGGCTGTCAGAATGTTGTACACGTCTAATCTGAATACGGTAACGGACAAGATATTGAACTGTGGAACTATATCAATAAGGAGGGAAACAATTCTGTTTACTATTAATAGAACTCTATGGCTTTCCATCATCCCACATCACGCCAAATCGTGTACTGACTGAACGTCAAACACGGAAAACACGCTTTATTCAATAGTTGGAGCGTGAGGAAAGACTCGATATTCTATTTTAAAATGGATCGGCAACCAATCATCCAGAACGGCAATCTATAGAAAAATATGTCGAATGACGAATGTTCCTTCAACTGAATGACGGATCGGAATGTCAGATGAAAATCCATTCATCCTCGGTAAGTAGAAGTTTACAATCTCTGCGGGGGAAAGATTTCTTTTCAATGCTTTTCCACGAGAATTATTCAAAGGTATTCTTCATCTGAGCTTGAGGAAATATGTTTGATGCAGTTTTTTACCAAATAAGAACGTTTTTCTACTTCTAGCTACTGGAGGAATTCCAATTGAATCTGTTGAAGTTTGATTCTCTTATACGGTTTTAAAGAGACATAGAAAATTTGATATGCCAAGCACAAATATGAATGAATGGTCTTTGAAGAGGTTTCATGAAAATCTGTTCCAAATGGAAATCGAATATGAATTGGTAAAAATTTTCAAATTGTCCAATGAAAATCACTGATGAAAAATATTTTGTTCGGAAATATGTTAGAAGAGGCATAATGTGTTAGCCCTACATCGTTCTAGTTGTTCAAGTTTATTAAAGAAAGATACCACAAATACCTATTGTCAGTAATATTTATATTTACAACGTTTTATAGTCATAAACATAATTCAAAGTTTTTAACATATTAATATAATCAGATTCATTTGAATTGACGCTTGGCATTAGATAGAGATATATTATTTCTTGAGGTTGCTGATGACCATTGAGTTCGATGGCAAAGATATAATAATCTCTCTATCTATCGATCTATCTAATGCCAAGCGTCAAATTAAATAAATCTGATTAAAGTTGTTAACATCATACATATTTCTTCTTATGGATTATTGAAAAAAATTACAAACAGCTTATTCGTGCACTGACAGTTGAAATTATCCCTCCAGTTCAATGGATTTGATCAAGCATAAGATGAGAATACGAGTTTTAAGAAAATTCCTCACTAAGGCTGAAAGTAATTGAAATACACGCGAAAGACGACTAGATAGCGTAAGAAAGAGGAATGTAGAGAAATTGAAGAGGAGCAGTATGAATCAACAATCTCTTACTGAAAAACGTTACAATGACTTTAATTACGGAGAGAACTTTGGTTTTAATTAAAACTACGAGAGGATGAGTTCGCGGTGAGATTCTGAAACAAAGTTTACTTCTCTCACGATTACATGCTGTTCTTGAAAATCTTCTTCATATTCTAAGCCTCACTGCTAATAGTGGATCTACTTGAAACAGTTCAAGATAATAATTAATGTAGTCTGCGTAGTTTACTTGACGGTGAAATGTTTAGAGTATATATAAATAAATGGTAAATACGGTAAATAAATGTTTCATTAACCAATCAAAACAAAATCAATACAAAAAATTAAATTAAATTACAAAACTACACAATTGTACACATTATTTTCATACAGAGCATTATTCTTCATCGAGTATGATTTTAAAACATACTATAAATTAAGTGAATAAATAAAATGGATAGAATATATTACGATATTGAAATATAATGGAAAAAAGAGATTCTATATGCAATACAAAAATCAAAAAAATAAAATGGTTCATCACCTCTTTAAGGAAATGCTTGAGCAATGTGTTGAGTCGCTTAAGCTTTAACTTATAAACATGAAGTTTGAAAAATATAAGCATGAGTGAAGAAAATAATCATCTTCAACAAAATATAAGCGATCAAATCAAAAACCTTATAATTGTTACCCAAATGATAGAGATTTTTAAAGTTTTGAGGTTCAGAGGTGTGGAGAGTACTTAGATATTGGAAAACATTCTTTTCAACAAACTTACTCAAGCGGGGTTGATCTTTCCCCAGTCATAGATTGCAGTTCTGTACATCAGCGTTACATTTTTAGAAAATTTAGTTCGAATTGATTTGAATTATGATCGAATTATGTTTCATTTTATAAAGCGTTTAGAAAAATCATGATGGGTGTAATGTATAATGTATTCTCACTTGATCAACTTACATAAGAAAACGAGGATAATATTTTCCCTTAGCTCATCAATTCCTCTTGAAGTTGAAAACGTCTTTTCACAGCGTTAAAGCAAATGAACATAGATTCAACTTGCTGGGAATGATTCGACAAACTTTAGGCCTGACTCACTTGATATCAGCTGACGCTTGAAGTTTGGGGGGAAACAAATGCGCCGTAGTGACGCAGTTCACTCAGCGGCTCTTCAAGTTCGTTTCAGTAGGCGAGGTGAGAATAGTTCGCAACAAACAGATGCAAACTTTATGGCGAAAACATTGCTCAAACACTTGTTTTCAGTTGAGAAACAATAATGAGCTCCCAGCAGTTGAATGAACGTTTGTAGTTATACGAATGTAGTGACTCAACATCTTAGTTTCAGGTTGCACTTAGATACTTTTTACTCAAAACTTGTGATAAACAAACTGGATACTTGGATCTGGTGGATGATGATAGATTCTTCAAGAGTCTCAGTAGTCAGGTGACAGAGATAAACTGTATCGAATTGGCATTCTTTCACTTATTACAAATATAACAGGTGCAGTAGAATTGAATTGAATTGGATTGAATATAATGAAATATTACATTCTTTTCGCCATTGGAAAAATATTTAACATTGTCATAGAACTCCAATCACCTGATGGGGGTTGAGAAAAATGAGGTTAAAAAACATGACTGAAGATAGTAAAACAGTTGAATCAACTTTTTTGAAAATAATTATGAATTTTATAGTGATTCAACATTGCTAGTCAAAACAATAAATCAAGTTTGTTGATGTTGACTTGAAAATAAAAAAGTAGATATTTTGCATTGGTTTTGATCGCATTTTTCTCCTTGAGAAGATATTTTATTCGAAAAGAATCCGATAATCTGATAATTTATCCCAATTAATTAGTTTATGGTAATTTGAGTTCTACTGTGATATCAAAGACAATTTAAATATTAGGTTGAACAAGAACTATTAGACAATTCAACAGTTAAATATTCAAGTAGTTAAATTGTCTTTGGTGATATCATCAGCTCCTTATCACTGTATTAGGTCTTGAACGATTGAAGAAATGTGTAGATGAATCATAATAATGATCAAGCTATGATTGATCATAGTAATGATTAAACTATGTTCAACATAGTTCAAATGAATCATGATGTAGATTTTAAATACGATACATACTTTTATCATAATCATAGATTTTTTGAATAAACCTTTATTACATACTTCATAACATGTTACTTCATCAATTAATCACATGATTGGATTCTTCTCTACGTTTTTATAATATAAGAGCTAGATTCCTTCAATTCGATCCAACACAATCCCAAAAGACTCGAAGAGTGTTCTTGGAAACGAGGAAAGCAAGAGACTTCTCAAGAAATCGTTCAGAAACTTTGGTAAACTAGACCAGTAACTGCTGCTCCATCAAACACTTGCTAGGAAACTCACTTGGGACTCCAATCACTTCTGAAGCTAGTTCTGCAAGATCCACAAATGATGATGATTCTTCGACTTTGAGAAGGAGTAGAGGGTTGAAAGTACAAGGGATGAACAGCACTACAAGTGTGAATAAAAGAAAAGTGAGTTCAAATAAAACAGAAGTACGGCTTCATATATTTTTATAGCTTGAATACAATGTCTGATTGTCATTGGCTATAAATGTAGCACTTTGGATAAGTTATCAACAGCTAATCCCTACGAAGACCAGCAAATATTGGTCTATTCTATCAATTCATGATAGTGATTGAAGGATATTCAGTTGAATATAAAAATAGGTTGTCAATCAATTCTTATTTTTCAAGATAAGAATGATTCTTATGATAATGATAGAAAGACTGATCTTTTATCTTTATCTTTTATCTAAATCTTTTATTGGAGTAGTTTGTAGTAACAGCAATAATAGACCTGACCTTTGAGAACGACATAATAGTTCGATTACAAACTCAACTGATAGGTCGATTCTAAACTTTGGACGACTTGATCCGCGCAAGTTTCTAAAACATTCAGTGAGTCATGGTGCCTGCGTTTATCAAAAGTGAACTGAAAAATTCAAATGCTCAATTTTTGAAACTTGCAATATTTTAAGTAATTTTTATTATTATTTTTGATAAGACTACGTGACAATCTAATTGAGTTGGTTAAAATGGTAAATGACCTGGTTGAAAACAATTGGTAGAAAAGTAAATGTCCAATATACGAGAAAGATGATCAATGAAATTATCTGTTATTCTTAATTCAAGGGAGAATTTGAATTACTAACCTCAATTCTCACGGAGTAAATAGTAGCCTCTATATTAGTTTTCCAATTAGAATAATTGATTGAACGTGTTACACATAAGTGGATTAAAGTAAATCTTCGATTACTGTCATTAAATCCAACATTGTTCATTGTAGATTAAGCTCAACAAACCTCTGTGCAACAAGGACTTTTGGACTCATGAGAATGTTAGAAGAATGTTATACAAGACATATTTTATCTTATGTCGAAAGATTAACCTACTTATATTCTCTCTTGATTATTTTTGATACCATTCTTTTGTTTTCTCATTTCTCTAATGCACATCACAACATTCCACTTTCAAATTACATACCGCTGTTTAGGGCGAATGAGGCCTCTAGATGAAACGCAATTAAGAAAATTGCGTCATTTGTAAATGTGTAATAAAACGAGATGTTTTCCCTTCCACTCATTAAAACCGTGTGCGTGCATTCCTCATGAGTATCAAGTTGATTACAGTAGTTATCACTGAGCAACTACTCATGTATAAAAGTAGCAGTTACTCATCTGAGTAGCGTCGTCGTCAAACGATTATTTTTTCTTTTGCAGCAGTGACGCGTTACCAGTAAAACCACTCAGACATTAACGTCAATATTTGAGTAAGTAATTGAAATGACCCACCTCCTTGCTGGATCTTTGAATAAGCAAGTGCTGGGGTGGTATGACACAAGAAGTGCGGGGAATCATTATTCGGCGGGTGCATATTGTCGAGAGTGACGAAGCTTTTCAGTAATTTCCCGCTAGGGGATGAACTTAAGTTCCCTTCAAAGGCTAAGGTCGGAATCTCCGCTTTCCATTTCAACAATGGGCAACGAGGGTGGGGGAAATGTGAACTTTCCCCCTTCTGGCTAGACTATTATGCTCCAACAACAGTGGGAAGAATGGATGCAAGCAGTAAGCGAAGCGACTGACAATGCTTTCAGTTGAAAAATTCACGCTTGTGCAGCTCAACTTACTCGCTGCTATTTTGTGACAGGCTTCAAGACGTAGACCGGGTTTGATATTACGTCAAGGAATTATTATGGAAATCTTTTGAAATTATTCAACGGAGCTTGTGTGCTACAACATTAATAAATGAGTTCTTTTTTCAAATCTTCATGTACATTATGAAGAGCAAGATTTCCACAATATTCCATGTTATCTTCCAATACTGAAATTCTTTATCATTAATTATGAATTATTTCTCAATAATGCTTTTTACATTTGAAAATTTTATAAGAAATGAGCTACGGTCAGTTCCATGACAACATTTGTTGATCAGTAAAAAGTTTAGCGAAGAAAACCGCTGAAAAAGAAATGCGGTGTGGCACAATCAAGCCGCATGGGACATATTTTGATCGGCCGGTCTCATCAATTAGCGTTTAGCCGTTTTTCAGCGGTCGCAATTAATGGTTATGCGCGAAAACATGCACATGTAGTGCGACGCACAAAATGCGTCACAAGCGTCCGAATGTGAGACGAGACGCGGGCTGCGGTCGCCTCACAACACCAGCCCGAAAAACGAAATTGATGAGCTTTTAATTTGGTGGCGGACAAAAAATCGCCGCGAAATTTATATATTCGCCAGTCGCGGTGAAAAACCTCTTTTCTCCAGTGACGCGGAATTTTCATTGTCGTTTTTCCAACGACGAACGACCGAACGAACATTCTGTTATGAATTCTCATTCAACTCCTCCCCCCCCCCATATTTTTTGTCGTATACAGGAAAACAATTCCTATACTGCTTTCAAAAGTATCCGAACAGAATTCTCCGCCAGTGTTGTTTCATTATTACGCTGTTTTTCCGAACTCGTAACGACGGTCTAGATTGAAAATTTGACCAATTATCAGCGATAACTGATTCGGTGCGAATTTCTATGCCCGACAAGTGGATTGTGGATTGTTTCTGAATCATACGAAACTCGCTGATTGATTTATTTTATGCGGTATATGTGCACCGCTGAAGTTTTGTAACAGCCGTGTAATTGAATGGGAAAACGGAGCTGACATTAGGAAAAATGGAAAGGTTTCGTGTGGATAAAATTTATGAAAACAAAAGTAGGTCACTGGACTCTCGTGACCTACATGGTGCAACCACTCTGGGGCAAGAAATTTGGCAGGGTTCATAATTATTATCATCAATACCAGGTGCTTAGAAACGTTCATCGTCTTCAAAATTTCAAATTACAGTGTAGTTCTCAAATTATTATAATATTGTTTTTACTATGTGAAGGAACGAAACGAGTATCAATCACGTGATCGAACGAAGAGAGTACACAGGGCTCATAACATAGTTTGAATCTTGAAATCACTCACATAGCTCAAAATGAGGATCGAAGTCACATCATATGAAATGAACAATCAGATAACAATATTGTTCACAAGCCAAACTTGGTCAATTATGATTTCACATTCTTCATCTGTTTTCTTCAAGCTCAATTATAACGCCAACCTTCGAATTATTGTGATTTTTCTCACTTATTTAATTCAGAGCTTTAATCAGAATAATTCATACCACTCCTTATCAGAAAAGAAGCAAAATAAACTGTGGATCATGGACTTTTTTTATTCCTGTAATTTTATTGCACTAATAGATAGATGAATTTTCGATTATCATGGTGATTTAATATGCATAATTATGACGTTTGTCCTCTTCAAAACTTCCATCCTGTTTAAGAATTTTTGAGATCATCCCTAAAATTGATTATAATAGCACCCGTTATTATGTACATCTCTAATAAACTTCTACGTAGCCACAACTGTCCAGTTTTGAATAATGGACTTTCTCAGACATATTATGCTCTCCAAAAACTGAAACAAGGTATAACAAACGACCATCATCCAAGTAATTATAGTTATTAAGACTAGAAACGGAAGTTGAGGTTTTGAAACGTACCTAATTGGCAAAATCGGATAACATGGGATCAGGTTATTTACATAGTGGAACCATAACCATTATAGTCATAATTCTGGGAGAGTCTACTATTCATAATCACTCCAACTAACTGTTAGTTCAAACATGGAAAAATTTATATGTTACGTCCATTACAAGCGTGTTGAGATTATGAAAATTTATTCCCAACCTAGCACCGGATGCATAGAATTAGCATTGTCTTTGAGTTATTAATAAAGTAGCATTAAAATATAACAAGACCTCTTCCAAAGTTTAACAGCCCGATGAAAGCATATATGATATGAATGCCTGAAATTCATTAAACTCTCTGTAGGTTTCGTAGTAGTGATAATTTCTAATATCTGATATTAAACTAGAATTCTTTGTAGCTTTTTTACTCGTGTTTTATTTAGTTGCGTGACAGAATTTCCTGAATTATATATTGAAAGATCATGTTTTTCGAGCAATCATCCATCTATCAAGATTGTAATTTAATTCATTATAATTGTATAATAATCACATGAACTGGATCTCAAACACAGTTGAGGAAATATTCACATGGAACATCAAATTAGTTGTTCTCCATAATGAATGTGAATACTGTACTAGAAAATAACTGTCAAACCGCTTCTTATAGTCTCTATCATCAATGATTTTTTCTCTTTAAAAAAAGTGGTTCATTTAATCTGGATTTGAGAATACTGACTTCTGCACATCTTTCTCGACCCCATCCTTGATTTTTTCGGGTAAACAAAATTGAATAATTACCTGATAAAATTGAAACACAATCTCATTAGGGAAATATGTTTATTCTTTGCACTCTCCCACATAGCTGCTCTCCCAAGATAACTGTTAGAAACCTATTTTTTTATTTTTAAAAAATTAAAATGGAAAAAGTTTGAAGACTTGCTATTGGCCGATTATCTTAACTGTACTAACATCATAGCTAAATTTCTAGCGGTATATTAGTTTCAGTATGATACAGTATTTTTTAAAATTAGAGAAAGTTATGCTTTTGAATTATCATGAACAATAATATAATATTCATGAAAGCAAATCTTGGTCATCCACATTTAATTCACTTCAAAACAAAATCATGAGCCTGCATTTATGTTTATACCAGACACTCAAATGACAAGCTGCTACCAGAACAAGGTTTAGATTAGATTAGATTATTTACTTTATTCATGTAGAATACAACATAATGTCAGCTTAAATTCTATATCAAGATACAGTAGTTATTTCAATTCAATGAACGTCATGTAGTAAATGTAATACTGTACAAGTAATGAAAGTAATTACAGTATTCGTTAAGTACAAAAGATAAGTTAAGGAAGCTTATTATTAAAATGATAATATACAATGAACGTCAAGGAGAGGAAGAAGAAGAGGAAGGGAAGGAGAAGAAGAAGAAGAAGAAGAAGAAGAAGAAGAAGAAGAAGAAGAAGAAGAAGAAAGAAGGAGGAGGAGGAGGAGGAGGAGGATGAGGAGGAGGAGGAGAAGAAGAAGAAGAAGAAGAAGAAGAAGAAGAAGAAGAAGAAGAAGAAGAAGAAGATGATGATGAAGAAGAAGAAGAAGAATAACTACAGTAGAAGGCAGAGTGTGCCATAGTGAATTGGAGGCGCAAGCAGAGAGAGGCAGCGATTCAATTTGCGACACAGGGAGCGAGCTGCTTGTATTGCAGCAGGCTTCTGACTGGGCTGAAGGCGGCCGCGTTTAATTAATCTTAATGAGTGGAGGGCACAGTCCCCGAGGCCCCCTCCCAAGGGGCTAAGGCACCCCCTTCAATCTAGGACTGTCTGGTCTAAGGCAGCCCTAGCTTCTCTGTCTGTTTCTCAATCTCTAACTGTCTCTCTTTTTCTCTCGCTCTCTTCCTCCAACTCACTCTGTAACTCTCTCTCTCTCTCTTTCACTCTCTCTTACTCATTCATCTCTTACTCATTTTCTCTCTCTTCCTCTCCCGCTCAAGCTACTATCGGCGTTGCTGTTTGCTCAAACAGCTTTGACTATCAGAGGAGCCGAATAAGAAGAGCTACAGTCTTGAGCGACAGAGAGACGGAGGTAGGGAGGGAGAAATGGAGTGTTGTAAGAGAGAGGGAGGTAGAGAAAGAAATGGTAGAGGAGAATTGAAGATGTTGGAGCTGTAAAGAAAAGAGAAGAAATGAAATAAAGGTGGAGAAGGAACTAAAATTATGAAAAAGACAAAATGCTTGATGAGTTTGGTTTTCTGAAACTAAGATAACAATGCGTTAAAGATGAAAAAATGAACTTTTCGATTCTGAGATATGAATAGGAAGAGGAAATGGGCTCATTGAGAAAATATTGTGAGTGCCTGGAAATGGCTATGGAGGGGGAAAATTGGTTAGTTGAAAAAGTGTAGAACAAACTGATGGAAGAGATAATATTGATGAATCTTGTTTAAATTGTTAAATTTCACTATAATGAACACTAATGTTCACTTGTCCATTTAAGTGGAATTTGACAATTTCATCAAGAGTTTCCATTTATGGAAAAATACACAACAATGTTCTTCAAATTTTTATACTAGTGAAAGTGTTGAAGGGAGTGAAGAAAAAACTAATAAACGTGATGGGAATAAGAAAAAAGAGAGGAAAACAGTGGCGTTAAGAAACAGAGGGAAACAGGATGAGGGTTAGGGAAATTGTCAGTGATAGCAAGTTCTGAAGAGAAGGAGATGTTCTAGGAAAATCCGTAGAGAATGAAGGTATCGAGAATGAAAGAGTGGAAAAGGGTGGAGGCAGAGAAGAACGAATGAGTGAATAGTGAAAAATCGAGTGTAGAATGCTGTAGTTAGAGAGAGTGAAAGCAAAAAGAGTGAGTGAATACTAAAAAATCGAGTGTAGGATGTTGAAGTTGGAAAAAAGAAAGCAGAAAGAGAGAGTAAAAAGCTCGATGTAAGTGTGGGATGTAGGTAACGGAGAAAAAGTAAGAAGAGAAAATTGGAACAGAACAAATGGATGAGGATTGAGAGAGTGAGACTGTGAATGAGAATGTGAATAAGAATGAGATAAGGTAGGATATTCGAGACGGATGAATAAAGAGAGTGAATGAGTGAGAGAACGTGAGTAAGAAGATGTAAGCCAGGGATAACTCTAGCTTATACCCGGGCGAACTAATTGTGAAGCAAGCCGTGGTGGTGTCTTTTGTGCCTATGCCTACCATTGATACACCATGTGCCACGACTCTAATCTAAACCAATCCCCCCACCCCTGGGCAGAGATCTTACTCTAGATAACCATTAGGCTTTTCCAGGGCTTCGACTGGCGTAGAGGAATTGAATCGTACATGATGTATTATCAAACGGAATAATTGATAAAGCTATCGTCTGCATTCGATGTCACAAATGGTTAGAGAGAATGCTGAGTTTCTTTATTTGAGGCTGCTGTTACACCGAATGCTAATTGTCATGCTAATTGTGCAACTATGGGCTATCTATAAAATAATGAATGGAAAGAATAAATTATTATAAATATATTCCGAAAATACAGATTTTAGGAATCTGTACAGATTAGGAATTTTAGTAACAGATAGGTCTGTTACACCTATTATAGTTTCTCACAACCTTTCTACATTGCAGTAACAGTAACAGAATATCATATCAGCTTTGTAGAAAATGACAGGACTTTAATTTATCTGCTCTCTTCTCGTTGGTATCGCAGAAGAAATGTGTTCCAACCAGAGGCTGGAACTGAAATGAGAACTGGCAATCAATGACAGATGAAAAAGATCAATCGACTTCATTCAACGAATCACGATCTTTCTCTCGCTCTCTCGTGTTTCCACGCACAGTTTTCTCTCCAATTCTCACAGTTTTCTCTCTCTATTTCTCCTTCTCTTCCCAGAACTTTCCTCTGTCACATGAAAACATTAGCGGATGTCCGGAGCAATTAAATTCATTGCAGAGCACCAGTCCTTCTCCACTTCTATTTCCACTGAGCAGACGATCTGTAACCCTCTCTAGATATCGATACTGTTGTGCAACTCGATCCGTTGCACAGTCGATGCTCGTTTCTCGCTTCGCTCTCAGAATTCGAAAAAAGGCGTGTGTTGTGACTTTTGAGGAAAACTCTGAGGAAAATCAATATGAATATTCGGAGCCGTTGTTCTCCTCTCCCCAGTTTTTGAAAAGTCTACAAGCATTTGAGAAATTCTCAACAACAAGTTCTTGAGAATTTTATTTGAGAATTATAGGGTTTTTTAAAATATCGCAACTGATGATTCTTGTTCAGTGAGCCATGTTTATTTTGCATCGATTTTAATGTGAGATTGTTTGGTTGGTTGATTGTATGCCTTTATTTATTCCAAGGAGATTTATATACAAGGAAGATAACAATTACACATAATTGACTTCAACTGCACTGCTACTATCTCAATTCAAAAAACATATCCTCGTAATAAGCTAATAATAGAATTATCCCATCATATTATTGTATGAATTACGCTTTATAGTAGAGAATTAATATATTTTCATTCGTAATTTTTGTATTTCAAAGTTAGTTCATATTTGTTACTCATTCTGATTCGTATTCATGAATAAATTATTTCTCTGACAAGTTCAGAAATAGCTATTATAATAGGAATACATATCACATTCAAAATATTGAGTAACTGCTTATAATTTATTGTAAAAGTTGTACTTTGTAAACAGTTATAATTCATCGTTTCAGTAGATGGTCATAAATTAATTCATGAATTGCTACTTCTTATTAAAATCCTTCAAAGATAGAAAGTATTTGATTTGTAATAACTAGTAGGAGTCTACGGCAAGTTAACCTGTTAATGTATTGTAATGTACGTATTGTAAATGATTACTTGTAAAATAATAGCATTGCATCATTATTTTTGCATAATTATTCCGGTAAACAATACAAGGCCGCAATTACACTGGATGCGAGCTGGTTGTAGTGATATTTAACTGATGTTCGATCATATGTTTTTAATAACATCATGTGTTATCTAGTTCTAAATATTCATTTATGTTTGATAAAGCCTTCGTTAAAGGTCTCTCTCTCTTTTATTTCAATTTATCAAACATAAATCTTCAAAATCTAAATATTTTCAAGATTTTGAAAAGAGAAACGAAATGGATCATCTATTGAAACCCAAGATACTGGATTTGGACGCAAACTCAGCTACGGCTCAAACAGAATGGGAACATTGGCACAGAACATTCATGAATCTCATCTCAACAATAGAAACAACGGATGCGGAAAAACTCAAAATTTTAATCAACTTCACTTCGTATTTGAACGAATAAGCCACTGCGGTACGTATACTGATGCACTTACTGTTTACAGAAACTGTATACTAGACCAATCAATGAAATATTTGCTCGTCACGAACCCAAGTAAAAAGCAGCAACTAGGTCAATCAATAGATCAATTCATAGAAGAACTGATGCTATTGAGTAAGAAATGTAAATTCAAAGCGGTAACAGCAGAACAAAATAAGAATGACTGTGTGCGAGATGCTTTTATAAGTGGCTATATCCCCAGATATTCGACAACGTCTCCTTGAATCTAAATCGTTAGATTTCCAAGAAATTGCCGACCTTGCTAGAACCTTGGAGTTAGCACACCATAATTCACTCAGTTACAACTCGTCCTCATCACTACTCAACGCCACACATCCAGTAGCCAAATCTGATGTAACTGTAGCTCAAACTGAATCAGTAGCTCGAACTGAAACTATTGTTGCACATACAACTCAATCGAAAAGAAATAATATGAAACTCTGTAACTACTGCGGTTCCAGTTGGCATATACGAAGTGAATGCCCAGCTCGCGACGTATTTTGCAGGAAATGTGGGATAAAAGGCCATTACGCAAAAGTATGTAGATCAAATCAGAATTACAAAAATAAAATACAAGTGTCTGCTACAGGAAATTGTAATCTATCACCCCCAGGACTCGGTAAAGCCACTGTACCGGCGTTTCTGAACGATTTCAGAGTAGCTGCTCTAATCGACACCGGCAGTTCCAGTAGTTTTATAAATAAACAACTTGCATATGATCTAAAACTGAAAATTTATCCCTCCAATGATCAAATTTCTATGGCCACCACCTCTCTACGATCATCAGTTGTTGGACAATGCTCAGTTAACCTCTCAATTCTTGGTCACAAATACAAGAATGTAGTTCTTCTCGTTCTCAAAGACCTCTGCTGTGACATATTACTTGGACATGATTTATTGTCAAACCATTCAGGTTTGTATATGTCTTTTGATGGCACGAAAGCTCCGTTGAAAGTGTGTGGTCTCACCGCTGCTCAAGTCAAACCTGCTTCATTGTTTCGGCATATTTCTCCAGATATTAAACCCATTGCTGTAAAATCAAGACGTTACAATCAATCCGATATGGAATTTATTACTCAAGAGATTGATAAACTAATCAAAGAGGATATTATAGAGCCAAGTAACTCCTCTTGGAGAGCTTAAGCGCTTGTAACCTATAATGGCGATCACAAAAGCGTACGGTAATTGACTACTCCCAGACAATTAACAGATTTACTCCACTTGATGCATACCCTCTGCCAAATATAGAATCAATAGTTGAAAAAGTAGCTAGATACTCTGTATTTAGTACTATTGACCTTCGAAGTGCTTATCACCAGATACCAATCAGTGATTGTGATAAATTATATACTGCTTTTGAAGCAGCTGGCCAACTCTATCAGTTCAAGCGAATTCCATTTGGGGTGACAAACGGAGTCGCTGCTTTTCAAAGAGTAATTGATGAAATAATTCGAAAAGAAAATCTTTCAAGTACATTTGCGTATCTCGATGATGTTACTATTTGTGGAACCACGACAGAAGAACATGATAGAAACTTGAAAAGTTTATGAATGCTGTACAGAAGTATAAATTGACGATAAATATGGAAAAAAGCTCTTTTGCAAAATCTGAAATCAATCTTCTTGGCTACGTTATCAAGGACAAGACTATTCGCCCAGATCCTAACAGACTAGAATCACTCAAATCCTTCCCTCCTCCAACAAATGCAACATCTATGAAGAGAGTACTTGGTATGTTCTCTCACTATTCCAAATTTATTCCTAATTTCTCTGACAAGATACAGCCTCTAATTCAAACTACATTCCCTTTGAAACAATCTACAATTTTACAATTTGAAGCTATGAAACAATCTATACTTGATGCTATGGTAGTTTCCATCGATCCAGAAGCTCCATTTGTTGTAGAAACCGATGCATCGAATGCTGCTATTGCCGCTACTCTATCACAATTAGGAAGACCCGTTGCTTTCTTTTCCCGCACTTTATCAACAACAGAACGGCATCATCCAGCTATAGAAAAAGAAGCTTGTGCTATAGTTGAAGCTGTTCGTAAATGGCGTCACTTCCTTCTAACGCGACACTTTCAACTCATCACAGATCAAAGATCAATTTCTTTCATATTTTCCAAACACCACCAAAGTAAAATCAAGAATGAAAAATCCGTCGCTGGCGTTTAGAACTCTCTTGTTTCACATATGACATCACTTACCGTCCAGGAAAAGAAAATGTAACAGCAGATGCTTTATCTCGAATGTGTGCTACCATAACAAATGGAATGAAAACCCTCCAGAAATATCATGAAACACTCTGCCATCCAGGTACAGCCCGATTTTATCATTGGATAAAAGTAAAAATTTTCCATTCTCTCTGGATGAGGTACGACAAACTATAAATCAATGTAGAGTTTGTGCTGAAATAAAACCAAAATTTTACAGTCACAAAGGAACTCTTATCAAAGCTACATCACCTTTTGAACGCCTCAATTTAGATTTCAAGGGCCCAATACCTACAAAGACCAGAAATCATTACTTTTGACTATCATCGATGAATACTCTAGATTCCCCATAGCTATACCTTGCCCTGATATGTCTACCACAACTGTTATTAAGGCATTGCAAAGCGTATTTTTCATGTTTGGAACACCAGCCTACATCCACTCAGATCAAGGATCATCCTTCATGTCTCAGGAGCTCAAGAACTACTTAGCCATAAATGGTATTGCATCCAGCCGAACAACACCATATAACCCAAGAGGGAATGGGCAGGCTGAAAGATTTAATGGAATAATATGGAAAACAGTTCAACTAACACTGAAATCTAAAAATCTACCTATCACACACTGGGAAGACTGTCTACAAGAAGCACTTCATGCAATTAGGTCCTTACTATGTACAACTACCAATGAAACTCCACACGAAAGAATGTTCCGGTTCTCTAGACGATCAGGAAGTGGTGGATCCACTCCTTCCTGGTTAATCACACCAGGTCCCGTGTTACTAAAAAGGCATATAAGAACGTCAAAATTCGACCCTCTTGTTGAAGAAGTCACACTGCTTCAAGGTAATGCTGAATATGCTCACATAAAATTTCCAGATGGAAGAGAAAAGACAGTGTCTTCAAGGGACCTGGCACCAACTGTGCCTATAGCGAGTTTAGAAGAAGAACCATCATCTCCAGATCCCTTCAGAGTCCAAGAACCAGAACCTGGCATCCAAGAAGAAGAAAAACAGTCATTTACAGATTCCTTCAGAATTCAGGAACCAGAACCAGACACCCAAGAGAAAGAAATGGAGAACCCGCCATTGGTTCCTGTGTCCAATACTCCTAACTCAATAGATGGTGGAAATCAAAGGAGAACTAGTAGGATAAAAAGACTACCCAGTTACCTGAAGGACTACGAACATTCTCTCAGGAGGGATGAATGTAGTGATATTTAACTGATGTTCGATCATATGTTTTAAATAACATCATGTGTTATCTAGTTCTAAATATTCATTTATGTTTGATAAAGCCTTCGTTAAAGGTCTCTCTCTCTCTTTTATTTCACTGGTACTAGTGGTTCTGATCAATTACCAACTGTCCTATGAGTTCAAAGCCTAAAAAGGTTTTCATTGTTTCCTATTGTTAGGCTTATGACTTTTTAGGCAAAGAGTCCCTCTCTGATGTTGCAACTCACCGAAATATCCAATGTTCGTCAATGATTGTTCCTTAGTAATGACATAATAGAATCGGGAGAGACAAGCAAGTAATAGTTTAAGCTTGAGCTTATTATTGTGTTTTATAATTATCCAATGTTCCTCAAAGATTGCTCATTAGTGATTTGGAGAATAGAAGAGTTGTGAAAAATGTGGATCCCAATCAAGTTGAAATTTCAAGTAAGTAATCCTTAGAAGACATAATAGAATCGGGAGAGACAAGCAAGTATTAGTTTGAGTTTCAGCTTATTGTGTGTGCTCTGTCTGTGATACTAGAGTAGTACTGTTGTTGCCATGTGACAATGAAGTGGTGCTGGCTGCTAATAGAATAAAGACTTTAATGCATCTGGAGTGGACTTAATTAGATAGGATCAGAGACGATCTTCAGAGGCACAGAGCTGTGGAGTTTCTATTAGCCGTGCTATAGCAAACAATAAGGTAGTCTGTGTTAGAGCCCGCATACACTGTTATTGGGCCCGGCTATACATTGCTTGGCTCTGAATTGGCTTCGAATTATCCAATTGAAACTACAATCTGGTAGCTCAACACATCAACAACACGGCCCGCTATGCCTCAATGATAATCGACTTGTTTGTGTTGCTTGCACAGATAGGACGTCGTCCCTCAGAGACTCTGAAGTTTGCTTACTGCATGCAGAAGTCTAGGTAGTTGTGTGGATTCCTGGATTGCTGCCCTGGTAGATTCAGATCATTATGGTTTCAGGATAATCATATTATGTAAATTATGGTAACAGATTTGCCTATGTTTGGAAATATAATATAATAATGTTATGAAATTTCAAATCAGTACTATTCTTCGTGTTGGTTGATACAGATTAATCAACATTAAATTTTTCCTGTTATTGTCATCTTCAAACAAACTTCTAAAAAAATTAAAACTTTAATCTTAAAACTTGGGGAGAAAAAAAGATATAATAAATTGTATTTATTTTATTAGGATATTATTCTAACGACTTTGACATTGAAATCAGAATACTACTATCATCAATATTGATCATTTCCCCTTACTAGAATTCATCGTACATGGTTCTCAATAAGGTGAGTAATGGTAAGTGGGGATTGATGTGTGGTTTTCAGCACAATGGTAGCATATTCTCCTCAATAATCGTTTAATATGAGAATGCATGAAAGTCAAGAATACATTATTATAAATTTTACAAATATTCGCATGAAAAAAGAGAATGCTAGACAAAACAAAATAATATTCTAGTTTAGACAGAGAGAACAGATTAAGGTAACAAGCAATGATCAAGATCGATCTTAATTGAGAAAGACATCATCAGTTTTGACATAATCTTTCACAAAGAATTCCCAACTGGATTATGATCGTTTCAGTGAAAGGTAGCTTTCGATTTTCGAGGTAAGGGATGACCGCATCTTCCAATTTGTCTTCTCCTTTTCTTCTCCTTTTGGCAATCGAGCAAGTCACCACCTTCTTCTCCCATTCAACCTCTCTCACTCCCACTCTTTCTCTCTCTCTTGCTCTTCACCGATGGTCCCGATCAATTCAGTACAAAGGTCCAACCCAATAGAAGCGCCTAATGCCTTGAAATTGAACTACGGATACAATCGAATGCTACTGGTATTGAAGACAGCACAGGCTACATCCTGTGATGCGGTATGCTCATTCCAATCCGTATCTAGGTCAGCCCTTAGTCTCACTAGCGGCCTGTCTAATCAATTCCACATCAAATAGGCTTAGGACTAGACGGGAGAATTTGTTGAACAATTCAAGAAAGTCCAACAACACGTTACTCAAGTTTCTACATCTGAATCGATTCTAAATTAGAGGAATACTGCCTGAACTAGTAGTTCAATTAGGTGAATTGTTTGTATTTCAAGTGTTGAAAGTTCAATGGCATTGAACGAGTCGTTCTGGGACGATTCAATAAGTCTGGAATAGTCTCAAACTTGTCTAATAACACTAGACTACTTCTTCGTAGGTGAGTCCTGTTTCTATTCAAACAAATTTCATCTGTACATGTCCTTAATTCCTAATTCAATACAACACTACATTTCTTCTAGAACTTCAGCTAGAAAGCTCTTTTGTTATTAGAACGTTGAATGTTCTCTTCCGAAAAAACATCGAAAAGAGTATAAACTAGACAGACTCACAACTGCTTTCATCAATTTCTTCAATTTTTTATATTTTCAACAAGACATCATTCTACAATACCACACCACATTACTCCTAGAATTCCAATTCTCTCACGAGCTGGACAGACTAAAATTTTCTGTTATTTCCATCTGTTTCTTCAATATTCATCATTCACTTTACGCACTTCACACTCACTTCATATCTTCTTACTTTTACACTTGATAATTACTTTTTCACCTAACTTCAACACAACACCATATTGCTTCTAAAATTTCAACTTGATTAAGAGAATGCAGATTTGTTAATCGGGAAGTTGTACTACGGAGAAATATTTAAAAACGAATAGACGAGACAGACCTATATCGTCAGTTCAAAACATAGCTCGTATCGAGTTTTTCTGGTATCTGGAGAGAGATTACTGATATCTGGGATCAACTGAACATGAGATCATACTGAATTTCAGCTTGGGTTGTTGAGTAATTTGGCTGAGTAAGTTATAACAGTTACTGTTACCAAAATAATTGACGAAAAGTCGTGTGAATTCATCCGTGGAGTACAAGATAGTTCTAGCATACAGTGTTGTTACAGAAACTTTACATAGGAATACTTTATATTTTATATTACAATAAGCATATACAGGTATAATGATAATGAGGTACCGGGTACCGCAGCAAACAACAACTCTACATAGTAGTTAGTACTCTATATATGGCACTGGGAATATACAGTTATAATGATGAGACGGTATCCCAGCGTACCTCTAGTGCATGATAACAGCCAGCAAAGCTATATGATTGGAGTAAAACGTCCGCAAAAATTGTGGCGAAAAGAATTACGAGAGCGATTACTTGTGGAAGCAGAATACCGGTAACCGCCTTTGTGGAATGCCGACAGTCACGTGTGAAGAGAAGGAGGATGTGAGAAAGAGGAGAAAATTGTGAGTGCGAGAGTTTATGGAGTATCGGTGAGTTTACTCTTATAAGTTATACTTTTACTCGGGAACCGATATGGGAAAAGTGCGAGAATGATGCGGAGAAGTACAATTTGAAAGAGTGAAAGAATGAGAAGAAACTGGTCAGAAAAGTTATAGATAGTAAGAGAAAAAGGAGAAATTGAACAGGGAAGAAAAAAAGGAGTGAATAATAACAGAGAATGTCGGTGAGTTTAAAAGTAGTATTCTATCACTGTATTTGAATGCTTGTAAACTCAAAGCTCTTAGTCCATAGTTCTAAAAAGTAGGCTACATGGGAAAAGTATTAATAGACATGTAGACTGATTTTCATTCCAGTACAAAAGAACTTTCTTCAATTTCTGTTAGAGCTCTCAAGCAACTGATCAATATTGATGATTTTATAAATTGGAATAAAGAATTCGAATAGAAATTTCTAATTCCATGATGGATGACTTCGTAATTTAATTTATGTACAGTATTATTGAAACTCTGCTCAATATACGTAATAAATACGATGAATCTGTTCCTTGAAATTGGGAGTCTTTGGGTCATTCAAGAATGCATGGATTAAATATTTTCTGGAACTCTGTAGAAGACATTCCTTCAATTTCTATATAATAATAAAATTAATATAATTCTTCGCTTCATAAAGTATTTAATTAAATTAGTGGAATTTTCAATTAAACTGATTCGTTTTTTAATGAAGAAATCGGAATTTGAAAGAAAATGAAAGAGGAGGGATTTTCAATGGCGATATTGCGTTGATTATTCCAATTGAACCAAAAGTTTCTTTTTCACTGCTTTCGAACTTTGATCTGTTGCTATGATTGTTACAAGAGAATTATTTGATCAAAAATACTTGAAAATTAGTGGAATAATTTGGAAAAATTATTTCGAAATTTTTTAATCATTTAGCGGTATCGTAAATGGGATATTACCTTTCAGATGATAATTAATGTATGAAACGTGAATTTTCTCTCAGTCAGTGTAGAAGGCTATAAGCAAACTGAACTTTGCTATCGAAATATTCCATCAGAAACAACAGATAAGAATTATTTTTATTTTTCCATCAGTCTCTCTACAGTTTGAACAGTTTCTGCTCGTAGGCTATCGTATGTTGGTGAATAATAGATCCAACCACATTTCCCTCGCAGCAAAAATCATAGTGTTTTGCAATATAACGGACGTTTTCAATTTTTTGTCAAATATAGACAAATATGTTGGTTTTCTCATGTTATATGACGTTCATTCGAATATGTACAGAGCAACTAGCGTGGAATTTTACTCTTTCCATGTGTGACTTTTTTGTGATGAAGAAAGCCATTCTATGCATTCAGCTTGAAGCGATAAAACAGTCATCTGATGATCCATTTTTGTCAATGTGTGGAGCCTGAGGCGTGACAGAGAAAAGGACTACAAATGGATATGAAAAACTGTTCAAATTTGAACGTGCCTTGAGGTGATTCGGTTGATGATGATGATAGAATTGATGATAGTGATACTGTTGTTGATGATGTCATTTTCTCTGATCCATTCCTCCCCTCACCGATTAATACAAAATGAACTTTCTGGCAACGTTTGGCTTTGCAGAAACAGAGAGATTTGAGCAACCGAAAAGCGAAAAAGAGAAAGTTTTTTGTTCTTGATTACTTTTCACACCCCCTCCTTTACTGTCGAAGGCTGCATTTATTGTGGAAGAAAAAACTGGATATTTTTTACATCGCCCAGGACAGTTTAATTGTTTCTTTGACAATGTGTCATTTTAAACTGCGGTTGTGTAAGAGTGTAGAGAGGGAGGAAATGTCGAGTGGTATCAAACTTCAATTAATAGAATGTCTGGTTATTTTCATCACTTTGAAGTTTGGCGGCTTTTCAAATATTTTTGGTGGGATATGACGTTGCTCTTTTGGGAGTGTTTTGGAGATTGACATACAACAAAATTATAAAAGAGATTATTGGAAGTTTGAATTGCCCGAATTCGATGTTGCATATCATAGAATTACATTAATAATGTTTCAATCATGATCTCCTTTTCTATGGCATACACTTTTGAAAAGTATGATCTACTGTATCTTCCTTCGGACTTATTCATGAGGTATTTTTCTCTGATCACTAGCAGCTCGTGAGGTGAAGTGCCCGTATCTTTTACTGTACAACACTTTACCTATTGTCGGCACGAGCCGCTAGAGCTCTGAGTTGAATATTGGTGAATCAATGGAACTCTAAATTAATAAATTACTCCTATGTAACGTATTTCAAAATCACAGAAATAATTTGAATAATCAAGAATCAACACATTTTAGATCGCTATTTTCTTTTATGATGTTTGTGTAAACTTATCTTTGCCAATGAAAAGCATTCATCTTGATAGGTCCATATTCAGCATATTTAGTTCTATTATAACAGAAATTGATACGGGAGAGCAATCGGAGCCAGTATCTCGAATCGGTAACAAATTTGGGCTGTGGCAACTTCTAGTGTTTTCTTGCGATATGGATAACTACTGCAATATCATTTCCATCACTACGCAATCGAAGATCGATTCTCCTGAACAAAGCAGTTGATAATGAATTACAAGTGCCACTTGGGAATTTATTAAAAGATTCTGTTGAATCTCATATTAGTCAGTTAATTATGTATTTTCATTTACTATCAGATTAATTCGAGGACTCTGTGTTGCTATTGAATCACAATACATTGACGATTTGGAGCAGTATAACAATTGATACGCACTATTTATAATATGCAAAGGTACAATATTAATTTTGAAGAGTTCATTAAATCATTGTATTTGAAACCATGGAGCGATATATGACAGTGTATGATATATATAATATCACAGTATATACATATGTGTATGTACATACATATATAATATGACAGTTTACATGAATCGATATGATTTAATTTGAGAACATGATTTGAAGCGGTATGTTAATAAATAAGGGGTTTCAATTATGTTCTTCAACAGTTCAATTTGAAGACTTCATGGAATCATTGTATTCGAAAGCCCAGTTCAATCAATCAGTATTCTGTACCAACGACTGATTTCCAGCACACTGGGGGGATTGAGCCGTTCAGATATATTAATTAGGAGAAGGAGGAGAAGGAGGTGATGGAGCATGAGAAGGAGGAGAAAAGGAGATGAGGAAAAGGAGAAGAAGGAGAAGAAGGAGGAGAAGGACAAGAAGAAGGGAGGAGGTGAAGGAAAGAGGAAAAGGAGGGAGAAGGAGGGAGAAGGAGGAGACGGAGGAGAAGGGAGAAGAGGAAGGGAGGAGGAAGGAGGAGGAGGAAGGAGGAGAAGGAGATGAGGTGGAGGAGGAAGGAGAAGGAGGAGGAGGAGGAGAAGGAGGAGAAGAGGAGGAGAAGGAAGAGAAGGAGGGGATGAAAAGAGGAGAGGATCAGGAGGAGAAGGAAGAAACGAGGATGTAGATTACCTAATGAGAGGGATGATCAGGTCAGGGGTTAGCAATGGCCAACAAAGGATAGGGTGAATGAGAGAGGAGATAGAATGAGTGGGAGGGAAAGAGTGAGAAGAGATGTAAGGAGTGAGACTGTAGGATGAGGCGAGATGAGATCGACTTGATCTCACTGAGGAGCTAGAAGTGATTCATCACTTACCGCTGGAGAATGAGGAGGAGGGAGGAATGGGGAGGAGGAAAGAGCAGGGAGGATGAAGGTGAAGAAGGATGAGAAGGAGGAGGAAAAAAGGAGAAGGAGGATCAAGATGAGAGAAAGACGTGGAGGAGCAAGAGGAGGAGGAGAAAGAGGAGGAGAAGGGGGAGAAGGAGGGGAAGGAGGAGAAGGAGGAGAGGGAGGAGAAGGAGGAGAAGGAGGAGGAGGAGGATAAGGAGGAGAGGGAGGAGAGGAGAAGGAGGAGAAGGAGGAGAAGGAGGAGAAGGAGGAGAGGAGGAGAAGGAGGAGGAGGAGGAGGAGAAGGAGGAGAAGGAGGAGAAGGAGGAGATGAGGAGGAGGAAAGGAGGAGAAGGAGGAGAAGGAGGAGCAGGAGGAGAAGGAGGAGAAGGAGGAGAAGGAGGAGAAGGAGGAGGAGGAAGGAGGAGAAGGAGGAGGAGGAGGAGAAGGAGGAGAAGGAGGAGGAGGAGAAGGAGGAGAAGGAGGAGAAGGAGGAGAAGGAGGAGAAGGAGGAGAAGGAGGAGAAGGAGGAGAAGGAGGAGAAGGAGGAGAAGAAGGAGAGGAAGGAGAAAGGAGGAGAAGGAGGAGAAGGAGGAGAAAGAGGAGAAGGAGGAGGAGAAGGAGGAGAAGGAGGAGAAGGAGGAGAAGGAGAAGGAGGAGAAGGAGGAGAAGGAGGAGAAGGAGGAGAAGGAGGAGAAGGAGGAGAAGGAGGAGAAGGAGAGGAAGAGGTCTCCAGCAACACGAACCCTATTAGTGACATGAGCGGGTGGTCGAAGGTGATTACAAGGGCGAGCGGGGTAAAGGGATCCATACTATGACCGGCTGGGTAAAAGCTAATTACTTGAGGAGCATCGTGTGACAGATATTTCAATTGTCAAGACAAACTGACGTTCTAGGGGAGAGGCTCAACCGTGGGGTGGCTGGAGACCCTTTGAAGAGGAAGAGGGGTGGGGGGACGCACGCCTTCTTGTGACTGGCAGCCGGATAATGGGTTCACCGTCCCAGAATTGTCGTTTTTCAAAATGCTACTCTTGTGACAACTGAATGCCATCCGTTCGGACATTCGTAGAAAGAACAAAGAAATTACCAGAATGAAAACACCGCCCGTTGCCAGGCCAGGACGGTTCAGCTTTCAACTGTCGCCTTGCTACAAAAATAAGCTCTGTCTATTATGGATGTATTGCTTTGAAAGGAAGAGTGAATTGATTGAAAAACAACAACATGGCCAAGATAGTGCACTAAGGTTGTTGTGGTTCAAATGTATTTGAAAATTTTAACAGAGCTGAATTGAATTCTATGAAGAAGACAAGAGATTGAGATTATCATTTCTATCAATCTATTGTTATACCCTGAAAACTACTATAGTGAATTAAAATTATCTTGAGTTCATGAATTTCATTGGATGAAGATTCAATAAATATTCTATAATGCACATAGTGTTTTGGAGACGTTTTAGTTAAGCTTCTTTCAGACATTAACAGCAAGATCGACGTCACAACAAATCAGATTTTTCATTCAAAACAAGGTTGAAAGAATACAATTCAAATTCCCTTGACTCTAACTGTAGACTATTAAAAAGTCGATTGAAATCATTCAGTTTTTCTTACTCAGTACTCTAGGTAGCAATTGATGAAAATTCCCAGAATGTCACTGAAGTTTAATTGTCAAGTGATACACAGTATGTTCAAATGTTCTGTGACCAGACAACACTCTATTTACGTTTCAAATATGCCTATTCCATCCTCTTCATCTCCTGTTGATAGCTGAAACTTAATTAAAAAAATTTCACCTAAGTCCTATCTCCAGTATCTTGAACTTATTCAGACTTAGAAAAGGAGAGGAATCTTTGGAAGTAGAATAGAGAGGGAAGGTCTCAAAACCTGGATGTCAAAGAGGAAATAAGAGAGAGGGAGAGAGTGTGAGAGAGAGAAAGAAGGAGTGATAAAATTAAAAGAAGAAGAAATTGGGGAGAGAGGAAGGTAGAGAGTGGAAATAGAAAGACTACACAAAAGATAGTCAGAAGAGAGAGAAAAAGGTGTGCGGCAAGAGATAGAAAGAGTGAAAATATAAAAAGAATGTGATTGCAATAGTATTCTTGGTGAGAGAGGAATAAATACGCGTATAGCGAGATGCAATACTGCCTCCAGATTGAATTTCCAAGTTTAGGAAGAGACAATCCTCTGCTAGAGGAAATAAAAGACCGCGAGCATTCCCTCCATTTCTGTTTTTCGCGCGTTTATTTCAACACAAAAATTCTCTTCCGAATCCCGCATTTCACTCGTTCTTTATTCCAGTGGGTCCAGATTTTTTTACGTCTCATTAAAAAAAAAACTAAAAAAAAATACAGAAAAAACATACAGCGCCAGTTATTTGCACCCAGTTTTCTTTGAACTCAGCATGTAGAAAATGTTACACGCTAATTATTAATGTGTGTTCTATCAGTTAAAAATTTCATAGGTGAATGGAAATGAATTCGAGTGCATAATAAGGCTGGCTGAATAATAATGATGAGTATCAACTGTAATGGGATTTTTTTACATTTCTCATTCGACATTAATTACATTGGAACATGGAAATATTATTTTTCCAGAGTACATCTCTTCTACACGAAGTCGTAATCATAATACATGACAATAATAATGCCACTTGTTATAATATTACAGAATTTTTTCCAAAGAGATGGAGGATCCCCAGAGAACTCGGATTTTTTCAATTGTGATGAATGCAATAAATGTAGGAACACTCTTTTAATCTCAAAATATCATCATGGGAATGTTTTGTATCAACAACATTCCTGAATGCAGAATTGCTGAATGTTAACATTGCCAACTTGAATTGAATTTTTATTTCCAATTCATTATCAATTTATACAATAATTGGAGAGCTTTCAATAATATACATCAATCTATTTATATACTTTTAACAGAGTAGGCCTACTACAGGCCTACATACTACATAGGCCTACCATATTATAGAGTAATGAAGAAAAATACGAATCAATCCCAACCTTACACATAGATTTATTAATTCACTTCTAATCAAAGAGTGGAAGAAGATCAACTTCTGAAATTCAAGAATTATTTGCAATCGAAAGAACAATTACAAACTTTATTGATCAGTTGAATCTTGACAATGAATTATTCTTATAATAATGAAATAGCTGATAACCTGGCAGACCCAGCCCCCAACATTAAAATACGAACAAAATAAAGTGGGAAAGTTAATTAATTTCATATATCAAAATATTTTTAATATTTTTGATTTCTTGAAATTTCTGTCTCGGAATAAAGTGGAAGATCTATTATTTTTCGACTATCCTTATCAGAGTGCAAGTGAGACAATTCCCCAGATTAGTTTATCAAATATCTTTAGAACCTACTCTTAAATAAGAAAGCAGGGAAATATAATATTATCAATATTATTTGTTATCTCCACGACAGGTCACGGTTGTGACAGATCTCTCTAATAATAAAACTAAGGCTCTATTATTATGGGATCCTTTTTAATCCACTGTGGAGAAACCCAAACGAATTAGGACAAAATTGATGGAAAAAACACTCTCCCTGAAATTTCACACATACAATTAATGGCAAACAGTTCAACGGTTATCAAACCAATCTTGGAAATCGGTGGATGAATTCGCTTTTGAACTGAATGGTACATCACAGTGTTTAAGATACCTAATTCAGTTAATTTGAAACTGTCAGTTTTGAACTTCATGACTGGTTACAGGGCAAAGTTAGCAAGTAATATGATTAAGTGACCATGCCAGAGGACAGAGCCTGTCTGATAACCGCTAATTGAGCAAAGTAATTCAGCCGGTCATGCAGGTGTCAGCATGCCACTAGCATGGCTACTGAACACCAGCCATTAGCACCAGAAAACAGCGTGCCAAACTTGGCATTAGCCGGCACCAAGTTTACACCAACATGGAACACTTTGTGTGCAGTCTCATCAAACGATGCTAATTACCTCCAACAGACAGCGCTACGGTCGTTATACAAACTACTGGGCCATCGTTGTTTCATTACTGCAACTTTACCACTAGAAAAGCTTCCACGAATACTTCCACAAAGTCACATATGCTTCTCTTAATTGTGCAGACAACTTTAACTGACTTCCGACTTTTGTGTAACACATATTTGGGATTATTGCGATGGGTGTTGCATAGCTGATGAGGGTTTTGAAGTTTGAAGGTTATGAAATCGGCATGGATTTTTTATAAAGATCAACCATTTATGAATGCTCCTTTGTTACAATGAAACATTAGAAAACTACTTCATATGCCCAATATACTAGGCCAAAAAACTAATTACATGTCGGCACACATGGTTATCATATATTGCACCAAAAAATTTACAATATTCTAATCTTAATGTTATTTTTTACAATATTGAATATTATAACAAAAGATTCTCAAATTTTTTTTTTAATAATCATGAAAAATTCACTAAAAAGAGGTAATAAATAAAACTTAAGGAGAATGTAATAAAAAGTAGAAAGCGAAATATTTTATATCTTCTTGCCATACGAAAAATGCACACTTGTGTTATGATGTTTTATTTTATTAGGATGTAAGTATTATTGTATAGCAAATATAGATAAACAGGTATGTATATTCATTTATATTCCATTAATCACTGCAGTGCAAGAAGTATAGATAACCATTGAACATATTGAAAATTGTTTTTAGAACAATTATTGTTTTGAATTTAGTGATTTTGAAAGAATCTGATACTGAAGTTGAAACTGCAGGAGATTTTGGATCTCATTGTTTCAAATACAATGTTGCATCTATTTCTTTCGAAAATGTACGGTCCCCTACGCAAAAGCCTCTATTGAAATGAAGAATAGGCTACTCTCAGTTTTGTTAGATACTCTCTGTTTAGATTATCAACGGTATGTATACAATCACATCGACCTTGAGGTCATCGACTTTCTTATCTGTTGTCAATAATGAAAACAAAAGTATTTTCACTTTCAACATTCACAAGAATGTTTTGTTTTTGAAAATTGATGGGGGTTTCAAGGAATAGGAGAGTCTCCTACAGTTCACATTGTTTCTGAAGGACATTGAGTTCCTGGATTTTGGAGGACCGTTCTTTCGGTTTATTGTTCCCACTATCTTTCTAGTGAAAGGAGATGTTTCAACACAATGGGTCTGTTGAAAGTGAATTTCGATTCATAAGCTTGAAAAGACAGAAGAATTGGACAATACGAGAGTTGAATATTCTTCTACAATAGTTTCTTATTAACTTGTTTTGAAACTTCGAAATGTACCCTGCTGTCATTGGGGAGCTAATGGGCTCGTCATGCTTACTGTAATATTAGAGAAATACAATAGAAGAGACTATTGAAGAATGGAACAGTTGTGTTTTCGACCAGGAACAAAAACAGTAGTATCTAACTGTTTTCTTTCAACGTTTCAGAAAGTAAGAGTTGCATCTTCACAAAATGCATCACAAGCCTTTGTAATGTTCTTAAGTAATTTATTATTGTTTTTCTGAATTGTGTGCTCTGTTTCTCCTTTCGCAAAAGTAGCTGACTTGTCAAGCGCCTGATATGTCTCCCTTGAGTTCAAAGAAACCATCCTACCCAGGGTGTCCCCATGAATAAACTCAAGGTTATGTTTTAAGTGAATCACAAAAGCCATCAATTATATTGATCCTCCAAATTACTATTGACTTGATTTTGCACGCTACCTTGAAGAGCAATACAGTACATTTCTAGATAGCCGGAGCTTCTGACTGAAATGGATCAACACAGGCATGAACTTTATGTTTTTTCTTCGGTGTTCTAGCTAAATGAAACAATAATAATTTCATGCTTCTGTTCTTGAACACTTCTATGACGACTGATGAAAATATTGTAATCTAATATCAAATATTGTTACCTAATATGAATATAAGAATGTTAACTTGTAATGTTTAAGTGTAACTGAATGAATGTTAACTGTAGTTAATATGAAGAATCATTTTTAACTTGTAATCAGAGACCTGTAATAATGAACGGATTTACATAATCGTATTAACTCATTTGGAAATGATAAAGACCATTAGAGGATCGAGAGGAACACAGAGCAACTAGTGTGACTACCTACTAGCTGAGTTGAGCAATTGAAGAGAGATGGAGCAAGCGAATGAAAGTGCAAGTTGAAATGAGAAAGTTTCAGTAGGGTGCATGCAAGATGCTTGGTTGGGTCGATATGTCGAACCACGTTTTACTTACTACGTAGCGTACTTTCTTGCTTACGCAGGCAGTATGCCAGCTTACTGCACGTGTACCGCATTATACTCACGCGTAGTGAATCTTCTTCCCCTAACAATAATTTATTTATTCCCACCTATATTCTCTTGTAGTTCCAATAATAAATCTGATCGGTGTCCGTACATACATCATACACAATGAATACATAATACATAATAAATCTTAATTAAAGTTCATGGTTTCTTTAACTAATCACCATATTGGCCTCCATATTGATTTTGTGATGTTACTTTCACAATAATTGTAACAATACAATGATATTATTGTGAAAATAACATCAAAAAACCAATATTGAAGCCTTGCACCCACCAGAGATGCTTTGCTCCCCATTGATGTGTTTTGCATTCACTTATCCCTTACATTCCTTATATTAGTGCGAAGTATTGATCAATCAGATGATTGGATAATTCCAATAATATTCCTCTGTTATATAACTAATGTTAGTTAATTCCTTTTATCTTCCCACAATAACAGTAATTATTATTATTGGTATAATAAAAAAATCTTTTATTTTTGTGAATCTGTATGACTTGTCTCATGATAAAGGAACAGTTCTTTGTATTTAATTGACTTCATTTCACATACAGTAAAACATTAGTTAGACATTTATTGATCAACTAGAGTAATAATCGATCTCAAAATAAAACCTTCGCCTCATAAAGGTTATATAAATTCCATTTCATTTTAATATGAATTAAACATTTTATCTCAAGTGAAGTTTTGGAATCATTGAAACCTTCCCTTAACATTAAATTATTCTAATTGTATCTCACTATTGAATTCATCTCATAGGTCATAGCTCCCCCCTAAACACAGACGTATAGTCTTGTACTGTTAACCGCTGGTTACTTGACTCCTGAAGTATGAGGGGGAGACGGGAGATAAGGCCAGGCGCCAGGCGTTCGATGTTTCTCCAATGACAAGGTAGTGTGACAACAAACCCTGCTAATCATTTTTCTGCTATATTCATTGGCGAAGGCAAATAGACTATTGATAGAGTTTGTATTCTCACTGCCTTGTTTTCTAATACCTTACGTCACGTTGCATTTCTTTCAGAAGTCAAGTTAACAGCGGTGGAAGGTAGGGAGATTTCTCATGTATATTTCCAAATGCTTGTGCATCTATTTTGTTTTGTTATATTTTTTGGGAATGAATTGATTTTTCAATTTGAATTTGAGGTCAATCCAAATCATATATTTACTTAGGATCAAATTATTTAATCGAAATTTCCATCACATCATCACCATTGTCATGTCATCTACAATAATGATTTATGGTCTGTCTCCGCCAGCTCTCCTACTTTCCAATTTGCTACACGATTAGTTTAGTACGCCGCGTCCCATCAACGGTGGCTGCCACCGTTATTAATTTCTCACCCGAGACCGTCTTTGAAGTTTTAATAGCACAATATTACAACGGGCACCTCTTTGAAGCGACGCGCGCTTTCAATTTGTCTTCGATTGTCTCCGGCATGAAAAAGACGCTGGAGTCGTTTACTACTTTTCGTAGCGATCTTTGTTGCCTTTCAAGTGGTGGTGGGGGATGATTTGCCGGGGGAGGGAGGGGATAAGGATGCTCTCTTGACATTTACATAAGTGGAGTAGCTGATGGAGATGGTGAGAAATGAACGTTCCCTGCACCCATCCCACAAAGATCCTGTTTTCCCTCTTGAGGGAAGGTTTTTACTGGACTCGATCTCCATGACTCTCAAGTACTGCAACAGGAAAACCAATGTCAGTCTAACTCCCCTTAATTAGCTGCCGGATGCCTTGAAACGACCTCACATACTGGTTTCCCCCAAGCGTGAAGGGAGGTTAAGGTAGAGGGGAGAAGAAGAAGAAGAAGAAGAAGAAGAAGAAGAAGAAGAAGAAGAAGAAGAAGAAGAAGAAGAAGAAGAAGAAGAAGAAGAAGAAGAAGAAGAAGAAGAAGAAGAAGAAGAAGAAGAAGAAGAAGAAGAAGAAGAAGAAGAAGAAGAAGAAGAAGAGAAGAAGAAGAAGAAGAAGAAGAAGAAGAAGAAGAAGAAGAAGAAGAAGAAGAAGAAGAAGAAGAAGAAGGAAGGAGAAGAAGAAGAAGAAGAAGAAGAAGAAGAAGAAGAAGAAGAAGAAGAAGCAGAATCAAAGGTGAGTGATGAAGGAACGAGTTATGTCCGTTGAATAGCCGGCGAAATTACAGTTTGTTTATTCCTTCATAACAGAATCGCCGGACCTTGTTGGGCCTTTGACAGTGTGCCTCACATTTTTTCATCCTATTTCCTCTCCTCCATCCTTCTTTATCCGCCAAATTGTTCATCCTATCTTTTCCTCAAACATTTGTTCCAGCCACATGCCGGGCCACTAACCGTAGTCGGAAAAAACGGCTCCCTGAATTTGCAACAGTTCGCCTACTCTATTCATAATCAAATCTTCTTTAGTCGACTCAGCTGTCGTGTTTTGCTCTTCACTTGCTAGCATCCTTTACACTCAGTTACCCACTCACATACTCTCTCTTGATCTCTTGATCAGTTTCTCTTACTTTTTCCATGCTCACCCTCTCAGTGACATCTACCATCGCTCTCTGACTTCCACCTCTCAATTAGTTTCTCTTACCTCTCTCACTCTCTCTCTTTCCCAATATTTATTTCCTCTCTCTCATTTTCTCTCTCAGTCACTCACTTTCCCCCACTCCCTAGTCATCCCACATGCGTTCTGGACACGTCCTAAACTAATGTACACGACACTGAAGGCAAATTCTTTCCCCACTCTACCTTTTCAACAACTGCATGCATAGACAAAGCTACCAGGAAGAGATGCCCTGAATTGAATTGGATGCCAATTATCCATGATATAGGACTACAACTGTCCTGTTGATTGAGATTTTGCATAGATGATGGAGTTCTTTCATTGTAGATTCCATGGTGGATGGACATTGATGATTTGAAACAAGAAATAACAGCAGATTATCAAAGTGTTACGCCTGATATGCTACAGTGAGACTGGAAAAACATTGAGGGAGGTTTTAGGTTGATTTTGCTCAATGGAGTGCACGGAAGGTCAAGTTCCACATGTCTCGAATATTTGTCAGTGAAAAACTTCTTTAATCACTCTTGAATTAACAGTTCTAAACCAATACTAATCCAAAAATAAATGATTCAATGACAGTTGGAAATGTTAAATTACTGAGTTCTTGAATTACAAAGTCAATGAGTCTAAAAAAATCATTTTTCGTTATGTATTTTCTGTTACGTAATTTTTTAATCCATGCACACTTCCACATATAATTTGAAATATCGCTTAAATAGCGATTGCATTATTATTTCATTATAATTTTTTTTTTAACTGACTAAGTTTATTACTCAAACATACATATCCGTTATTCAAAGGTAAAGTTTCAGCTTTGTAATTCCACAACCTAGTCTTGATAATCACGATAGGTGAAATAATGTGAGAAGAGAGGAAATGTTACACACCTATCTCATAACATCAATCAAAATGCCAGAATGATACATTGCTCCACTCAATACAACTCACTGTTTAGATTCACATATGCTCAACCCTTCTCACATTCATGTTGTATATGGGTATAGTGTTAAGTTACGATCCTGTATTAATTCAATATGAGCATCCAAGATCGAACACGACACAGGTAACGTATTTGATCCGTTTTTACCTGTGATGTTGTATGAAGCCTGACATTCTACATGGATCTTGACTGAGGTTTCTGCTGTCAAACAGCTCATCAATCAAACTAATTAGTGCTATGTTCCGACAAGGGGCTTCCGCAAATGAATTCACGAGAAAGCTCTCACGAGATGACACGAGTTGAAGGCTAGGTTAGGAACAGAGAGCACTCACGTTGTTCAGTTCAAACTTTAAAAAGCTTCTGGAAGCTTCCTGTGAATCTAGGTCATCCATGGTGAGGTGGAAAGACATATTATAGATGTCAATTTTAAGTATACGTTCAACACCCACGTTGTAACTGAACGTGGTTTTTGATTCATAGTAGTCTGTAGGCGTCAGAACAGACTACTGCCCACACTATAACTTATCATAGGTTGCACAATGTGAGAAATAGGATATGCAATATTATATTATATGGGGTATACAATATTATATTATGATATTCGAGATTAAGTTTTGAGAAGTTCTATTGAAAGCTGACGAATCCTAGAATTGAGTGTTTGACGTACCGCAATACAGTATAATCAAATAAAGGCTTCTCTGAATTTTGAAACTTCATGAAGTGGTTCATTTATTGAACTAAAATAGAGATTTTCAATGAATTTGATGCCTTTTATTGACTATGAAACGTGGATTTCGATTAGGATTTCATGTTATGGATTTGAGATTTTATGTGGGGTTAGGTTTAAGGTGTATAGAGTGTAGTAATAAACAATACATTATTTACACTACATCCGATACACCTTTGGTCTGGAAGTTTGATTACACACTAAAATCAATACTACTTATAACTTCGATTCTAGACTTATAACTATTATAACTATTATAACTATAACTATCATTGAAATGTCCATGAGCCAAATATCCATTTTATTCGTATTAGAATACTTAATTGACTTAATACTCAAGTGAATATCAAATCTAACAAACAATAAAATGTACAGTTCTTAAATCTTCGTTTTCTCAAGAATCATGGAAATCTTCTGAGAAGATTCTCAATGGTCATGGAAATATGAATCTTATGCATATCCTCGAATCTATAATCGTAAATTTGTCAATTAAATTTCTGAACATAGAAGAATTTCATCTGTGAAATAGACAGCAATTCATCCCTCTTGTGAAAGCTTGGCTTTGCAACTTTTTCTACCGTTCCTAACATTTTCACTCAGGAGTTGTGAGAATAAGAAGAAGAGAAAGAAGAAAAAGAAGAAGAAGAAGAAGAAGAAGAAGAAGAAGAAGAAGAAGAAGAAGAAGAAAAAGAAGAAGAAGAAAAATAACCACAAGAAGAAGAAAAAGGAGAAGGAGAGGGAGAATAGTGAGAAGAAAGCAACCGTGTGCAAACTTCATGTGGCTTTCTCCTCATCAATCACCTGGACTTCAACATGAAGCAGCTGGATTGCTTCCTTGTTACCCACGCCCACAAGGTCCGCTTTTCATCAGGCTTTGATTTTCGCGGTTCAGTAACCATTGACTGAGTTCCTAGTTATAATGAGAATACTCTTGATTCAATTTAATACTCTAGATTGTGAGATAGATGAATTCACGTCGTTTATTTCTGTTTATCGAGATGCAAAAAGGTCCTGTTACCTTACCCCTCCTATTACATGAAATCACATGATAATAACCTCTGTTCATCAACTTCATTAATAAAGCTGTTCAACGAATCCCAAGAGCCAGGATTATATTTCAGAGAAGGTAGAGTATATCTATCATTTTGGTAAATTCAATTGAATTCAAATAATAGGGTATCTAATCCTAGTTTAAAACCAAAATTTTGAAACATTTATATATAAACCAATCAAACATCCTAGTCTATTCGATGGGTAAATGAATTATTGAAACAAATCAATTCAAATCATGATTTGATTTGAAATCAAAGCTTTCTAGTACAACTGAATCTTCCAAATCGAACAAAGAAGTATACGCCTATGGAAACTACAAATCACAGGTAATCTCAGAATGGAGCACCACCATTACGATCAAATCCAAGATTGCCAAATTGCCAGCAAGAGTGAATGGAAGTCGTTTTAGGGAAATTGAAGTGGAAATCACACCAGCATGGCTTTCTAGTTGAGATGATGGCAGCCGAGCAGACAGACAGCTGACCAATTTCCTGACGATTGGCGTCACGCGACCGTTTTGCGCGCGCGATTCGTCCTAACGGATGTTCGGACGCCATTTTGTAGGCTTGTACCTTCCTTCCCAAAAAAACAAAGAGCGCCGAACAGCTGAGCTGAGCAATATTGGTTTCATGCATCGGAATAACAAGTGGAACGTGGCTCACCCACCTCACAGACACGAAAGCATCGAATAAAACTTCCATTTATTTCTTGATTTCACCAAAGACTTCATGGTATTGTATGCATTCTTAATATGGTATTGTCCTTGATCTCGAGAAGAATTTTTCTTACCGCACAAAACATGATTAATTTCTCTGATCCACTCGTACCGAAACGTGCATCATACAACTCTTATCCGTTAGTTTAATTTTTTCTAATGAAAAATGCTTGCCCAATAAAATAGGCCTTAGTAATGTAGCTTGCTTACATTAGTAGTATTAAAATGAAATAAATTATTAGTAACCGTCTTTGAATAAAAATAATATAATATATTTCTGATTCAGCTAGCCTATTATTTTTGTGCTCCTGGTTAGAATTGATTGAAGGAATTTTAGTTGAAGGGAAGATATTTTTTTCATATTAATCTTCATTTTCATGACAATTGTTCAACAAATGACGTAATATATTTTCTTGTGAGTTATTCATATATTCATGAGCATCAAGTACAAAAATGAAGGAGTATTTAGCCTACCATATCATAGACAAATTTATTATGGTAATAAATATGACATAAAGATAGTTGAAATGCTTTATAGTAGAATATAATCTGGATATTATCCATTTTTCTTTACATTTTCCAGATAAAATTTAATATAAATATATTCTCTGCTATGTTTTCAAAAATATATATTTATTTATTCTTGTTACGGCTCACAATTCATTAATCTAATCACGCCAGTAATTCTTATTATTATTGAATCTAACCAATTTATAAAAATGATAAATATATTCACTCACATGCACCAATATAGCTTTACTGAGAAATAATGCAGTGTGAAAGATCATTCACAAGTCATGAGCAAACAATGAATCAATCAGAATTTATTCTTCGAATCCTTGGTTCTACTGATAGCATCGTAAGCTAATACTCGATATGTACAGTTCCATTTAACTGGAAAGCTAGTGTTATCTTTTCAAAGCATTCAATTGCAAGCTAATCAATTCCAGCTTGATTGGCAGACAAGTAGAATATTCTTTATAATTATCAATTATTATCAACAGCTAGGATTACATTCGTGCTCTGCCAGCTCCAAAAATATACTACCTATTATTTATTTATCAAATTCTAGTCCAAGCAGCATTATTGTATTCAACTTTATCCCATTCTATGTTGCCTAACGAAATTTGACATTTATGAAACCAAATCCTGCCAATGACCACCTCAATTAACAGCTCTTAGTAATGCTAGTTAGGGTAGAAATATATCCTTTATTGGCAATAAATGGCATCTCCTGTCAAATTTTCATTCCACTCCTATTGTATTGTATCTGGATCAATTTCAGCATTGTTAATTTCTAGCTCAGACAGTATTATGAAGTCGACCCTCATAAAATTTCTAATGTGACATTTTGTGAGACGACAAGACTGTCGATAGTCAACAAAAAGGATTATATCGTTCCAAATGCACGCTGCAATATCGGCTACAAAAATTCGCTGCAGTAGTCAATAGTACTGAGTCGCTGATCCCTGTCTAAGCCATTCAGCTGATCCATGACGTGCGGTGTCTGCCGTATTAGGACGAAATTCCTGTTCATATATGGGACAATTCACACGATCCGGTAAATTCGCCATGTGGCAAACCGGATCATACAGACAATGCTAATAATTATTTACTGGCACTGGTCGCAACATGGCAGTGTGAGTTTGGCTACTTTAATCCTAGCATGCTAATCTCTGTGGATGATAACCTCTTCCTGGGTCAGACAGTGCTTTTGAGAGAGAGAGAAAGAGAGAGGATATGAGAGAGAGAGGAGAATAGAGAGAGAGGAGAAGAGAGAGGGAGAGAAAGATAGAGGTAAGGTAGAAGAGGGAATGTGAATGAGAGTAAACGAGGGAATGTGAGAGAGAGAGAGAGGGAATGAGAAGATGAAAGATTTAATGATTGAGGAGAGAAATAGAGAGATGCAAGAGAAAGATGCATGTAAATGAAACTATGGTCCAAAACCCAACAACTCATTGGATCTTCACTACTATGAACTATCAACATACACCGTGCTCCACAACCACCAAACAAGCCTGCATTAAGTTCCATGAACAATAGTGCTGGTTTATCATAATTGCTTTGTACCTTATAAAGATATCATATCCTAGTTCCAGGAATAAACTTATAACCTGTTTAATCTACTCGTAACTAGCTGAGTTAATATTGGTGTTGCGTTATTGAATTGCGAAGAAATTAACTTTTTATAACTGCTGATAACTGATTGTATATGATGTATTGATTGTTATTATAGGGTCAGGTAGCATTACCCTTCCAATGCGTGGTAGATCCGCTAGCCAGGGTTCTCTGGCATTACAATATTGATTTATTCTTTGATCTCATGAAAACTCATATTTTTCTATAATTCGATAATTTTAATCAATTTCATTAAAAATTGTACTTTTCCTTGAAAGTTCCTCTGGTTCTTGAAAAGCCTCTTTTATGATCAGATACTTAATACATGAAAAGTCTTCTATGTCTTTTTTCTTTTGTATATTCTATTACATATGAATATTGTTTCAGGGAATAGGAATCATCTTTTTCAATATTTTTTGGTAATTGAAGATTCCAACACGTTGCTTTATCAAAAGAACATTATCCCTCATTTGATAGCTGCTTGATGACAGTATATATTATGACAGAAGATATTAATTATGTTTTTCTTCTTAAATATGTATACATGTATAATATTATGTTCATCTTATTTTTATTTTTGCACATGTATGTATATGTATCAGTGAATTGTTTGTTTTTTGGCAATAAATATATTGTAGTGATTATTATGAGATTCAATAACTGAGAACTCCAATGTTATTTCCTGATAACAGGACTCCAATGTTTCAAAATTTACTATTATACATCATAGTATAATTATGTTTTAACTGTATGTTGTATATATCCTCTTCCGACATCTGTTTTATTGAATCTCAGCCTTCTTAACAAATTAACAACCAGAAACTATCTCGGCCATCCAACAAACGTTGTGGAACTTTCCGCAAAAGCTGTTTCTATCATCCACACAACAAAGCAGCATTTGATAAAGAGGGTAAAGAACTCCAGCATAAAAGGAGCTTGATAAAATACGGCGCCCGACAACCGAATAAGTCAGCTATTTCTCTCCAAACAAGATATACATCAAGTTGGAGACATGGGCGAGTGGGCCCCGGAAACAGCCCAAAAGAAAAATGGAAGGAAATCGAAGGCATGTGTGAGAGGAGAGAGAGGAGAAAGAGGAAGAAAAAAAGAAGAAAAAGAGAAGAGAGAGAAGGAGAGGAGGAGAAAGAGAGGAGAAAGGAGAAGAGGAAAGAGGAGAGGATGAAAGTGAGAAAAGAAAGAGGAGGAGAAGGAGGAGAAAAGAGAAACAGAAAGAGGAAGAGGAAGAGGAAGAGGAAGAGGAAGAGGAAGAGGAAGAGTAAGAGGCAGAGGAAGAGGAAGAGGAAGAGGAAGAGGAAGAGGAAGAGGAAGAGGAAGAGGAAGAGGAAGAGGAAGAGGAAGAGAAGAGGAAGAGGAGGAAGAGGAAGAGGAAGAGGAAGAGGAAGAGGAAGAGGAAGAGAAATAGAAAAAGAAAGACAAGGAGGAGTAAGAAAAAAAGAAAAAGGAAAAGAAAAAAGGAGAAATAGAAAGAGAAGGAGGATGAAGAGAAGGAGGAAGAGGAAAATGAAGAGGAAGACAAGGAGAAGGAGGGGAAGAAAGAGAAGAAGATGGAGGAGGAGGACGAAGAGAAGTTGAAAGAGGAAAGGGAGAAGGAAGATGAAGAGAAAGAGGAAGAGGAAGAGAAGGACAAGGAGGAGGAGAGAGAAAAAGATAGGATGATTGATTAAATGTCTTTATTAAAGGCTTAGTTAAGAATCCTGATTCTCTCTGTCACATAACCCTTTAGCATGTACAAAATATATGTTAATAAACAATACAAATTGATAACATTTGTTTCATACAATGAAAAAATCAAGTAGAGAAATCAAAACAATGAGAAAAAGTCGGAAAATAAGAAAAAAATCAAAACTTCAGTTACAACATATAAACTGAGAAAAACGTATTCCCATTCTGAAAGAGAAAGAGAAAAAAAGAAAAAAGATAGAGAATGAAAAATAGTAAGAGGAAGAAAAAGAGAAAGGGAAAAAGGAGGAGAAAAAATAAGAGGAAGAAAAGGAGATAGAGAATGACAAACAGAGAAACAGTGAGAGATAGAAAACGAGAAACGAAAAGAGAAAGAGAGAAAGTTTTTTGCCTGAGGGTGAGAAGAGTCAAGAGTAGAATGAGAAGAGCAAAGGGAGATGTATGAGGATTGATAACAGCCGCAGGCATCGCTAGACGAAGGCCGTCGCAGTTACTCTGAAATGGTTTCGGCCGCCGATCATTTGATGCATGACGCGAAATCTAATCCATTCCCCTTTGACCAGCAACTAGAAGTCTTTTCCTCGGTCTTCTTCAGCGGCGTTTTCCTTCATCCGTGCTTTTCACGGTCCACTTTACTTCCACCTCTCCTCTCATTTTATCATTCTCTCTTGCTATCCATCTGCCTGTTCATTCTTCCGTTTCAAAAATATCCAAGGTCGCTCGTGCGCTTTAAACAGTCGTGATTCTTCGAATCCGTGAGCAATACTTGAAAAGGCTCTCTCACCTGTGGATGAAAAACGAATAAATTCAGTTTTCCATCAAAACTGAGCGTGAAAGTTTGTTTATAATCTTCAAAACTTGATTACTTCGCTCCATAGCAGACAAGTTCATTCATAAACTCTAAAAATAACATTCTCCATTATGGTTGAATCTGAAAGTTTTTCGCAGAGGAGTTTCTTTCAGTGCTTGCTGGAAACGTTTTTATTCGATGAGGCGGGCCTGATTTTTTACAATTTTCTGAGAACTTCAGCTACTTAAATCATGTAGGTAATTGGGTTTTCGGATAATCTTTCGGGGATATTCAACTTAAAATGAAGTAGCAGTGATAGAAAAAAATCTTCAAAAACACTCTACTTGAGAATCATCAAGATTCTGAGAAAGCTCGTAACATAAAATTATAATAATTCCCAAAAATACCCAATACCCAAACAGTATCACAACTCCATTGTAGATAAGTTTTATTCTTTATTGATTTCAAATCAAATTGAGTATAATTGAAATCGTTATTGGATTTGTAAATCAGATTTCTTGTAATCGAATAAATTTCTATTTCCAAAATGATATTTCTTTCTTCTGTTTGTGAATAATAATCCACGGATTTCTCCAATAGGGCAGAGGATTGTATGTGTCTATATTCTTCTGTCGTTGAAATCATAGTCAAGGAAGGGCGTGTTGGCTTGTTCAAATTAGTTCCAAAAAATATGAATCTACTCCTGATCTACTATCTAATGTGAGTATCAACTCCCAGTAAAAGTCTGGATTCAATGCATTCTTCAACTTGACAAGATAATATGAGACTTAGAGCCGGTTCATGAGCTCGGGATTTAGCTAAGTCCTAGACTAAAACGGGTGGCCACCGTAGCATCGACAAACGTTAGCCTCGACACTATGTACTAAAGGCTCTCTATGCTGCTAACCAACTAACCAGTCAAGACAAACGTTTGTCGATGCTACGGTAGTGACCTGTTTTAGTTCAGGACTTGGCTAAATCCCGAGCTCATAAACCGGCCCTTAGTGTATCAATAGTGAAAAACATACATAGAACATAATTATAATAAACAATGAAGTACAACAATTAGGTTAATCATGAACAATGTGGAAATATATTCAGTAACAGAAATTGATCCCATGAATACTCTATCGAACGTATAGGAAAAGATTCTATGTGGATCTGCCAAGTCCTTTCAAAACTGAACTTCTCAATTACAACAGAGTTGAGCCCATCAAACCCTCGACAGTGTTCTTCTCGAGGATATAAGGCTTCTTCTTCAATGTGATTGAAAAGGTGAAAAACCATTCATTCACAAAGAAAAAATTTCAACAATGTAACAGACTCTCACTCTTTCCGTATTAACTGATGGAGAAAGATTGTTAATGCTTCTCAGAATCACATTCCTTCATTATTTTCAACTGAGAAGAACTGAGTAAGGTTTCCAGAATTGGAATTCTCACGTTAATATCCTCACCTGCCCCATTCATGTAATAAATGCGGCCCTGTTAATTTGCAAGTGTTGCACGAGCGAGTCTCTATCGAAAATCACGTTGCGAGACGGCGCCTACAGTTTAGCAATTTGATAATTCGATATTGCATTTGAAAGGTCTCCATTATTGAAGCCGAGAAGGTATGCAAGCTTGAACACGAGAGTCGTAATGGAGCGATTGCTTTGGCGGTAAATCATGCGCGAAAATATAATGAATGTCGATTGATGGAGCCAGGAGACTGGGTGAGCAGGGGTGCTCTATTCTCTTCGAGCTCAATTTTCCTGGCACCACGCGCATTTCCCATTAGTCGAGAAGAGGAAAAGTCAAGTACCGGGAAAAACCACGACGTTTAAAAATTCAATTGCCTGTTATTCGTTTGAATAGAAACTGGATAAGCTATTTCGTCTGACATATCCACTACAATACTCACATTCACTACCACAATCGCCTCAAGTCTTGTGTTGCTGGGAAAAAACTAATAAAAATGCTTGATGTTGGTTAAGATATGGATGTTGGAATGTCAAAATCAGATGCAAATAAGAATATTTTTCTGAATGGTGAATGTTTTTCCTTCTACAAAAGTATGTTATTCATAAACGGTTGAGACATTTCAAAATTGATTTGGATTTCTGAAAAGTAAATCTCATTGCAAATCTGAAGAGGAACTTGGTTATGATTGATGAGAATGTATAATTCTGACATCACGTGACATAGATTATCTAAAACACTGTAGTCTAAAATGATAATTCATGATATGATTATAGCAGAGTTATGGTGAATCTACTCACATATTCATCACTAGATACATGCAAAATAGAATAATTGTTTTATTTGAGGTCAATTAATTATGAGTTTGCTGAAGGTGATAGAATAATTCCCATAACCATGAAGGTTATAATAATTCCAATGAATAAATAAAATGAATAAATAAAAAATATTGAATTTAATTATTTCACTAAATAATATTAATATTATCCAACAAATAATATTGGATTGAATATCCAACTACTCAATATCACTAGTTTCAAAAAATGTTACCGTTGTGACAACTTCTTCTTTCACAAATTTTCCTTACTTTTTTACCTCCTTTTCGCGTGTATTATTTACTCATTCATTGTCTCCAGATACAATCGATGAAAGAGCAATGTATGTTTTCTTTGATGGCTGAAGATAACAGCTGTGGCAGGTCGTGAGACTGCCGATGCCCTGCAAGTCCTTCTGAATGCGTGGTGCTCATATAATAAATAATTCATTATTGCAATGTGTCCGATCGTGTTTGGTTGAGCCAGACAGACTCTATTTCCCACACACATCACCCACTGAGATGCTCTTTTGTAGCAGTTCCAATTCGGGTTCAAATCCCGGCCAATATGGCTCAATCAGATAGAGCTGTCCAATATCCTTCTGGTATCGTTTTATTATATCACACATCCAAATTGTACATCATCTTTCTCTTGTCCAACTCATGTACCTAATGGACATTGGATCACACTCCTCCCTTAAAATAGTTCTTTTGATTTTTTTAAGTTATGAATCTTTGAAACTTATGTCAATTTCATATTTCTGAAATTCCCTTTCGTGATTGCGATATATATTTTATTATTTGAATTCCTCTTAACTATATCCTAATATTTCTTAAATTTGTATTCCACTTACCTCTTGAGTGATATCTATCAATTGGATAAAAATATATTACCTCGTCACGTTCATCTTCTCTAATTTAATTTATGAATCCTCTCATTTTCTCATAAATCACATAAACTCTCATTATATTTGACTCTCATTATTTATTATTGTATTCATTTTTCAATTATATTATCATCATTATTGTAAAATAATTCGCACCATTCGTCTAAATGTCCTCATTCGCTTGTATTTTGTTATTATTGATTGAATTTTATTCTATTTTTTATATATATATTTTTTAAATTGTTCTTTGAAACTATTGTATTGTGTGCAAAAGGTAAAATAGGTTCCTACCTATTGTCTCCAATAATAAAATTATTCATATTGTGGTATTTCACCGAAACAGTATATATTTTAATCCAAACTCAAAAACATGAAAGTTGAGCTCTTCATTCAATCATATCGTTACTATTTTCTCAGGTTCCCTCTTTTGCTCGAGGTTATCCATTCCTGGAACCACAAGAAGCAGTATCAATTCGTATCAGTTCCAACATTTATAAGTTCACTCTTGGATACTTTGCCGGAAGCAGTATTTCTTCGGACTAGCTAACCATTTCACGTTGAAAATTCTCATCACGTATCGTGCTTGTACAATATCTTGAAAGTGGATCGAATTCTGGTTGATTCGGTTTCAGAAACATCGAGTAGTCTTATGTGCTTTTTCCATTAGACAACTTTTCGAAGAGTGTGTCTATTTCTGGTACACCGAGTGTATTGACAGGAGATATGCCAGTGTAATAAAGGAGAGAGACAGTAAATGTGGTTGTGATTCTCGTTGGGGGAGGCTGGATGTTTGGTACTCTTCAAACGACGAGAGCTCGGAGCGGTTATTGCGTTGCCCTGTACTGTATTTGGCCGCGCTCCGCCTGCAAACACTCGGCTAGACATCACGCCACACACCAAAGTTCGCCGGGAAATTCTCGTTCAGCCTTCGGCAATTCGTTCCCAGCTGGATATTTTCTGGGACGGCTGCATAAGTATCCTGCCAAACTCGTGCTTTTCGGAAAAAACACGCTTCCTCCCACATTTTTTGTGTTATAACTGGGTCAATGGGCTGTCGAAACAAGTGGGTCACCCTCCAGGCTTCCGAATGGGATTGCTTCAATTATTTATTTGTACCAATGGGTGGCAACACTGAGAAACTTGTTACATGGTGTGCATTGTGATTTCTCCTCCAAATTCGAGAAAAATAAATGATTCTCATTTCATTCAGTTCTTGTTCATATGTGAAGTCATTTTGTGACTTGGCTCGTTTCAATTTGAATAGATGTATGAATGGAACAATACCCTTCTTTAAAAGTTTGAGACCTCATGATTTCTTCAAATAGGGATCAGAACAGCCAGCCTAATACTGATACTATCGTTGATGTTCCACGTTCAATCCTCCACTTACATTCTTTAAGCATTTTTTCTTTTCTTCTAGTTTCTCCATGAACCTTTCCTAAGTACAGTATACTGATTACTCGAATATATTTAAACATACTCATGGTATGTTTTTGAGAGAAGTATATGTCATGTCGGATGAACTACGAAGAACGTATTGTGTGACAATAAATTGATATTGAATGATTAATTCTTCATTCTGATTGGTAATACATTGAAATGGTTGAAATGTTATGTATGAAGCGTGTATTGTAACAATATATAGGTATATTATGATTTTAACACTCTCTGACTTGGAAAGAACAACTTGAAGTTAATTTCTGTATCAATAAAAATTTATTGAATTCTAGTCATGAATTTGATCTACGGAACTCGTTTGACTTTTAATTACAGAATTCAATTTTTGATTCAGAAAAACTTAATCTTTGAAGGAACGCTCAACTCGATACTGCCCCTGGTTATGAAAACTCATCGCCTCCACAGAGCTATTCTATGAAGAGAAATGATCTTCTTACAGTGTCTCCTTTGCCAATGTTATTCTTCTTCAAGACTGATTGTCACAATTCGCCGACCTCAAACAAAACTCTTTCATCAAATGTTAAGCTTTGTAGAGGAAGAGAAAACCTAATAAAACGAATAAAAAAAAACAAGAGACCCAATAATTCCTGAGCAATCAATGAGGCATTGCTGTTTCTTTTCACTGTGAGAGTCCGTGAGGTGTTCCAGTATTTTCGATGGCGATATCTTGCATCTTCAACCGATACTGTTCAGACGAAATCTTTTTTTAGAACTGTAAGGTAGTCGAGCCTTTTACAGGGCTTGTCTGCGCCTTGCAACCCTTTCTTCATCATCAGCGCCTGACTGAACATGCAAAGAAGGAACTCAAGAGGAAACGGATAGAATCACGGCGAAGGTCTTCCTGCTTGCTAGTCGGGTGATTCCATCTTCTCGTTTGTTCCAATGAACATTTGCAAGGCACAGATCAGACCGAGTCTTGTGATAAGCACCTATCTCACCACCCACACAGTTACTCATGGTTTCATTTTATTCACATTCATTCAAAAGTCTTATCTCTGTGGAAATTATTAAAATATTATCGTAATAACCATGTTAATTGTTTTTGGAATTCACATTTTCTGTTGAAAGCTTCCTATGGGTGGTTTCTTAAGTTAGTCATCCCGAAGAATCATTAATGAGATGTGATGAGATAAATTGAGAAAAAAGTGAATCATACAGTAAAATACACGCGCAACGATATAGTCGATTCAATAAAGCAAGTGATTGATCTTACAGTTTATTGAATATCAGAATTATTCCAATTATGTAGGTGAGATAACTACTTTATCATTCATGTCAATAGTGACGTGTTTTTTATGTGTAGATCATTGATATTGATTCTTCCCACATTGTAATGTATCTTGCCAATAAATGAATAAATCATATTCGTTTCCACTTCAGTGAAGAGAATAATGAGGAATTATTACCCTCACATTAAAATCTCTTCGAAGCACCTAAAACAAAATTACTGAAACAAAAAAAAAATAAACAAAATTTGCAAAAACTGAATTACAAATTAGGAACATTATAAACATCGAAGCTGTTGACTTCCATCCATTTTGGGACAAGCCCTAAAGCTGAGGCCGCATTGCTGGAACGTTACCTAGTGGTAAATAAATAACCTAGTGGATAGATAGAACATAGAACATAATTATTATATAATAATAAAAAATAAATTCAAAACAGATGTTCTATTACTATGGATAGATATTTCGTCTAACCACATGTAACTATCCAGCAGTGCGGCCTCAGCTTTATTGACAAACTCTACTGAACTCATGCAGTCGTTACAAAAATCCCCTGCGTGTTGTGGGAGAAAACTTGTGATAGAGCACTGCCATTACAATTCTCTTCATAATTTTCATCTGGTAGCAAATAACTTGGACCACGGGACGAAAGTTTCGGCCCGGCGGAGAGGAGTCGATGTGTTATCTGTCTGCCGAGGGGAGTGAGCACAATATAAAAGAACTTTCATCTAAACAAGGATGATACTGCTCAAGTTATATTGAAAGGGATGGCTAGCAAAGGGCTATTATGTGCTACAAACAAACAGGGGGATGAAAGATTGTACAACAAGGGCTCAGAAGGGAGTCCACATGGGGGGATAAAAGTCCCTAACTCTGACCGTGAGAGATTTTGCGCCAGCAAAGCAAGGCTTACAGACCAATTGCGTCGTGTCTTTGAGTAATCTAATTCATTTCACCAGCTTAGACAATCTTATGAATAGCAGTCCGTATGCCCACTCTCACCCAACCAGGGCCGGATCACAAATTTTCCTTTTTTCTTTCGGAAAGAAGCTATATTAAATCGACCGTACCGCTTCCTTGATCCTTCCGCTTACCCCCTGTCGATAAGGGATAAACATCCGACTCCCTTCGACTGAGTATCTTTTTCGTTTGATTTTCAGGACGGCAAGCAAACTTAGTCGGGTCGGAACAGCCCGGAGATAAAAATTTCTGCTCTAAATTCGATATTTGTTCATGAACCCCCCAGCAAGGGAACATAATAAGTTTCTATCGAAATAACCTTTCACAGGATCCGTTATCTGACAGACTGTATCAATAAGTATCCCCCATATTCATCATTTCTCCGCAAGCAGTATTACGTGGGTGATGCTCTGTTGACTGTACGTTAGCATTAGAACAATATGATTTATCAGAAAAGTAATTTCTCATACTACGTGTTATTTCGGATCCTGAAAGATTTGTTATCCACTTTCGCCACTGAATAACAGTGAACTGAGGATCACTTTTAGTCCGTTCACTTTGAGGTCCGTTATCTATAGTCGTAAGTTCATCTATTCTTAGAGACTGCATAGGGTATTACTACTATGATTTGAAGATACAAATATTCCACTTATACACTCTTGCAATTTCATAAAATACTGAACATATCACTTGTCTTGTATTATTTATTACTAACTTCGATTGGAACTCACATAAACTGCAGGTTTACATGCTTCCCATAACATCAAAATTTGAGGTGGCTTAGTTATCTCGAAATAAATGGAATTTAATGTGAAGTTACATTTATTCATGCAGCCATAATAACAATATTCAATTGAATATCTACAAACTCCTTAATAATTCTTCGAAGTAAGACAATGAACCTTCAAAAACAAAAACTGGATAGTATTCCCATCAAGGATTTCAATTTATGCCCCCCAAAAAATGTATTTCATAGTTAGGTTTTGTAATGATATCTTCGATATGATAACTTTCACTTCTAGTAGATTTATCAATTTGACTAATATTTAGAAACGAAGAATTAGAAATTACACGTTTGACATTGACTTGCTCCACTTTTTTCTATTCACGAATCAATTGAATCACAAATTAGATGTAGAGAATCGCACTTGTGCATCTTAAGGGCTGGAGTATCTGAGATACGTGCAACAATGGTCAATAACATTGTACGTGGTATAGAAAGTCTATAATGCAACTAGAACTAATGTAACTAATAGCAGATAATACTAGAAGCTTCTGCCTGTGTCACAGTTGCAATTTAGTAGCAGCTATCTCGCTAGCACCTACTGCTTAGCCACCTACTAAGTAGCTTGGAGTGACATATACGATTTAGTTATTGGATAGTGGCGAAGCGTGGTATACTTATTTGGTCATCGCCGGGTATATTTCCTATTAGAAATAAGTAAATTCCCATTAACAAATGAGTATACTTATTCTTACGCTTACTCAATAACGAGGGCTTTGCCACGGTTATTGGTGTAACATAAACCTACTTGCGACAATGAACGATCAATTATAATAATAATAATAATAATAATAAAAATAATATCTGATTACGTTGATAAATCACTCCACATTGAATATACAAGCTGTCAATTCATTTCGATAACACTTCCAACCAAACAACAAATATTTTCAAAGAGCAGAGATACCCTCGTCGGACCCCTATCAACAGAGAACAACACATGGTCATCATCACCTCATCAATTTTCTGTCAGTTTGTAGTATCCGTTGCAATCGGACTGGTCAAAAGAGAAAGAGAGAGAGAACAGAAAGAGGAGTAACAACATTGGAAAAGAGATCCCAACAACATGACAGACAGAACAGAGCAGGCTATCTTTCATGTTCATCATTACTTGCTGAAAAAAGCGCGAACATGTTTGAACCCCAGCCACACCACCGTGCAGAGGGAAACTGTCTGTACCGGAACATTATTCAAATCGAATTGTTGTCCTTCTTTGTTTTTTTTCTCTCTTGCGAACTATCATCCGGTGATCAACCACGTGTCGGATGCACAGCAGTGTAAGTGCAACATAAACATATGTTTCCCCCACATATGTTTGCCCAACATATGTTTCCCCCTGCTGTGTGTTTTCTCGCCCATTTATTTCGCTCGTCCCCTCTCTGTCTGTTCATAGTCTGCCCCCTGTCTGTTACCCGTCTGTCACTCAGGCAGCACCCCAATACATATGAAGGCGAACATCATAAATCGCGTTCAGAAATAAATTCCGTTGGGAATGAAGCGTATTTCTTCCGCAGGTGCACTCTGTATGTGTGCGCGCCGATTGATTGAGAACGGGGGTCACGTGATTTATACGATTTAGGCCTCTCCTAAATGGACGAGCATATCGCCAACGTTTATCAACAGATTCTATAACAATGGTTCGGATATCATTGGTGTCTGTTGTGATTGATGATTTATCAGATGTAACCTTATAGTATTGTTCAAAAAATTAGTTTTATTGCGTTTCTATTGTTTATTGTACAGTATTTCATGTTCAACACGGTTTGTCAATTCTTCACTGTATGGGCATTGGTTGAATGAGAGGTCGAATAACTTTCAACCTACATTGAAGTGTGATATTTGCTTACATGGGCTTGACATCGCACTTGAAAGTCAACTAGAATACTATCAGCACTATGAATGTTCTCGTAGAGTGCAATGGAAGAAAGAAGTATTATTGAGTATCTTCGAGGTATTGTTCTCAATAGTGAAACTTGAAAAGCATCTACATAATTTCCATATTATAATTTCAATTTCAATTCATTTAGTACAAACACAATTACAAAAAACAAGCAACAAAAGTACTAAAAGTAATAAAGAGTGAAAGTTCATAATACAAAGATCAAGTTATTTGTAATAGTTCTGCGTTCAAATACATTTGAAGTCAAAATTGAACAATTTAATAAGTCATGTGTTGTAAGCAAGACAATATCTTACTTAGATTGGAAACCATGAACGTCATTCTAACCATCAACGATCAACGTTAGCAACTGATTTCTCTGATCATGAGTTCAATTTTCGTTTTGCCTAGCATCAATAATATTATTCTTCATCTCTTACTCCTTTACTTTAACAAATCTCACCTATTCAATTCGGTATGAACAGCAGAGAAATCTTGAATATTTGTGGCTCTCCTTGCTTGGTTGTCTATTGCGAAATGAGCCAGCAAAACTTTCATAGGCAGTGGAAAATCGTACAATCAGCATTCTCTCTCATATCAACTGGACACAACTGGTCAATATCGCTTGGGAAGACCTACCTACAAACGGAGACTCCTTCAATAATCCATCTTTGTGCAAGCTGATGCACTTTGTCTATACTTTGTGGTATTGATCAAAAGTTCAAGAGAAAGGAAGTAAGACCGTTTGAAAGTCAGTGTGTGAGAGGGAATACGAAATAGTAGAGGGAAATATAGAGAAAAATACTGGGGACTGGGAACACTTGGGAACCAGATAGAGAGATAGATAGTGTAGGACGAATTGGATATAGAAAGTAGAAAAAAGAGATAGAAAAATACTGGGGACAGAGAATACTTGGGTAACATAGAGAGAGATGGAGTAAGACAGATTTAAAGTCAGTGGCTGAGAGAAAGTACGAAATGCTAGAGAAGAAGAAGGAAAGAGAGTAGAGCAAATACGAAGTCAGTAACTTAGATGGAGCAGAGAATCTTAGAGAGGTAGAGAAAAAGAAAAATTATGTGGACAAATATAGGAGTGATAAGAAGAAAGAATGTAAAAGAGAGAGCACGAGAGTTGTAGATGGTTATTGAGAGAGACAAAAATTAGAGATCGTCTGCATTATTGAAGTTTTTCTTCTGCGCTTGCAAAAAGACTCAGATGCCGAGGTCGAGCAGCCCCTGGCTCTCTATTATTCCCGGCAACCTTTTTTTCGACCACCGAACGGTTCAATGTCGTCACGCAGAAATACCTTTTCGTCAACGCAGCTCTTTTTCGTCTGGTCAAAAATTTCTTTTGTTCCAACATTTCGGTGCCCTTTCCAATAAGATGAAAACCCTACGGCAATTTTGTCCGTGATCTTGCGGTCGATCCACCTGTATGCTGATGACCTTGGAAATAATCTCGAATCATTCTTATCGAACGTTGAATTTCCAAGTGATTTCTGAAGCTTTATCAGATATCAGATTTTGTGGGGACTATAAATGTGTTGGAAAAAACGCCATCATGTAAATGATATGATAAATAAAAGAGAAGTCAAAGAAATAAATTCATAAACAATAGATGGAATCAAGATAAATTGATGATCATGGAGTCAAATGAATATCCAAGTAGCCTAATTTTTTAGTCAGGTTCTAAGACAGGCTTAACGGATTGGGAAAGTACAGACATCACAGAATAAAATTTTATTCAAATTCAATCTCATATGAACTATTCAACCTTTGTTTATTGGTGATATTTGAATGAAGAAGTGTATGGGCCATAAGAATAATCATCAATGTTAAAATCATGATAAGAAACATGAATATTTGATTTTTTTTATGGTCGACCTTCTTTATTCTCGATAATTTGTCTCAATAAATGATTATACCAATTATTTTTCCAAATCTGATCCATCTTTGTGAAATATCGATGAATGTAGAGAGTCTCTATATTTTTCTTCACATAATGCTTTTCAAGTTAATGAAATATATATTTGTCTGTTTGTAAAAAGCCCAAAGAAATTATTGAGACAATAACATTATTCTTGAATCTCTTGGAATTTTCTGCTAGAAAGTTTTATCTGCTCTATGAGCTTACTTAAAATGCTTTCTTAATAAATTCAAAATCAGCGCTCCCTTTTTATTGACTCAACGTTAATTTTCACTTGTTCGGGCGAGGGAATTGAGAATTAGCTTTCGCTGGCACGATGAGCGCTTTCGCGTGCAAGTTGTGGAATTTTAAGCTGGAAAAAGCCAGCTCGCCGTGACGTGAAGAGCTGAGAAGTGAACTTAGCAAATGAGAGCGAAGTCGATTCATATAGCTTTTTTGGAGGCTGCTTGTTATTTTGCTCCAGTTTTCAGCGATGAAGTTTACACAGGAAGACAAAACAGAGCAGAAGAAGTGCCAGTCTCCGAATTGACTAAGTTTTAATCCGCGGCTTTTTCTGCGGCCAGCGAAGTTCTGGCGAAGACTTGGAGCGAGGAGACTGCAACTAAGCCCGGGGACTTTGAGCGGTTTCTTCTAGCCCTGGCGCTTGAATTAATGATTCTTCTTCGTCGCTTGATTAATCATTGTCTCCGCAATTGAAGCTGAATAATCCCTAATATCTCTTTCCGCGCCCCACTCATGAAAAGACGATGATGGTTATTAGCAGGGTCGTCACAGGCCAACTTTGCAAATCTGCACAACGCGACAAAAACAAAGATAGATGCTCCCCATGAATTAATTATTTTATTTGAATAGCTCTAGATGTAGGCCAACATTCACGAAAACTCTGATGAGGACAGATGGCTCACACTTTCTGTAGACAAAGAGCGAACAAACTAATGATTATGGAGTATTGATACAATGATACATGATACAAGAAATAAGAATATGCTTCCCATATAGCTCTATGAACCTGAACATTATGGTGCCTTAACACTATTCTATAGTTTCCCATTGTATTGTTTCATTATTCATTCACTGTAATTGTAATTACTGTATTTGTGTTTTTTGCAAATGTGAAATGCTGTGCCGATGGATTTAATGAATCATATAATTCAAATTCTTTTAGAATTATGAAATTATTCTAACAAAGTTATATAACAATTGTTAAAGAACAATAAAATATCATAGATTAATTTCGATCTGAGAGGAAGATCGTAGATTGCGATAGAAATATCAACGATCAAAGTATTGCGATCTTAGACTAGAATATGAGGATTTTCTTGAAACAGAATATTCACATTCGAATCAATATACGATTGCTCTTGGGTCTTATTCTCTCGAACTCGAACAGTGAATGGTCAGTGGAAACAATAGAGCGGGCAACTGAGATTCAACACTTCTCCCTGAAAATTCCCCTTTCAGAGAACCAAAGTCCCTCAGGAGTACCGCTCTGAAAGCGAGTCTTTCAACAGAAGGATTACAAAACTGTTGCTTCATGAGGGAACTTTGTCCCAGCATAATAACGGGCGAGTCCAGTGTGGTTCCCAGTTGGATGGTTTCGAATCGCGAGGTTCCAGTCTGTATTGAGGGAAGAGTTATTGTCGCCTGTGTGTATTGCACCGTGGAGAATGTCAAAGTCCCCAGGGTACTCTGTTAAATCGTATATCAGGTCCTGTAAAGTTGTTGCCACCTTATAATAAGCTTTGAGTTCTGCTGTTGTCTTTAATTCAACACTTTACGCTTGCTTGTTTCCGTTGAAGCACAAATACAGACTATTTCTTCTCCATTACATGTGAATGTGATCAGGGAGTTATTCGGCCAGTTATTCAATTCCCTAGTTCTTCCTCGAAAAGGAATGTGTTTGTGAATGAGAATAATCGATCTTTGAAATAATAGAGAATGGAATCGATCTTTGTGATGACTCAATTCGATATATAGCCTGAATGGGCGAAAATTTTAGATTGGAGGGAGACCTTGGAAAACAAAAGTGATGTAATTTTTAGTTGCTGATTAATTATTCCTAGTTTCTCTCTTAAAGTTGATAAAAGACAGTCGTTCGTCTTCGCTTGAAGTCAATTTCCATGTAGACCCAGAAATCTCGACATTTTTACTCTTATTAACATGTTTAACTCCTGTGATTCCATGTTAGTTCGTTGGATGAATTTGAGATGAATCGTGGTATTAATTAGCAATGAGAAGAAAGTAAATCTCATGTATAGCAAATGAGCATAACGTCATAATTCTTCATTTTCTCTTAAGTAAATTTATTAAAACAAAATAGTCACTCAAACTAACCATTAACTTTTCACTCTCATTTCTTACAAAATAAAAATAGACTTTTTCATACTAAAGTTTTCCAGGAAAGCCTCCAGCTCTGTTCTATAATTGATCATTTCTAATGATGGATAGATCAATCCAGGATATTCACATACAATATACAAAGAGAGTATGGATACTCTCCATGTATACAGTATGCTTGTACGTTATGTATGTTATGAGAATAAAATTTATATTTGAATTTGAGTAAGAAACAACCATGAGCAGACAGAGAGCAAGTGAGAGTTGATGACAAAGGATGGGAGATAGAATGCTCGTTTTTGGATGGATGAATTTACGCAAAGAAAATTTGACAGATGCAGTATGTAGTTCCGAGTAGTGTCGTGGCGAGAGACAAAGTAGATAGAGTAGTAGAAGCAGACCTTGCTTCTGCAGCAACAGAGCAGCAGCAGCAGCACATCAACAGCAGCAACAGCAGCAACAGCAGCAGCAGCAGTTCTAGTAGCCAGAAGGTGGCACATGTTTTCATAAGATTACGCAGCGCCGCAGATAAGACGAGAGAAAATTTGGAGGGAGGTAATAAATCTGTTGGTTGAACAGTACCCCAGGGGCCAAGGAGGCAGACTTCTCCTCCTCCTCCTCCTCCTTCTTCTCCTTCTCCTCCCTCTCCTCCTTCTTCTACTCCCCCACAGACGTATCTTCTATGTCCTCGTGGCTATGTGGCTTTGCTTTCATTGCTATTATCACTATGCCCAATACTTCGATGCTTCCCCTATATTCCGTTGCTTCTATTTCGATGAATTCCCAATCGCAGATGTGGTCCGTTGCAGTATCCACGTGTGCAGAAATTTGTATACATCCCCTTCTTGTAGTTTCTTCCATTAGACAAGTAGTTTGAGCCACAAGACAGTTTGGGGAGTATCAAAAGAAACACTCTTGAATATTCATGATGTGAAATGTTTTCTTACAGACAGTTTTACATTTCATAAGATTTAAGATTTTCAAAAGATTATAGTTATAATATTATCCGAAGTGACAGATGGCCAGTGGGCCAAGACTTATATAATATATTATGCATAAAATTTATAATTTGTGTTTCAGAATGAAAAATGTAAATTTAGAATTTTTATTGGAATTGATATTTTTATTTTGAATTTTAAATTGAATTATTTTTTGATATCTTATTTAGATAGTTATAATTATATTATAAAACATTGAAATATTTATGTGGGGATCTGTAAATAGTTCAATGTTTGAACGTCTCAGTTTGAAGGCGGGATAACATGATGACATGCTATCCAATGTAACCTTCTAGTTTGATTGATTTGGAATGACATGACTGAGGAAAAAGGGTTACAATTATTATTATAATATATTACAAAAGCCAAGAGCTGAAATTAAGAGCATGTCGTACAAATACGAATTAAAGCTAATGATGAGGATTTTCGTATGAAATAAAGAATCATAGAAAAGTTTATAAAACATGTTATACAAAAACTTATGAATATATATCGTACTGCGTACAATGAAGAAGGCAGAAATATTTATGCCTCCCAACAGTAGAAAATGTCACATCCTGAGCAGTGTTCAATGATTTTTGAAAATCCCGATCATTCCTTTATTTCTATAAGACTCTTTCTGTAACCCTTTCTTACTTGTCTCACAGTCTTGTTTGTTTATCTCATTTTTCTCCAAGCCCAGCCTCCCATTTCTGACTTTCTTGAATCTAGAAACCCTGACACGGCTGAGTAGTTGTGAGGGAGAGGGGAGTAGAAGAAGGACGGAGTGACTTGAAAGAGCCAACGGCACCAAACAACAGAAAATATTATTAATCAAGATAACAAGCTCATTATTTCTATTAACAAAATGAGAGGGAGACGCTCGCAGACGACAGAGCGTTCTGCGTAACGTTATAAACTAACAAAGAAAAATGCCGACTGAGAAAAACTCTATCGGAGGAAGCAAGCGTTTCATTAAAAACGACTCCGTGAAGAGGGAGCGAGTGAGAGCGGAGTGGGGAGTGAGTCCAGGGACTGACTCTTGTCAGCCGAATGTTAGCAGAAGTCCAACAATGGAAGCGCCGACTCACAAAAGAACAAGTGCCTGTAGTTCTGCTGCTTTACTTGTGCTTGCTTGCTCGCTTTCCTCGTTTGTTAGGCAGCTTGCTTACAACGTTGCCGTTCTGACGTAAGGTGGAACAAGTCGAATCCAAATTTAATGATGACGGGGCTGAAACCGTAGGATTGGAGAGAAGCGGCAAGATAAGCTCGGATAACCTTAAAAATCAGTGGGGTTTCGAAGAATGTGATATGTGTACTCAGTATGAACACAGAGAAAGCTTGTAATGCTTGTAATGCTTTTTTTATGGTATAAATATCTCCAAAGAGAAATGTAGCAGAAGATTGTACAGAGCATAAGTACTAAATATCAGATAAAAAACAACTGGTATAAATATCAGAAGTACAGGTAAATACCTGTATAATAGTTGATTGAAGTGACCTTGAATTGGACGTAGGGTATAATATAGGAGTTACAAGGATAATCAAGTCCAGTGATTGAAATCTATGATAATTGAGTATTTGTAAGTGTAGGGTCATTATGCATTTAGAAATAAAACGTAGTCCTCATATCTTCATTGAGTAAGTTCTGAAACGGTGATCAATAACCAATTTCCTAAATTGTTACACGATAATTTCAAATTTTGGTGGTGGAAGACCAACACCCCCTCCTCGAACCATCACTCCTAGTTTGCGAGTGGGCCAACTTCCCAAACCCATCAAGTACCCCTCTCTTCAGTATCGAAACTGTTCCCGTGATCCTCCTGAGACAAGACACCATCCAGCCATCAAAATGCAAATTTATTCCGAACAATATAAATTGGACAATGATTTCCGAATCAGAAATTAAATTTCGCTCCCTCAGCCAGCGTGGTGTCTCACGGGAGAGCAAATAAGAGGGGAGCTGCTGAATTGACAGTTTTCGTATCACGGGAGGGGGAGGTGGCAAGGTCAATATCGATGGTATCAAAACGATATGAAGGGGAGTGTATCACATCGATATCCTGTACTCTATATTCCGTGAATAAGTCTTTCGATTTTTGAATAAACAGCACAAGTGGGAAATATCAAAATTGGCTGCACTGTAGGGGTTGAATATTTTATTGGATAATCTCATGCGTAGATCTATTCTCCATGCAAGTATAAAGTATATGGTGATAAAAGTCGTCATTTATATTGATGAAGTTGTGATTTTCATTGCTGAGCAGGTTTTCTGATGACAATGGTGCTCGAACTTGATTTCAAATAACATTTTCTATTGATAAGGTTGTAAATCGAGTTAGATGACATCACTCATGAGCTTGCTAAGTAATTGGATTAACTCAAATCTCTATAGAAAATTCTTTGTTCCTGGCTTCTCTACAAAGTTACACTGATTTTAATGACTCCAATACAGAATATTCAGTTGCAGGAGTTGATCACATTCAAAGTTATTAGATAGAAGGTTGAACCATTCCTAATGCTTTTTGAATCCACAAGCTGTTGGAGAGGTGGACTGATTCGGCTGACGTCATTTCGATAATATCAGTTATTGATAATTGACTGATAATTGGCACCGCGAGTGTGACGTTACATGAATCAAGAAATCAGACTTCCCCCTCCACTTTGCTCCTTACACAAGCGAGTGTTCACTGTTCAACCTTCTCTCTAATAACCTAGGATCACATTAACTTCATAACATTACATCTAATCTATAATCTCTATATACAGTGAAGAATGGAATTGCTATGTGATATCAATGAATATTTTCCTATTTATTATAGGAGATAATTCAATTATTTATTTGAAATAATTCCCCTATTATTTATTCCCATTCATTGTTACAGACACAAAAATCATGACAAGATTTCAGAGAGAAGAAGCAGTCTCAGCTGTGTCTCCCCAGAACTGTGTCTATTGTGTCTACTGTGTCTATTACTGTCTACTTTGGCTAACTGTATTACTGTGTCTCCCAAAAATTTCTATAAATGATGCATCTCGAAATAAGATCATATTTCCTCAGAAATTCTGATCCAGGAATAATTTATCAAAATCTTGAATTATACAAGTCATGGTCACTTGAAGGATCAAATTGATTCCATAATCTAAAAATTCATATTTTCTATGTACAAAATTCTCAGTTGGGAATAAATTACGAATAAATTATTTTCTATGCATAGAGTCAAGTGAGCAAGTTGAAAGTAAGCTACGAATTCTTATTAAATTACAGGAGAATTGTTAGCTCAAAAACTCCATTCTGAGTTGAAATTCCACTTCTGTAATCTTCAGGTACTGGAATCTCATTCAGTCACTGGTGCATAACAGTTTTAATTATGAGAGCATTAACTATCATCAAGGCGCACTGTTCTAAGTTCTCTGGTACTTGTAAGTTGTGATATGGATCATCATCATCATCATCGTCATCAAAATTATCGTCATCAACATCATCCTCACTGTCATCATCATCCTCTCTGCCATTCTTCTTCTTCTTCTTCTTCTTCTTCTTCTTCTTCTTCTTCTTCTTCTTCTTCTTCTTCTTCTTCTTCTTCCTTCTTCTTCTTCTTCTTCTTCTTCTTCTTCTTCTTCTTCCTTCTTCTTCTTCTTCTTCTTCACCATCATCAACTTCACTCTCATTATTATTGTCATCATCATCGTCATCGTCGTCATCATCATCATCATCATCACTGTCATTATTATCATCGTCAGTCGGCTGTTCTCGAACTTTGGAGCTGTTCGGCAAACGAGTACTAATCTCTAGTCGTATCACTTACAAAACAGGTTGAGAGAGTTCTCAGTGGCGTTGTTGTTTGTTACTTTACTGTTACTGTGTTGGTACTGCAGTAGCCTCGTCTATCAGCGGCGATAGAGAGGAGGCAGTGAAGGGCTCGTCTAAAGCCCCTACGACAACTTGCCGCGCCTATCTTCACTTGCCACTCATGAAACAAATCCCGAATGCTGACGAGAGGACTTGCCACTTTCTCCTGCAATCTTCCTCTTTGCACTCTCTTCTTCTTACTTTCCTCTTCAAATCCTCATTTCTCCGCTGTGTTCTTTGCTGCTTCCTGTAGAGCGGCTTTCTTCCGTCCCCGAAAAAAGGAAAGAAACCTCCTTCAATCATTCGGCGAGCATTGACCTTCAGATGTGTTTTCTTTCCTGAAATCAGAAGAAACAAACTTACTATTAGATTTTAAAATAATATATTCAATTATTTTTATTGAATATCATTATAATTATTATCATGCTTGTACGGCCACAGGGGACCACTTTAAGTTCTGGTATGTATAATTCTCTATTCGTTTCTAGCAGCTGTGTTGAAGCGCATCTACATTTCTTCCTGCGCTTTTCTTTCCTTTTGCCACTTTTTATTGAAAATTATATTATAAAAATAATTTGGGAATGAATTCAATTTAGTTCATAAGCTACAGACGAGAGAGTTTGAATTGAATATAAAATGTTGATAGGTCTTAGAAAAATTTGAACCTTAAATACAAAGAAATCTCGAATACAAAGACATTGTTCATTGAAGAAAAAGTTTTGAAGTAATTTCCCGAAAACTGAATAGTTTGAATACACACCTTGTTTCAATACAGGAAGTGACCAGAGTAAATTGAATGACATACAAATATTGAAACATACTCTAATTATTAAGTAATTTATAAATAATATCCTCTATTACTACACCTTTGCATGACAGTATTGATGAAATAGATTCAATGATTATGAATCTTTTCGATTAGTCAGGAGAAAGTACTTTTGGGCTATGATGTTTTAATAGGGATTCTGCGATGTATTCAAAGGAAATATTAATCATTCCCTACGTACTGTCAATCAATTCATGATGATATCTCAGTTGCCTGAACGGTAAGTTCTATGCTCATTGATATGAGCAATCTCAGAGTAATTGGTTAGGAATATTCCAAAACGAATGTCAAATTCTCCCATTTTTTCAGCTTACTTGATTACAAAAAATATATATATTTTCATGGCGTCAATAATGGAGATATCTTTTTAGAGAAGAATTGATATGATATCTCATGGGGAAAACATGGAAAATTGGAATAGCAAAATATTCATTTCTAACCATTTTTCCACTTTATCACATTACAGTATTACTGTGTCAAGTGTTTCAAAGTTTTCCATCAACGGTGTTGAGTTTTCCCACTCAAGAGATGGGATATTATAAAGTTGTATGCAAAAGAGACGAAGTCTCGGACGTGAAATATTCATTTATAACCATTCTTGAATGCGGAAAACTAGAAAACTGAAACCGGAATGAAAGTTTAGCGACAGTTGGAACGGGCGCTCTGGGAATAGGAGTCCGTGTTCCAAGTTTCTGAACTGAGAACGATGCGAGAACAAATAAGTGCGAGAGAGAGAGAATCGCACTGGAAATAGGAACGAGAGAGATAGAGGAGTTGGGGCAGCGATGGAGTGGAAGAGTATGTTGGAATTGAGAGATCTTTGAGAATTGAGCTTTGCGGTCAGATAGGGTCTCCAAAATAATCAATTGTGAAAAGAACTCGCCGTCTTTTCTGAGAAACTGATGCCTTCTTTCACACAACTATAAAGATATATGTACATTCAATGCTTGGGAAATATAACTATATATGTGAAAGCTTGGGCGACAAACCGATTCGTAGTCTTCTTTCAAAGTTGAAACGCTTGGAAGTTTTTCGATTTGCGCACGCATTTCTCTTGTCGGTCCACATTGCACTTCCGTTCGACGCTTGAAAATTGAGCTCAGCAGAACATGTGACGAAAAAATATGGCCGACTTTATTGTCTGGTTGAAGTGAACCCTACTGAGGGAATAAATTTATGATGGAGATTTCCAGTCAACCATGATAACCATGATATTGTTATAAATCTATCAAATCAAATCAGAATATTTTATTCACTTCATATTACAGTTCATACAAAAAATATATAGAAAAGGAAAAATCAAGTGCGTTTCTCATTAGGCTAAGCTTGTGTGGAGGAATGGCACGTCCTATTATTAAGAAACCTCATTCTTGAAAAAATAGCAAAATACATCAACCAGGTATAAAGGAATAAAACAGGTAGAGAACAAAAACAAAAATCAATATCATATAATATTAATATGATCAATAATTATTTTAATTATATTTATTCATCTATTAATATAATAATTTTATTATTCATAATTATTTTTCCCATCATTCTCTTCGAACTGAATGGAAATAGTAATTACAATCACAGAGAATAAAGAGAGCAAGAAATGAAGCAAGCAAGTTCTATCTATATTATATGTAATATAATCCAGCATGCAAAAATAATATTGTTGCAAATAATGAATTGGCTTATGAAGTTTTGACGAAACTTAAAAATAGGGTTTCCTGATGCATAGGTTTACATATATTCAGCTTAATCGCCTTGAGAAAACTTATAACTTGGGATTTTCTCTCCTCTCTTTTTTCGGCTTCAAATTTTTATTATGCCTTACTAGTTACGTCCCATGCTGATTGTCCCATAACTGGGTGATTACAGGCAAGAGTGAGTGATTTTTAGACTTTTTCGTATTTGAAGATATTATTTTGTGATTGATGATTTCCTGTCTTTTGTATTGAATTATGTTTTTTGATTAGGAGAAGACAATCGTCATCCAACATTATCATTTCAAGATGACTATTACAGTAAGCCCTCTTATTTTCATTCAATATAGACTAATTTATTTTACTAAACCATCTAGTTAGTTGTTCCTCAGAAGAGCGTCTTCTCAGAATGCTTGTCTTATCAGTAGAGCGTGGATGATCTTGATGTTTGATCTCATTGATGTTCGACTCTTCAATCCAACCAATTAGTGATATGATATCAGCCCCCTAAGTCATTAAGTCAACAGGTAAACCACCAATTACCTGAGACACTCCTATCTCAATAGTGGCAGTTGACTACCCATATCACATTCAGGTAAACACCTATCAATGCGACTCATATATGCCATCAGAAATCATGTTCAATGCGTAATTTACATGCGCAATTAGAGATTCCTGTGTCTGGTAAATGGACTATAAATAGTACCTTGAAATATTATATTAGTACGGGATGAATAGGAGCATGCATAGCAAGATCTACCTGAGTACATAGTGACAACTCTGCCATTAGGACATATTAGGCAAGGGGTTGACAGGAGTTCTATGCCGCTCAATGTCAGTCTAATTAATGCAGAGACTAATGGACTGTTACTCATCCTCCCAATTTGCTAGTAGAACTGTGAGGTTCATCACTAAGGAGCATATAAATCTTGAGTAGAGTACTGTTCACAGTGTTCACGTGTATAGTGGAACAAAGTGACACACCTGTCTGTCACAGTACCTCTTTAACTCAAACCTTTTTTTGTTGCTAAGTGTGATGCTCTAATCTTGAGGATGATGTGAGTTATAATAAGTTCTAATTTTTAGGATGATGAGAGATGAATGAAACTGAAGCTTCGTGGATCGGTGGGTTCCGGGAAGCAGGCCTTGCCTGATGCCAAAATCCGTGTCCCTGGGAGGAATGTAATACGTCATCGAAAACCGGTCTTTGCAGTGTATCAGAGTGCTATCTTCGTCTCTCACCAAGATTATTGAGGAAAATTCAATATCGTATGATTGTGTCGATTGCTTTTATTGTATTGTGATAATCAACTCAACGAAAGTGCTAGTAGAGGTGATTGAATAAAAAAGGTGAGGAAATCAGTTGATTTGAATGAATCTGCGAAAAATAATTTTAGTAATTTAAATAAATGTGGTGCTTTTTATTCCGTTCATTTGTTAAAGTTGATGCCCCATGATTTATCTCTTATTAGTTCCAATCTGATTTTCTGTTTTCCTTATGATTGATTTTTTATCGGTATAAATCTAACGTTTCTATTCAATCGTTATACAAAATAGTTTACCTCTAGCGTGAACAGGAAAGAGAAATATGTAAATTGATGGTTGGCAGAGGTGAATATTCCCTCAATCTGAGAATTTCTCCATTTTATCAGAGAACAAACCAACATACATCTTTCCCATGCAGATGCAGCGTCCAATTTATTTTATGTCCAGTTTAATTTGAAATGTCAACTACCGTTTGCATGAAATATGACTGCTATTCGTTTCATTCTTAATTAAATACGAGTGTATTTTCCATTAGTTCAGGGCTTTCTATTACCTTCCTAGTGTTTTATAAATTTTCATGAAATTTAGTTCTCCTCTTACTGACGAACGAAATCTATTCCAAACAAAATTAATGAAGCTGCGTTTTCTGCTGCATTACCAGTTTATGACAATGTTTCACCTTTACCTTACCATTATTGTCATTTTTCTGATTCCTGATTGGTTACATACAACTACTAGATCAACTCTCACTGTCTTATTCATATGAGTGAGTATTGTGTAGTAAAATAATTCATTCTCAAATTCTCCATCTTCTTTGCTAGATCATAATTCATGGCAATGGTTTACCTAACCATTATTCTCTAATTTCTGATTCATATGAAAGTTTTTCACCTTTTTTAGGTTTATGAAACTCTCATCGTTAATTTAATTTTGTAATGTGTTCGAACTCTCATCGTTCTACATTTATTTGTAGAACAATTTGATGTAGTTCTACATTTATTTTATTCTACATGTATTTCATTGAACCATGCAATAAAACCAATAATTCTCGTTATTTAACACAGAATCGAGCATCACTCAGTGTGTGAGCACCTTTAGTCAGCTGTTACAGCACAGGACCTTTATGAGACAATAGTTCACGTTACTCAGTTTAGTCAGCTGTTACAGCACAGGACCTTTATGAGACATACTGATCATAATTTCCCATCTCATTGTTCAATGATTCAAAGGTATTTCACCCCTGTGCAGTACTAACTTGAGATTTCACAGAAGCAGCCTCAAGTCGTGTATTTACATGAGACACTACTGTCAATTAACAAACGCACTAATTAATTTTGCCAAGCGCCCACATCAACACTCCGGAGAGAATCTTGGCGCAAGATCGATAGGCGTACGGAGAAAACTCGGTACAGCGCATGCGCAAAGCTCAGTCAAAGTATTTTAGCCGTTTAATTGCTATCATATATTATTAACTTTGTAGCTGGGTTTGCTGTTTCGCGATCGCGAGTGGGCCATGTGATAGTTCCCCACCTTTCATCATCACCATCACCTCATCCCACTCCTCCTCCTCCTACTTCTCCTCCTCTCCTCCTCCTCCTCCTCTTCCTCCTACTGCTTCTTCTTCTTCTACTCCCTCCTCCTCCTCCTCCTCCTCCTCCTCCTCTCCTACTCCTCCTTCTCCTCCTCCTCCTACTACTCCTTCCTCCTCCTCCTCCTACTACTACTCCTCCTACTGCTCCTTCTACTCCTCCTCCTCCTCCTCTTCCTCCTCCTCCTCCTCTTCCTCCTCCTCCTCCTCCTCCTCCTCCTACTACTCCTCCTACTCCTCCTTCTACTCCTCCTCCTCCCACTTCTTCTCCTCCTCCTCCTACTTCTCCTCCTCCCCTTCCTCCTCCTCTTCCTCCTCCTCCTCCTCCTGCTCCTCCTCCTTCTTCTCCTACTCCTTCTCACTCTATCTTCATCAGAAGTTCTTTCCCCCTAAAAATCTTTCTTGATTTCTGATCCCTTTTTCCCCTTATAATCATCACCCGTTCCCTATTTTCCCCTTTCAACCACCTCCTACAAACACCTCATCAAACACCTTCACACTCAAACAACAATAAATAGCAAATTAGTGAGCGCGGCTGTCGTACATAAATCACGTGATTTGTGTGAAAAGTAGCACTTCCGCATTTCTCTATTCTGACTGCATTCCCTGGAGAAATATATGGAGTATTTTGGATTGCGAAGCAGAATGTTATATTTCTAAGCGATATTAAAAGTTCAGAAATGGTTAAAAATACTTCATCATATCGACTAATTTAAGTAATTTCGATTTAATTAATCGAAATATAAGTGAAATATCATATTTCGGTACGTGAGAATTGAGAAAGTGAATACTGTAGTATAATTTGAAAAAATAGTGATTTTAAAATTTGAAGCAATCAGTATCCGAATCCGAAGAAGAGTTGATCCCAAAAGGCATGAACACAAGAATTTGAAATCATCTTGAAATATTGTTGAACATCATTATTATTTGTTTCTTAATTTCATGGTATTATTCTATCATTGATAAAATCATATGTTTCATATTTTTGTATCAATTTTATTAATGTATTCCTGGAGGTTATAGTTTTGAAAAGGAAATAAACTTATTATTTCTTAATAGATTCGATTCTATGGTGATAATTGATTGGATAGAATCATCTCGTAAGAGATGTTTTGTTACAATATTATTAAATTGAGTTTTTGTCAAGTATATTTACTTGAAAAAGTCTGCTTTAAGAAACGACAGATAATATCAAAGAGTTACAATTAATGAATTTGAATTTACAATAAATCACAAAGAATATTATTGGGCTCCACAGAAAAAAATCAACATGTAAAGAAAAATCACAGGAAATAATTATCAAAGTTTCACAAAAATCACAAAAATTATGAAGGTGTTACCTTCAGGAGGTAACTGTGAACTCAACATCATAACATGACACATCTTCATCACAACTGAACCAAGCCCGTTCCATCATTCGGCCCTTAACTTCTTTCAACTCTTGACACCATCAAGACCTGTCTCTTCCAATTATTGTTTGTCGGCAATTTGCAACATAATACTACAAAGGGTGACATTGCCCAGAAAGGTGGCGGAAGGAGGGTGTTTCCATCATATTTGCAGGCGGTACTTCACTGCGGGGGGGGGGGGAATTATGGAAAAAGGATGATTGCAGGAGAATAGAGGGAGTGAAGACACCGTTTGAGGAAGGAGTGAGAAGGGAGGAGAAGGAGGATAATAGAAGGAACCAAGATCAGTGGGAATGCGAAGCAGGCGACCCAAGTCATTGTCAATCTACTCTAGTAATAGGATGGATAGTATGAGTGGATACGATAGGGAGTGAGGAAGGAACGGACCCCTTCAATTTCAAGGGAATTTCTAAGCTACCCTGTACCACCCCCACCCTCCAAAAGCGACCGACTTCAATTTGCCCCGATTTAAGTGATTACAATTACTATCGGGAGACCTAGCTTTCGGGCGTCGACCCCTAAATTACTATGTCGCTGAGATAATGTTAATTCGATAACCTCTATCAAATCCCTTGTCTAACATTATGCCTGGAGGGGATCCCGGATCTGCTACGATTCCTTTCAAATGACCACAACATGCCGTGTATGAAGCCCTCTGTCATTATCACAACGTATTCCCGCTCACAATATCACTTTCTCACTCTACAATGGCACGTCCTTCTTCAATTGCTGGTCCTCCCCTTGTCGTATTGACTCATTCACTTATTGTCCCATTCACATTCTTTATTGGTTCTGAGTCTAGTGATGTAAATATTTGATCACGTAACTAAATCACGTCGAGTCAGATTAATAACTCTTCTCAATGATGAGAGTAGAATGATATGAATGTTGACTATCTTCGGCTATACGTCACTCCCTATTCTTCAATCCTCATTATTTTCAACACTTCAGACAGAATGATAATGTTTTTCTTTTAGAGATTGTTATTTGACAGATTTTAGCAATATTGATATAGTTGGCAGATGAGGTAGCAGGCGAGTCTAATCGGTGAAATTAGATAAGAGACGGTGCCTACCACTCCTATTGTAATGGTGACCAGCTCCTCTAATTACAATTTATGAGCTTCAAAATTGCTTCTCGGTGGTTCGGAACTAACCTAAAGCTGTAGGTCCATTCATCTCTCATCATCATCCTTCCCATTACCCAAGCACAAGCCTAGAGCTTATGTGGGCATCAACCCTAGCAAATAAAATAAGTACACGAGCTGCTCAAGCTTAATCCGATCATTTGTGTAAGGCTAGGCGTACACCGGTTAGTCAAGACAGAACAAGACAAAATTAGTCACGTTTAGTCACAGTAATTCACATACCTGCTTATGAAGCAGCACACACCGATGCAATGACTAATCGGTGTGTGTGCAGCAGCTGTATGTATACTGTAGTGAGAAGGCACAGTCCACTGTTTATGCCACTACAGTAGATAATGAAAACAGGTGTTAATTCTTAGCGTGCCTGTTGTTCCCTCCAGTGAAAACGAGTGTATTTAATCGAAAGCGTCAAGTTTATCGTCTTTCAAAACTCAATTAATTTCCCACCACAGCATCTTCAGTCTGCTATTGGTCGGCGATGGCGGCACGCTATTGGTTGTAAGCTTCAGAAGCAGTAATCTTGTGTTGTGCCCTCAAGTTGGGGAAGGAAGTTGGATTCAAACCGCATCACTTGGAATCTCATTAGAGCTCGAATCATTCAGATTCACGTGTTCAAAGTTGTCGACTTGCTCAATTTTCCAAGAATGACTGCACTGTGTGTGGCGTTGACTGAATGACTGATCAGTTCCACCCAGGCACCTCACGTGGTTTCCTCGTGAGCAGCTCCTAGATAGTCGATATCTTTGTGCAATAATTTTATGGAATTAGGACATCCCAGGTCGCATAACACTGCGACTATTGAACTAGATGAGATAGTTTTCAATCCTCCTCCTCCTTCCATCATCATCTACTTCTTTTCAAACTTCTTCTACATATTCTTCTTGTTGTTCTTCTTCTTCTCCTTCTTCTCCTTCTTCTCATCTCCTCCTTCTTCTCCTCACTTCTCCTTCAAAAAATTGAATCTTTGATCGTTCAGCAGAAACATGTTCGCCTATTTTATCGGTTGATTGATGAAGTTTGAGCTTCCAAGTTTCAGTATGGAAACATAACACTGTTGTATCTAGCAGCATTTAACAGGTCATTAAAGCTATACACGTGTTACATCAATCTGTTCATGCGATAGAAAAATGCAGTAGTTTCATTTTTATTCGAAACATTTATGGCCGACAAGACAGTATTGCAGCTATCAAATTTGCTAGTACAGTGTCATATTTATGGCCTCGATAGAAATTTACAACCTTTAAAAATGATTTCAGTCGTGATGATAAAAACATCATAAAAGTTGTGTGCATTTTAACTACCTGCCGATACGACAAGTAATAGATGTTTTTATAAAATTGTCCTTTAACATCGATCATAAGCGACATCACGTGATATGAAAAACAGTGTACAGTATTATTTAGTAGCATTACAAAAAAACCCGTTTATCAACAAGAATATTTCAAAGGGTGATGAGGAGTTAACATGGAACTTCGATGACATGAAAAATATCGGAGCATTCTCGTTGCTGTTGGATGCTATTGTAGTGAAAAATTCAAAGTTCATAGGTTTTTTTCATAAAAATGGATTATTTATTTTGTTATTCTGTGATCAGTATGTTGATGCGAAAATCTTTTTGCCCTAACGGAATATGGGAATTATTTTATAATTGTACTGAAACTGGAATTGTTCTATGTTAAAAGAAGAATCGTCAACAAGATCGAAAAATAGTTTGAGCTAATGAAGCATATAGTATCAGACTCGTAGAAATGTGTGGCTGTGGAGTATTTCCAGAAGTGAAATATTGAACTAAACTCTCAAACTAGTCTTTTTTGTTGTATGTATGAAATTCTCGAAATTCTTTTTATGTTACCTAATAGAGTTATTTAAAGGTGATCAGCAATATTCAATTCAAAAATGAATCATTATCTCATCCTATTATCTGACTTGAAGAATTCGGTAATCAGGCTATCAAGTATTTTGCACCCCATGATAATAATTATAAAAAATTATTATTGCAATGGAATTTGTAACTCAATTGTTCTCAGCATCATCATTCTGATACTAGAAAACACCAATGGTATATCATATTGAACATTCATTATAATTATGACTCACGATAAAAAAGAAACGTATCTTCTTCTTAGACTTTTGTCACTTTTCTAGTCATTATCAACAATTGTTTTCTCTAACTAAACCCTGCTTCTCTCTCATAACATTTTAGTGATTATAGTACTTTATATTTCACTTATCATCATAATACTTGTTCCATTATTTTCTAATATGGAAAATTTGCAAAATTTCACCAAATTTTACAAAACTATGATACTATGCTTCATTAGCCCGAACTATTTCTGTCTCATGAGATTCCTTAAATTCGCACATCGCTTTAAACTCAATCACTCAAAATCATCCAAATTTTTTGGAGGAAGACATAAAATAGGTGTAGATCAAACTTGAGTTTACAGTGTATGCAGAGTCTCCAATTTATTTCATTCTTCTTTAGAATACAGTTCAATATAATTCATTCTATTGACTCACATTTCTAACTCACTCATATAATCTGAATGCTTCGGAGTGGGAGACAAATTGTATGTGGGACAAGCTTATGACTACGATCATGCATCGTACAAGGAAAAGTCTTTGTACCAACAAAATTTATCCAACTCGCACATCGTTTTGAACTCAATCACTCAACATCATCAAAATGTTTTGGAGGAAGAGGAAATTGGGGTAGGAGGAGAAGGAAAAGGAGTAGATGATGGTGAAGAAAAAAGCAGGAGGAGGAGAAGGAGGAGGAGAAGACGAAAAAGGAGAAGAAGAGGAGAGACGAAAAAGGAGGAAATGAAGAAGGAGATGAAAAGATGTGGGAGGAGGAGAAGATGGAGAAAAGAAGAAGAAAGAATGAGGAGAAGGACAGGAAGGAGAAGAAGCATAATGAGAAGGGAGGAGAAGGAGAAGGAGGAGAAGAGAAGAAGAAGAAGAAGAAGAAGAAGAAGAAGAAGAAGAAGAAGAAGAAGAAGAAGAAGAAGAAGAAGAAGAAGAAGAAGAAGAAGAAGAAGAAGAAGAAGAAGAAGAAGAAGAAAGAAGAAAAATATAAAATAAGGATGGAGGATGATGAGGAGAAGAAGTAGAAGGAGGAAAAGGAGGTGAAGGAGAAGTTGGAGGAGGAGATGGAGAAGAACAAGATGAAGAACGAGAAGAAGAAAAAGAACAAGAACAAGAAGAAAAGGGTGCTAAGGAAAAGCTTGTGTGCACTTTGCATGCGAAGTCTCTAATTTATTTGTTAGTGTTTTTCAGAATGCAGTTGAATATAAGTCATATTAATCGCGCACATTTCAAACTCGCTGATTCAAAATCATACAAATGCTTGGTAGTTTAGTGACAAATATTGTATGTAGGACAAGCTTGTGATATTCTACAAGGAAAAGTCTCTGTTACAAGTAGAGGGAAGTTGAGCGTTATGTGACGAGTCTCATTAGGGGGATCTTGCCTAGATGCATCGGATGTAAACCGGTGTTTAGAGTAGACAAAGACAGCGCAGGACACAGAGTGCAATGCATACATACGCAGAAATTAAACGCGATTTAATTAAAGTGCTGTTGATGAACGTTTAGCTGTAGCTGTACCGTGTATGTTTGGGGACGCAGTGGCGTGTATTTGCATTGGCAAATTAAACGCATATTTTGTTTAGAAATGTCTTTCTGTTAATCGGCTGTGAAATCGCGTACTCACGTCTCCGCGGTGATAATAATTATTTACTTTGAAAATGAGCGGCGCTCAGACGAATGCGTTCGCAACTAGTTGGCAGGAGCAACTACAGAATGCGCTGTTACTCACGCGCTGCTAACGCCCTCACAAAACACACACACATGAGTTGTTGTGCTGTTTGGAAAGTTCGCGACATCAGAAAAGCATTCATCCCACTCACTCTTCATTCAAACCCAACATTTCATTTTCTTTTCTTCCACTCTACACTTGTCTCTTCCCCTATCAAACATCCAGGTTCACTCATTTCTTTTCTCCTACTCTTATTCCATTCGAATTCTTTGTTCCCTTTCCATTAAATACTATAACGCCGAAATGAAATACCAGTATATTTATCCCATCTATCAATATGGAGAATGATATGAAACTTAATCAATTACATAGGAGTTTCTACTTAACTCCATATCTATTATTATTCTGTTCTAGGATCTATTCGTTCTATAAATATTGTTCTTCGCTGTTTTATGCCAAATCAAATGTATTACATCCAGCCAAATTCATCTGATATGAAGGTGAATTCGTTCTATGAATTTTTTTCGCTGTTTTATACTAATTCAAATCTATATATCCAGCCAAATTCATCTAATACATCATGTATGAAGTTATCCTATCCTATTACCCAAACTATCAACCTATTTTCCAAAATTTATCAAATTTCCCGCTCGCTTACTACTTGATTTAGTCCATTGTTCCAGTTTCCAAAGCTGTGCAATTCATTTTAATTCATGAATTGGATTATGATTGTTATCCTGTTAAATAGATTTAATTATGTAGATTCTATTATGGGATCATGTTATAAGATTCGATACACGTAGTAAATTACGTTTCAAATACACAATTCTAATAATGATTGTCATTGTAGTTAAATCTAGTTCAACACTCTGTTCTCTCTCTGAAACTGTCAGTTGCATAAACAAGAATTATTTTTATTGTTTCACTTTGACGTTTCCGATTGCTATGTAAACCATGCTTTGAAGGAATAAAAAACATTCTCATTATGTATGATAAATTATACTTGAACAATTATATTCGTATTATATGTAACTTATACATATTATAAAGAGTCTCTGAATAGCTCAAGAAGTATAATACAAGCAATTGAAAAACAGAAAGACTTGAAAGTCAATGAGACTTGATCATCTCTTTTACTTTATTTCATCCCAAATCCTCTCTACATTCACTCTTCCTCTTCACTCTCTCCTCTTCTCTTCTCTCTTCTTTCCTCCTCCACTTACTCTCTCTCCCTCTCTCTCGCTCCACTACTCTCCAATCTCCTCTCATCTCCTCAGTCTTCAATATCTTTCTTCTCTCCTCTACTACTTTCACTTTCTTTCATTCTAAATCCTCTCCAAATTCACTCTTCTTCTCTTACTCTCTCCTCTTCTCTTCATTCTTCTTTCCTCCTTCACTAACCCTCATCCTCTGCACTACTCTCCATTCCAATCTCCTCTTTCTACCTCAGTCTTCAATGTCTTTCGATCACGCGAATGAGTATGAGATGCTGTCGTTAAGCTATTCCCACTTGCAAGTTGTCAGCCTGTGTCAGCCCTGTATGTAGTGGAGCTGCCATTGCAATCTCTCAACAGAAGCCGCAGAATGTTTGGTTTGCTTGCGTCATGACGTCAAACCCGTCAATGTTCAACATCCATGAACTAACAGCGCTTGTCACGTGATCATACACAACAACACGCATGAGAACACATCATCGGTGTGTGATGTATCGGCAATCGGAAGTGATGGCCGCTGGCAAGCGAGATATTTGTGTTCAAATATTCGACAACTATTCTACTTTCAAATATCTCGGTCTAAAGGGATTTCGAGCTTCTTCAATTCTTTGCGGAAAAATGTGGTGATTTAAGGGTGGAGACAAATGGTCAATTGTATGGTCAAGTGTCCATTGAAATGACTAGAGAGCTGAAGCTTGTTCGAAATCGGACGATTTCCATCAAGTATAATTTGTCTATTACTGAATAAATAGATAAATTCCACACAATGAACACAAAATGCAAAAAGAAGGGAATTAAGAAACAAAAAACCAAATAAACTTTATACTTTATAATTCTCTCAGCCCTTGGACGGCTTGCACACCAGAGCAATAAGTAACAAGCAACTAGCAACACGCAATAAGCAATATATAATATATTTGCTACATATTTTATATTGCATATTGTGTGTTGGTAGTTGCTAGTTGCTTATCGGTAGCTAGTTAGCTACAGTGTACATCATTCAAATGTTATTCTAGATAATTATATTCTCTAGCCTGGTTTGTTTCTTGAGAACCCGAGCATAAAAGATGAGTCATGAGATTCACAACTCTAAATATTATCAAATTTGTAGAATTTTTGGGTTTTATGAATTCTACACTTTATATGGTAAATAAAATTGATTATCATGAGGCTAGTGAGATCATGATCATTGATTTGTTTGTGCTGGAACTAAAAATTTCTTCGAAGACTTGAATAGATTTGACTACAATTGTATAGATCTGAATTCTATAAAATACCACTCACTCAAATCAACTCATTCAGCTTCGGTTCTGAGTTGGCACAGTATCAGAAATTCAAGTAGTAAGAAACGTGAGTGTAGGTGCATTGATAAGGCGGGGGAGGCAAGAATGATTCGAGAGGATAAACATGGAGAGATTTGGAATGGACATTTGTGAAATTAATGTCAGGACGGCCAGGATTAATGTCAAGGACCGGAGCACATAATAATAAAAGCAGGGATAAATATAGGAGATCAAGCTGTGGCTGGATTAAGGGGAGGTTTCGAGTAGGGATGGGGTTGTGCTGAGTTGGGCAAAGGGCAAAAATCAGATCAGGGATACTGTACTGCCCTTGCTTCACATGTATTATTCATCTTGTTTTGCCTATCTGCTCAGGCCCCGTTCGAGCCTGGCTCCTCATTTTGGCATATATATTCTTCTGAACTGCTCTTTTGGTTTAACCTCTTGAGCGACTTGCTATTCTTCTTCTGGTCACAAAATAATGATCAGATTCACTCTGCAGAAATGCGGCCTTTTGTTTGTCAGTGGTATGAGAATACTCTCGTAATCTTTCTCTCTCTCTATCTCCCAACTGAATCGACTGAATCTCCCGATTTTGTCGTTTTACAGGACTTCACCTGTATGTCAGGATTGTTATCATATTTTCATTTCCATTATTTGTATTTCAATAATATTGCTCAGAGGAACAATATCCATTCATCCACTCTCATCTGATCTCACCACTAATCAATGAATTCGATCAATGAATGTGCAGTATGTAGAAAACTCAGATTTTTCACATTCAGTGAGAAACTTCCATATCAACAAAGATTAGAGGTGAAAAATGTGATATTCTATTAGCTACAATATGAAAGTTGTAAACAAACATACATTTATTTTTTCCATGATAATTTTCTTTCAAAATTGTTAGTTGCAATAATTCATATTTTCATATTTCAACCATTCATAATGATTCAATATATCCATCTATGTCGTTGGTTTTTTTCCTTTCCTTTACGTCTCTCTACTTTTTCCTTCTATTACCTGACCTGATTACCTATCTCACTCTTATCACCCAGTAGACTAGTATCAAGTACACCATTTCCCTAACCACTTCTTTATCAAGTGAACTCTAAATTACCGACTTTCAAGCTTTTTAAAGTCAGTGTTATCTAAATTACCATTTATGAAGAGGAAATACATGCCTTACAAACCTAAGCTCTCAACTTTCAACTCTCAACTTCTGTCTTTGTCTAGTCCATGAATACAGTTGGCTCAGAGCCCTTAGCTTCCATTACTGCCCCTCTCCAGACATTACTACAATCAATTCTCTTATGTGGAAAACTATCTCCGCCATTAAAGAGAGTAATCCACATCAACTGATCTCTCCCTCTCTCTCCAACATTTCCTCGTTAAGCATAGAAATTTACTATGGACACAGTCCAAATGTGACTTCTTGAAACATTGGGTGGTAACACGGATACTTATACCGATATTTCTATCACCCCCCTCCAACTATAACATGCTGGATTTTGGCGTTCATGAATGCTTGATCTCGGCTATAAATTCTTCGTTCATGATGTAATTTTTTTAATGCTTGTGGCTCGGACAATAAAATGATATAACGGGAGAATAGTCCGGTTGTAATTTAGCGCACTGGTACTTAACCTAAATACCGTTCAGAAGAACGTTTTATTGAAACAGCTAAAGAGTGAAAATGATTATTATGATGATGATGAGATTCTTTACGGAACCAGAGAATATTGATTCAGATTATAAAGGAGAAGCTTTTTTAAAACTCCAAGTAACTCGCCTCTAACTGAGTTTAATCGCCCTCGAATCCATAATACACAATCCATACACAATACTTGTGTATCCCATTCATATTAGTTCAGTAGCTAGAATGAAACGCAAATACTATTATTTATTAATACTTATATTGATTGTTACTGATGAATGGTCATAAAAGCTTCAATAGATTAGCGATTAGATTTTTATTGGCTTGAGATATTTTTATTGTCACCCCGTTGATCTCACTGTTGAATCTCACTGTACCAGATCAAGGAACTGTGTATAGTAGATTCTAAGGCCTGTATGAACGATCTTTGTCGAAACCAAGTTTTACAAATCAAAGTATCAATTTCTTTTGAAATGTAAGTTATCAGTTCAAATCAAGTTCAAATGGTGGATTTATTGTTTAAACCAAGTTGAAACTGTATGTTTGTTACACTTACTTCGAATGAAGGTGGTGCATACAGACTTGAGTGTTGCGAGAGCAACCCTTTTTAAATGGAAAGAATAGATAAAAAACAATCGAAACTATTATAACTTCTATATTCCTCAATTTGGATAAACTCTACATTTCAAGGATGCTTTCCTTTTTCTAATTGAGACATTGTCAGTCAGCATGTGAGTAATTGTATCGTGCGCTCTGCTATAGGGAAATTAGCGCTTGTTGCAGCGTTTCAATCAAATATTAACTGCCAATTCATTTTCCATTTGCACATGCGACAGAAGATACGCGTTGACCTCGATTCGAGAATTAATTCATCAAACTAATGGGTGACGTATTCACCACGTATATGTCGATACATGGAAAACGAGAAATTGAAAGACTTGGGTGGAAGATAATTTAAAAAGAGATAGGAAGAAAAATGAGGCAGGGTGGGTAAGGTAGGAGGATTGAGAGAGAGGGAAAAGAGAGATATCAATAGATCAATAATTGTGAGCTTGGAGAGAGAAGTATTGGAAAAGAGTGATGAATTAAACTGGAGGAAGAGAAAAATTAGAAGAGAAAGTGTAGAATACAATATTCAGTAATGGAAGACTTGTTTCATTCTTGCCTAGAAAGACAAGAAAAAGAGAGATATGAGGTGTGAAAAAGATTGTGAGGAGTCAGTGAGTGGGGAAGCTATGTAGGCAACTAGAGCAACGAGGAAGGGCCTAAATTATTTTTAAATATGGCTATGTTTTTCAAGATGGCTATTTATATCCGCGTGACATTGAACTTAACAATGTTTTTTATTAAAAAAAAACCTTTTCCTTCAACAATAAAACCTCATCTCAAACAAATCGTACATGGCGTTTCTTTTGTTCAACCCATTTCTGAGCAGAATTATTCTCGTTCAACCATGCAGTGTAGAGGTAAGGTCAGGTACACAAGTTATGTAAGGTTAGGTTGTTAGGTTTTTGTAGTGTGACGACTCCCTACAACCGTTATCGTTAGCTGCAACTCGAGCTTCTCTCAATCGACAAACGGAATGTTTTTATGCGTTGCTGAAGACTAAATCTGATATCGGTGTTCAAATCTTGCATTGAAAATGCGGCATGCTTCAAAATGAGGAAGGAGGTGGGCGAGTTCTCTTGACATAGTTCCATCATCTACCACTTTCCAGCGCGCTAAACTTTTCTCTGCTATGCATGGAACAAGTAGTTCGAGCTGCCGTACTACAAGAGTTTGAATTGTCGTATTCAAGCTGGATGTTGTACTCAAGTCGATGCTCCAACTTCTTCAATCAGCTAAGAGCGTTCTTCAGAGAAATTCCTCAGCAAACGGCATTCGACAACGGGATTTCTGATTTCTTGTATGAACTTCTCCTCTCAGTAGTATTCACCTCGTTTGATAACTTCCAAAGCCGCTTACTATTCTTCCCTCAGGATTGGGGAATTGAATTTTTCGACAAGTTGAAGTTTTTAGACTGACTCTATAACAAGAAGAGAATTGAAATCAAACCAACTCATTGTGAATGACTGCTACAAGAAGGGAATGTTATCTTACTTGGCTGATCATCCACAACATTCTCAATTGAAAAGTATCAAGAATATCATTATTTTGTAGGATGAAATATTTCTTTCTTGAAATGAAGTTATTGATTTTATTCATTTTCATGTGAAAAATATAGATAAATTTTCAATTCACAAGGGCTTTCAACTCATTAGAAATTTTCTTTAAAGTGAACAAGTTTCTAAAATTGTGGTCCAAATGAAAATGACATAAATTTCAGATATCCGAATATGAATAATAATAATGTAATATGTATAGAATACTGTACTTGAGATATTCGGCCTTTGAGTTTCAGCATCCTATTCACCTCCTTGATATTTTACTGGCTCCTGTTACGGTTGCAGGTTAGGAATAGAATAAGAGCTGAGAATAGTTGGCTGAAGTTGAAATAATTATCCAACTTCATGAGCATATTGATATATCTTTGAAAACTTTTAGAAACCATTTTAGTAGTTATCCATTCTATTAGTGGAACATTATCTAGTGGCAGCCACGAAATAAGGCGGCTGAGACATTTTGAACTTTTGTAGTCTTGCCAGCTGACTACTCTGAAGGGGAATCAACTCTGACGCTTGAAACAGGCAACGCTAAAAGCACAGCGTTGAAAATTTGTGATCAAAAGCAAGCAATCATCAACATTCCTCGCTTTACTGGATCCATATCTGACAATATGGGGTCCATGAACAAAGCAAAGGAATATTCTTGATAACGTTACTCATACGAGACATAATATGAAGTATTAGGAAATATTTCATATTTTCCATATGAAATCATAGGCCTTCTTCATATTACACGTCCTTGAAATTCCTCTTCCTTTAATCCCGTCCTTTAATTCCTCTTCAGATCGAATGAGATATCTTTCATAAGTTATGAAAAGTGAGACAGATCTTCTGTCCGTGGAAAGAGTATCTAGAACTTTTGGAAGTGTTCTTCTAGTGTCTTCTTCATATAGATAGCTCATCCACCACCCAAGACCGCCTACCAGGCATTCAGAACGCGCTCCTTCAAGTTTCTCAGCTACCAGGCGCTCAGAAAGATACCGATTGCATTTCACATTTGCTTTCGTATACGGAATAATAGTGCGAAAAGTATGTGTTGGGCTTCCGTGTGCGTGCTCAGAATAAAAATATCGATCGACATTCTTACGACGATGAGACCGACACGTTCCGACGCGATGCGTTCTGAATATCGGGCGGACGCTTCAAAATACACACTTCGCCGCGACAACCGAGAATATCCTTTCGAAGAGAGCTACTGCTCCAAGTGCTGAGGGCTCTCATTCAACCATTAGGTTAGTACTAGTTGGAAGAGGTCATTTGAAGTACGCATATTTCTCCGCAATCCATTTCTTCGCAATTATTTTGGACCATCCTTTTGAACTGTATGTAACAGCAACTATTCCAATAGGTCACTCGTAAGTACCTAAAATCCTACAAACAAAGACAATACAATACCAATAGCTATCCTGATACTGTATAGCTGTTTTTTCTCTCTCATGATGTCATCTTAGGCTAGGCGTACACCGGTTAGTCAAGACAAGACAAGACGAGATTAGTCACGTTTAGTCACAGTAATTCACATAGCTGCTTATGAAGCAGCACACACCGATTAGTCATTGCATCGGTGTGTGCTTCATAAGCAACTATGTGAATTATTGTGACTAAACGTGACTAATCTTGTCTTGTCTTGTCTTGACTAACCGGTGTACGCCTAGCCTTACTGTCCTGTAGCAAATAAGGTATGTAGCTAAGTAGTATATGAGTGTAAATTTTATTAGAATAAAGAAAACGATTTTGTGAATCAATATAAACATAAACTCTACAAATTTTATGTAAATTTTATCATAATGTGTAATTCTACTGCTCGGTGTCACGCACAGGTTTTTAAAATACATGTGACACCAAATTTATTGTATATTAATTTTTTCTACTGTGTAATGTTGTCAATCAAATTTCTGATTTCTGAACTCATGCGAGATGCAAGACCCATGACGCATAATTTTTTCATGAGAGAATCATTTTCATGATAATCTCTCCTTTTTACATGAGAAATTGTAATTGCTCTCCTCTCAACTCACATGATTTGATTGCTACGTAGTACTGGTGCAAGGATCATGAGCTTTTAAGCTTGAAAAGAACCTTGTTTTACATTCTTCTCTGGTGATCCAGCCAATTCACTTCTGCATGATCTGAATAGAAAATGATGATCAAAAAGTGAGCAGCAGAACACAGCAACGATAGTTTGCATTCCAACTAGACAAAAACAATTTTATTAGTATTGTAGTAAGAACTCGGAATCTGAGGGAGTTCAAGCACAAATATTCCATACTTTTTTGCTCCCAACAAGTTTCTAGTCCCTCTTCAACATGAGACACCACTACTGCTTCAAATTTATCGATTTCTATCTTTTTTACTCCCTAGAGTGGGAATGGCGAAAGTTTAAAGCATCCTTACAACTCTGCTTGTTAGCATTTTGTTTGAGACTTCTCTTTCGGACCAATTTTCTGTGCAATCCGAATCGCTTAGAACTCGTTGAATCCGTTCTCCCAGACAAGACCAATAGAAACTTGATATTCAGTGCATACTAGTGTGACCTCTCGTGATCAAATAGTATTTATAACTTATCGTGCACAAGAAATTGAAAATTTGAAACAGCAAAGCAGTTGAGTTCAATTTGTTCGTTTTTCAAATAACACTGAATACTAACAAGTAAATAGAATAAAGTTAACTCAAATCCAAAAATTATATGGAATGATCATAGAGAATTGATACGTATTTCATTGTACAGTAACATAAAACAATTACTGCAATGTTTGGATAGCTTAGTGCTTGTCAGTTTTGGATCAACTTTTAATATAAATAGATAATCTGATTGCGACTCCAATTTCAAATTATGAAATCTGTAAATTTCGACTGTCAGCTATTACAACGGATTCGAAATCAGAAATGCTCGTAATATAAAATTTTATTTATGTAAAAAACAATCTAGTTCCTATGCGTAACTTTTTATTTTGTAACTTGTTATTTTTAGCTTATGGTGATTGAAATTGTTGCACCATTCCAATGAAGGCTTAGTACATTCAAATTCAATAACATTATTTTCTATGAAAATGGATCAATTCTGAAGCAATAATTCATGAATTAGTTTCATGGAAAATTCATTGATTAAATTATTTTTATTAATAGAATACCCACAGTCTGAACAATATTTATTAAAATATACTCCTTCAAACAAATCCTAGTGTGATTTTTGAATAATCTAATTGAATTACTGTTGTTCATCCAAATACAACAATAATTGATGTAATTAGATTATTCAAAAATCACACAAGAATTTGTTTGAAGGAGTAAACTTGAATAAATTTAATATTGCTCAGACTGTGGGTAGCTGAAAGACCTTTCACGAATAGTTTTAATTTCCTTGAAAGATTAAAAGAGAGGATGGAGGAGAAAGAAAGAAGATAGAATATCAAGTCTACAACATAATATCTTACTGGAAGAAGAAAATAATTGAAAGGAGATTTGCAGTAAATAAGGGCAAAGAAACAAAAAATATCAGCAATAGACGCGGAAGAAATTTACAAAAGAGAGAGAAAAGGAAAAAGAGGCTATACACTGTACTAGGAAAAGGAGAGAATCAAGAGATAGCAGAAAATAAGTTCAAGGAAAAGATGAAGAAAAATAAATATTAAGAGATGGGTTGAAAGAGAGAGAGAAACGAAGATATGATCAGTGACTTCGCTGTTGGAGAATCAAAATGTCAAGTGCAGACTTGTATTCAGTGGGGCACGCATTTCCAGCGACCGGAGGATCAATTCCCAAAGTCGATCCCTGCAGCATATCGCTGGGCTGAATTCGTCGTCAATGTAGTTTATAATAACATCAGTTTTCAAGCGCAGGCTTCTTTAAGCAATGCGCAACTCGTTTAAAAGACGCTGGAGATATGTCGTCTAGCATTCTATAGGCTACCAATGCCGGTGCTCCAAATATAATATATTTTATCGTCATGGCGATACGCGTATTGGGAAAGTTGGAGATGACTTTCTACAATTCCCAGAGATTTAGGATCATCGCAAGGATATGAGATCAGTTTTATACTTAAATATGTAATAAGAATATAATAATCTGATAGTCAGAGTCCGTGATATCTCAAAACGACAATAAGAACTCTATCCGTTCTGAGTTTGAACGTTCTGAATATGTGATATGGATCATAATGACAATGAGAACTCCATCCTTTCTGATTTTGACAGTTACACGAAAATCTAATTGAATTTAACCGCCGTGAAATGATATCATCTAACGGAACCAATTCAAAGAAAACTAGAGAAGAAAATTCATTGGTTTTATGTGCAGACAGGGAAGGTTTGAAAAAAGAGTCCAATAAAAGCATAATAACATTTTCGAATCCTTGAAACAACTTCTTAGAGTAAATTTTGGAAAGAGTAATCAATTGAGAAGAAATAGCATTTTGGAGTTTGATAGAATCATGTATACTTTTATTGTATGAAGTTTTCTCTTGTAGATGGTTGAAACACAATCATGGAACATGTATATTATAGTGGAGGTATCACCTTTATTGCAGTGATATGTGTTTCAACCAGGCCACGTCAGCAATTACTGTGATGACAGTAGACAACATTCAACAGACAACTTGATTCAAGACAGAGGTCACTGTGTTGTCTGACATGATGTGCAGCTTCAATGGATATCACATGAGCAAATGTCACAAGTGTCATGAAACAATGGTCTTGATTACTCGAGTAGTAGAGTATAGAAGAGTTCCTATGATTAAAACAAGGAGAATATTCATATTGTGCAGTTGCTTTCGATAACCAAATTTGAATTCACTCAAAATTCATTTATGAATATTATTATTTCATCATGTCTATCTTCCATTCATTTTACAATCCTATTGCAGCTCAAACTATGTGCATTTGGAATTCAACATTTTCGCATCCTCAGACATAATTAATATTCATTGTACTGTAGTAGGAAATATGAAATATTTTAGCTTGCAATAATATAACAATAGAGTTCTGTTTATTTCGGAGCCTTACTCATTGCAGGATTCAACTTCAAGTGAGAAAATATAAGATGAATTCAACGATGATGATTTTATTTTTGAAGTGGATTCAAAAGAAATCAAACACTTGTATTTTTAAGATTATTCAGGAAAAAAGAAGAAAATGATATTGTCAATTCCACTACTAGAGTAATGAAAAACAACTAGAAAAGTAGAAGAAATGACAACATCAAATAGTGTTTTATTTCATCATGGAGTTCTGCAACATCAATAGAGATTGTTTAAATGAGTTGATTCAGGAATATTATTTTAATTGAAGAATTGCATCGCACTCAATTTTGCATCAAATTCGAGTCTGTTGCTTGTTGTAGGCTAGATGAACGTTGTTGAACTGTACTCAAAACATTCACTTCAATCCATCTTCATATCAGAATTCAGACTGATGAAGACAGAGCAAATAATTCGAGAAGCTTTATGAAGTTGGCTTTTGGGGGACAGATCGATCAGGAGTCGAGTGAGTAAATGAGAGTCAGTTGAGCCGGCTCCAATTATTATCACCGAGCAGAAAACATTGGCCGAGAGGATTTAGAGCGCATGGCTTAACAATTTGTCGTACAAAAGTTGAAAGTCGCCGCCGCGAAATTCGATACGGACAGACTCTGAAAGCCAACAACTGTCTACTGGAAGAGGAGAAGAGGAGTAGAAGAGAAAGAAAAAGTAGAGGATGAGGGAAAAGCGTTACCATTTTGGTCCGTTCCTCCTAATTCTTCAAATATATCTATGGACCGTATGAGAGAATATAGGATGTTTCAAGAGACTTCGCCAGAGACACTTTTCTCTTCGGTCTACTTCCCCCCACCCACCAACACAATCCCAATCACTCCCTCTCTCTTCTTCTACCCGCTAGCTAGTTCCCAATAACTTTCAGTGGGATTTAGGTCGTGCATTCAACGATCAGCGATCCCTTTCGGTTAGGAAAATTGAATTTCTCACAATGACGATGAAGCTCTGTAATCGGCTATTCTCAATCCTTGGCACAGTATGGCTGTAATCACAACTGTATGAGGACTAATAATACTAGGAATCTAAAGGCGCTATGTTAGAGAAAAGATCAATTCATTCGTTAAGAGAGTTGATAGTTCATTCTCGAGAAAAAATAGAATATATATAATATTAATGTTGATTTTCAAGTTGGAAAATTTTTTTCAACTAAGATTAAGTAGAAGGGTTAAAACGGCTTTCCTTTTAAGAAGAAAATAGAATTATTGTGAATTGTTGAATCGGAAAAGTATATAATATTCGAGTAGGGTATGCTGACTTGAATTCATATATACTCTATTCTTGGTATTCACTAATCATGAATTTCAGTATTGATCAAGGTAATGACCATTGAATTAAAATATCGGATGACCATCACTGATCTAATGACGTTTATTTTCTGAGCTTAAGATTTGGGTAAAAGCTTATATAAGCTTTTGGCTAGTACATTATTGATGGGGAGGGGTAGAGATGTATAATGAGGGTTCAATTTGTTGATAATACAATGCAATTATTATCTTTTTCAATAGAGTTTTTAAAGGAGAGAAGTCTCTGAAACTAGGAATTCTCAAGCGAAAGTAGAGAAGGTGCAGCAGTACAGGTGGTGAATCAATTTGGTCAGCAGCATCCTTATAAATGAAAAGAGTTTTACAACACTAATGACATCCACTGTGACTGTGGTATTGGGCAATTCTAGATGCGGTTTGCATCAAAATAATGGTTAACGGTCCTTGATGTGTATATTTCATTTGTATTTTGAAATAAAAACGTTCGAAAGCGGAAAAAATGTAAAATAAACTCAGCGTCATCTCTCGTCTTTTGAGAGAACCACTTGAACCTGTGTCCTTACACGGACAGAGTATTACATGAGTTTGAAATTTGAACAAAGCACTTCTATCTAATTACTTCTATTGAGGTGTGCTTTTCTCTGTATAATATCCAGAAACAACTACCAAGAGCAGCTCACTCTCATCTAGGAATATATTATCACACGTCTTGAAAGTTTTGTGAAAACTTCGTATGTCATTAAAATGATTATTCTCAGTTCAATGCCAATCACTACACGTCAAAGTTTGAAATACCTATACTCACTTTAGAGCTAATAGCAGGATTTATAGAGCATGTGACATTCTACAAGCTAGTAAGCTATATTGTCAATGACAAGTTTCACAAATTATTAGCGTTGCTAGTACACTTTATACTTGGAAACTCCTGAACTGCAGCTTGATGGGGAGGAAAAAGCGTCAATCAAATCAACGCGCTCCAAGCTGTCGAATCTTTTGTAGTAGACAACAATATAATTTCCGCTCCTGCCAGTGTCTTCCAAACATTAGCGGTGCGAGGAGAAGTGGAGGAGGGAAACTCATCATCCAATTTCGCGCCTAAACTGAATAGAGACCGGATGTGGATTGCGCGCGCGGGAAAAGCAAGTTTGGCGCCGAAAGTTGGCGCGCCAAGTCTATTGGACAAGTTTCTATCCACTTTAAACCAGCCGACTCAGAGCAGGCTGTGAAGTGCGCTGTCCTAAATGTCGTTGTACTTGATCATTAACAAAACGTCGTCACAGTTACATGATGTGACAACATAGGTTCATCAGCGAATTGTACAAATAATAATTGAATACTTATAGTTGTCAGCAGAATCCATGGGGAAATAAATTAGGGTTTTCATTGTAATGAGTATTTTCCGAACCAACTTAGATTCCCACTGTACATTTTTCCTCAAATTTATCAATATGTTGCATAAAAAGTTTTGACCTCTCACTCTGTACAATCTTGTGGTTTTGAATTATAGATTTATACAACCATTTCCATTTTTTTCTGTTGCAGTCAAGAGCTGTGGAACCCCGGTTGAGACGACAGCTGACAAGGTTTCCTGCGAAGCTGTGAGCTTTCATGTTTGTTTCATTTGCGGCCACCATGATGGAGACTCTGACTACTAAACTGATTCCAGATTCAAGAAGATATTCCTTACATGAATATTATGGTAGTCCTCAAATGTACTAGAACGTCGTTCGTGTGAATATTGTTTGAAGAGAGCTGGTTCATCAATCTGGTTTGAACTATACATCTTCAACTACAAATTTGAACGTTGTACTTAAAACACTGAACTATAGTTTTAAATGCTGATAGATGAATATGATATTATTTTACTATTCGATTCGTATGATGATAAATTATAATCAGTTATCGTTTCCATAGAAATGTGAGTGGGGAAGTATTAGAATTCCCCATGTATTATAATAAAATTTATGTTTATTATTCTCGTGATAGATTGATCATAAAGTAACTTTGATTATGTTTTTTCCACATCACTCAGTTATAGGAAGCATGGAGTGAGTGGATGGAGCTGTAAACGTCTACATTGTCCATCGAAAAAAATTATCTCTTGTGAATTGTTGAAGAAAGACTACCTGTGAATAATTAGGTGATATACTAGTGATATAACTTCGGAGTAAACTCCTGTTTTGTATCTATAGATTCCTTGAAAATGAATTCTTTCAACTACTCTGAATGAATTCATTTTTATTTTATTAGTGCGAAGTTTTTCCTAATGTCTTCAATGTTTCAAAATTACAGGCTATTAAAAACGATTTCATCTCATTCTCAACTTCAATATTGTTGAGAATATAAGTTATTAATCAAAAAATAATTCTAAATTCCAAAATGACGAATTTTGATGAGTGCTGATAATTATATGTCAAATTTCTAGTGTGATATATGAACTACAACTCACTGCCAACACACAAGTTTTCTTATGTTGGTAGTGCCAAAAAATTGTATTGATAATAATGATTTTTGTTTATTTTCTACTGAATTTGTATATCATTATCTACAATGTATTTAATTTTGCACATGTATTTTGTTTTCGGCAATTCAATTCAATTTTCAACTCCGAATGTATTGCAGTAAAATTCGATATGAATATAGAACATTTTCTACTGAAAGGATCATTTAAAGCATTTAGAAAATAATTTATTAACAAGCAGATATTTTCGTGCAACTCCCGATTATAACCTCACTTTTACCAAGAAATATGGTAGGAATAAAGATGGCAGCCGTTTTAACAGAGATAGCTAGAGTTAGCGGACTCGAACCCGCGCTATCTGCTATCTCGACAGCTAATTTTTTTCAACGTACTACCACAGCCTTGATTTAACGCTGACTTATAGAATAGCTGGAGTTAGCGAATAGCTCGACTTACCTAGCTAACTCAAAGATCGTGAATACCCCTATTATTATGCATTTGTGTTGAGGATGTAATTGATTCAGTGTTAAAAGTGATAGAATTATTCCAGACAAATGAGAATTAGCACTGGTAAGACATTGAGGGTTTGTTGATTTTTGAGTAGGGCTGGGATCAAAAGAACTTCTGTTTACTCATTCATTATGCCGCCAAATTTGGGTACCTTTGTGGGCTTCACGATTAATTCAAGGTATTCAAATTCGAGCTAACTCTCACTAGCAACTTACTCAGAACTTTATCTGGATTTGTTCAAAGCTAAGAGATATCACAAACGAATCAAAGGCTAATAACGGTCTTATCTTCACCATCAATAAAATAGAAAAAAAGCAGAAAACAACTCATCTTCCTACATAAACTACACTACAATAGAAACCAGACTCAGGCGAGATAATAATATTATTAGTCTCTCTGAGTCCACACAGCTGAACTAACCCAATCAAATCCATGGAATGAATCAATTCTATGCAATTCATGAATTGAGCCATGAGCATTCACTTGAGAATGATGAAATGATCCAAATAATTTATTTATGTAATTCGAATACGAATAATTCAACGTAACCAGTGTTATCTTTGCATGCTGTCGCTTTGATAACACAGTTACGGTATTATAAACAAGGGATGAGGTTGCTATGGAAACGATAAATAAACAGAATGCGTACACTCCAGTTTGCTGAGTTCAGGGTCCATCACATTATTATGCTAACAGAAAACATAGTCGTACAATGGAAGCTGAGAAAATTAAAGTGCTGTTACAGGGAAATTTCATTAGTTGATGTTAAATTGAAAGGAATATTGTCCATTAGAAGATTGATTGATTGGGTTTTTTGACATGTCAGGCCTTAGAAGACCTATTGCATTTTACAATACATGGAAAAAATTAGTAAAAATTTGATATTTTTGTCATCAAAAAATAGTTTTGTTTCATATAAGTGAAATGATGAAATCTCAAATTGATAAGATGGAAATTTGTTCAATGAGCCTCTAATGGATCCTGACTTGAGAGAGGTGTTGATCTAGAAGAATCTATAACAAATAACTTTTAATCTTTTTTATGCAACATTGCTACAAGTCAGATAGTAACAGTTTAGCTATTTCCAGTGGATTTCTAAAAACGACACATTAAAAAACGTAAAAATTTCAAATGATAGATACAGAGAAAGTTTCATAGCAGAAATTGCTAGTGCAAACGCAGCTTAAGGCTAATTTTTACAAGTCATCATTATTCATTGAATAATGATAACACATTATCATTATCGACCACACACATTATTATTAATCGACCACACACATTCTGGTAATTACTGGTAAATTACTGGTAATTTAGCGTGACCATTATTAAAATTTTCAAAGCAATTAGCAATTTAGGGTTTCCCGATGTGTAATAAACCTACCCATTGTAATAAGGTGTTCATGTTTTCAGAGACACTGAGCCTCATAAAAGCTATTCAAATCCTAGTTTGAAATACGACCTTGAGAAATAATGGAGCGTTTCATTACTGAAATGGACCGTGTAGAATGTGAAAAAAATGTGTAGGCCTTGGAGCAGCAATAGCAGCTCCAAAAGGGGAAAATAAAATAAATGTTGTGTGCTTGGCTGTAGCTTACGAGGAAGGGGGGCTGGCCACAGAGATAGGGATGACTGGTGGTAGAGGTATTTGTAGGGGGAGAGGGTGAGTTTTAGGAGGGGGTGTTTCGGTGGCGCTTGGCATAGCAAGATAAGGTGGTGCTGTCTCATAGCTGCATCACGCTTCATCAGGCTTCACCGATTCGTGTCTTTATCGGCTCATTAAAAGTCGTCTCTCTTCCTGGTGGATGCTGCTCGTGTAAGAAAGGATTACCCATGCCACCCCCGAAAACCCTATCTCATTTCCACTCCAGAGGTGGCACACTTTCAGACACTGGAAATCATTCTTTGCCGGCTTAAGTTCAAGGGATGCGGTCTAGGGTCTATCTGACTCAAGCTGGTTGGGTACAGTGTAAAAATTGCAAGGGTCGGTTCTGTTTTTATCCTTGAGTCTGAAAACGTCTATACCGATTATCTTAGTATTAAAAAACTGTAAAGATATGGTATTTTGTATTTATAGTAACAGTGTGGCCATTTGTGTGAAGCATTCCATAGCAGTATGTGGAGATTATTTTTTCCCGCCGCTGCCTTACTTTTGCCAAATTTTTGAATTTTGATATGGATTACAGGCAAACATGGAATACAGTACCTGTATAGAATAATGAGCAAAATACGTTGATAAAGTCTTATAATGGCAGAATTAAAATTTCAAATGGATGTCCTGATTGATGTCATATTATATTTTGTTGACAACAAGAATTCAAGATTCAAGATTCAAAAATAATAATACAGTATCAAATTGATAAAGTAATTGATAAGTATCGAGCTGTGCTGAGATAGAAGTGTGACGTCATATTTGTTGGACAACAAAAAGGTATCATTCTCTTCAAAATGAAAAGCTATATATTTTATCTAAATACATTGTATACAATCTGTAAGATTATGCTTGGATTTTATTTTGAAGTTGATACAGAATCAAAATTGATACAGTGATTGATAGGCAACTAATTCTGTTGAAATACGAGTGTGAGGTCATTATGTGGGGCAACAAATAGGTGGACTGACGACGGGCAAACTTGAAAGAATGAGATACAAACTGTAAGAATAAATATAAATTCCAATACAATTTTAGTATAATACACTGTTGTTGATGTTGTGCCATATATGACGTCACACTCCTATCTTAACAGAGTATGATGTCTATCAATTACTGTATCAATTTTTATAATGTATCTACTTTTATTTACTATATAGTAATTTGCATAGTAATTATATTGTAAGTACATTATAAAAATAATTGATATAGTAATTTATTGATAGACATCAAACTCTGTTGAGATAGGAGTGTGACGTCATATATGGCACAACAAACAGGTGGAATGACGACGGGAAACTGGAAAGAGTGAGACCACAACTCACACGGAGCTGGTCGGTGGCTTTCGAAATATTCTGGCCATGTCCATAATTCACCCGGGCCACCAGTTAAATATTGTGCCGGGGTCCAGTCTCCCCGGCTGTCCCCCAAGCGATGTAAGTTATGCATTTAGGCCAGAACATGGACTGTTGGTCCATAATACACCCCCCTGTCGCCCCGTCATTCTACCACCACTATCCATCACCCTGGGCCATATAGCTGAGGCTCAATCTACGTACCGAATTTGAAAATGGAAATGCGTCGTCCACTAGTACTGTTGTAGCAATGACAGATCTAGTTGCAGATGGGGGCTAGGTTTGTAATTCCTGCAAAAACTAACAAAATATTTTTTAATTAGGATTTGGATTATCTCTGTTACTAGATTAGTATTCTAATAATATTCATAATGTTTGATATAGTAAATTTATTCACAAAATAATAAATTCCTAGATAAGATTTTGAATTGATATTTATTTTTGAATCTCACTGTTTAGTAATCTCGCATTTCGTATAGCCTAGAGCCTAGTTTAGAGGGAAAAATACAAGTAATTAATACTATTCGAGATAATAATTGTACTATATTATACTTGTGTACTGGATCATAGTCGGAGATTCCAATATTACTACAAAAGTGTTATCAATTATTCATTTCATCCACCCTTCCAGCAATCAAAACCAGCATGATTATCAGCTAGTTGCACAAACAATGCCATCAAACAGCCATAAAATGACGTCATTCTACGGCATCAATGAACATAACCAACAAATACACTGACTTCAAGAAACTTTTAACTAGAAAACAACTTGACTCGAGGAAAAGAATGTATACAAAAAACAAGAAATAATAACGGAACCAATGCAAGGAGAAGCAACGAGTCGGATTTAAGTGTAATGAGCTCATTTTACACTGGTTAAATTTGATTAGATTATTGTGTAACTGGCCGCAGAATTTTAAGTGTCTTTTGCTTGGACAGATGTGGCAGTTTGTTCTGTATTTTGATTTGGCTTCTATGTCTAATTCACAATTGAAAAGCAAATCAAATTAAAATTCAAATCACAAAAATTCCGCAGAATTTTATGTGTCTTTTGCTTGGACAGATGTGGCATTTCGTTCTGTATTTTGTTTTCATTAACGTCCATGTCTAATTCTCAATTAGAAATCATCTATACAATGTGAAATAATAAAAGTCCTGAAACGCTGAAATAGAAATTAATCAAGTGGATGGAGGAAAACCATGGCAGGCACCACAATAATTGAATCTATTGTTGCTGATGGAATTATAATCGGAGCAATTGGGTTTCGACAAGTTGGACGAGACTGCAGCTTAGGAGCCAATTTTCAAGTGAAAACACTTAGGCATTGTAGATAATTGGCTTTATTTTCTTGGCCACTTGAGCGACTGGGGATGGCTGAGGGTGCGGGATACAAAGTGAATATTAACCCCCTCCCCCCACAAGAGGGCCTCCTCTCAGCCACCAATGATGAAATTGTGCTTGAGCGTGGCAGTGGCTTATTACATGGGGCCTTCCATCAGGAGTCATCCATCTGCCTAGGCTAGAATTGACTTGATCAATCATAGGGCGCTCATCTCTCTTCAATCAACTAATCCATCATCGCGTTCTTTCTTAGCCGTGACATTCGCGCTCTTACAACTTAACACGCTTCCTCTCCTCTTAACAGCATTCCTTCCTCACTCCTACCTTCTCTCTCACAATACAAAACCTCTCTACATGCTTTTCAGTTAAAACTTCTCTGTCACGCTTCCAACACTTTGATTTTTTGACATATCCTCTCATCTTCTTAACCTCTCTTCTTTTACCTCGCTACATTCTCCTATTCTTTCCCATTTCAAAACCACTCGTATCTACCTCTCATTCCACACTTCTTTTCAACACTTTTTCTCTTCCAATTTCTACTTTCCTTATCCATTCCTTAGTCTCTTCTCACCCTTTAAAACTCATCCCATCTTTTAGCAATTCTATTTTTCATTTATTTTTATCCAATACATTAAAATTCTTCATTTTCCATTTCATTTCATTTTCATCTTACTCTTTCTACATCTGCAATGTTAATTCCCTTTTTCTCTTAGTCGAGTTCCTTTCCCTTATTCTTCTTCTTTTTCTTCTTCTTCTTCTTCTTCTTCGTTCTCTCCTTCCTCCATCTACTAATCAACCTCGTCTTCTTGTCCTTCTCTCTGCTCTCTTCCTTGAGAAGAATTTGCAGTGCAAAGGAGAAACCTCTTCATCTCATCGTTTGAATCTGTCTTGATTCTTACGTGATTCCAGCCTCAAACTCACCCCCGCTCAATGCGTCTTCCCTCCACATAACTCCAGTAGCAATTCCCAATCGCAGACACCACCCCTGAGAAGCCAATAAGCTTTTTTCGTGTTGGAAATTAAAATGAAAATTCAATTCCATCCTCAATTTTTCAGCCGAGTAATTTGATGCAAGTCCCGACGATTTAAGAAGCTAATCATTTGCCAGATAAACGGCTCAACTGAAGGTTTGGGAAGTCTTCAAACATTTATAAGTAGTGTAAAAGAGTAGAATAGATTCATTATAATAATCCATTATATATTATAAGAATATATTTTTTCTACCAACAATTTTGTAAATCTAAATCATAACACAAATTAAATTTTAAAATTTGAAACTGCATAATGCTAGGTTATATTTCCAATACTATGAATTTTGACAAAGAATCGAGTTTGCACAGTAACCAATAGTAATTGCAGATAGTTATTGAAGTAGATTAAGCAAGCAAGTAAGATAAGGTTAGTTACAAGTAAGTGGTATCAAAACTTTGGAAAAATAAATCTAATACTGAATAAATAAACCAACACTGTTATCATTTTATTCTTGTTGTCTTTGTCCTAATTCTCCATTCTCCTTGTATGTATCTCAATTTCTCTGTTTGTATTGTAAAAAAAAGGAGGAAATAAATTGAATTTGAATTCGATGAGTCCATCGACTAGAAATGAGTTACAAAAAAAAATCACGTTAACCCAAAATTCAACTCCTTTAATATCAGCATAGGTTTCCACATCCTTCAGTGCGCAATATTGCTGCAATAATTTAGTAGGCTCAAGTAGCCTCGGTTGCCAACACACTCACACATGTATGTTACAATTTGTGTATGTGTCAGTGACATATGGCGTGTGAGCGATGCATGGCGTGGCCTGCAGCTAATCGCAGCCATCGCGACACTACACATGTCGTATCTAATGGCCATGACATTAGAGCAGAACTGTACGGCATGGCGCATCGGCAGGTTCAGAGCTGCAGTGCTCTAGAGTCAGAGTGTGTCCAGGTTAGGTTAGGTTGGAAAAGCAGGTGCCCGTCATGACCTTCGACTTAACACACATACACAAACACACTACACCTACACTAACGATGTTCTGGAGGGCTCATCATATTATACAACGCTGGTACTTGTCTCTGCCCTCTATCGGTCCACTAAATGCACCACATCACCTGATATCGTCTTCTCAGCTTCCAATATACACAAATAGCGCTCATTTGCGTCTGTAATTTTACTGTGTTCCATAGTTGTGTCCTCATAACTATTATCAATCAACAAGACCTTGTAAATATAGAATTTGAATTTGGTATTCAAATTACAACAAGTACAATGTTAGCTCTAGTAATTCAATTGAATTTATTTATTGATACAAGTGCCAATCGTCAAAATATGATATCGGAGAGAACAGACTCAGTTCAAAGTTACTTATAACTTTATCATTGTGATATTAGCTATGATTCGGTAAATATTAATTTGGTAATATACAGATATACAGAGTGATCAAGAATCCCTCCGCATTTACAAGGAAACACTGTTGTTGGGCTGTATCAGGTCAATTTTGATCCAGTTTTAATTATTTCCTATAATTCAACAGTTCCTATATAGTTAACATTTCATATTTTCCTATAATCCATATGATAACTACTAGTTTTTCTCTCCATGTTTTTCAAATCAAATATCTGATTTCATTCATCCAAATCATGTGGAGAATGGAACTACTTGATATCATTCATTGATTAATTTTATTCTATTGAACGAGAGGTAAAAATGATAATTAGATATTAATTAACTTCCATAATAGAAATGGATATACCAAGAGTAAATTTGAAAAATACATGAACATAACACTAACAAGTTGATAACAGAATTGAAAATACTTTTGGAGAGACAAATTTATCAGATTCAACGAGTAATAGTATACAATACCAGAGAACTATCATTTCAAGTTTCAAAATTTGAGTTCTCTTTGAAAGTCACTCTGGTGCTTGTACAATGCAAAATCAACACAACTCACAGCAACAGGTATCAATCTTCCCACAGGCATCAAAGTGAAAAAGTAATTAGGGCAAATGAAAGTCACTAGTGGAACAGAGAACTGTCTCTTGTTTTCTATAATAACAAGTTGAAACTTTTTTCAAAAGAACTGAACTTTTCAGACTGGTGACCGTGTTATTTCAGGTCGGATAAAAGCTGTTGCGGCCACCTTCACGCTTGACCTTCCACTGGTGAGCTCCAACAATATCATGAACTGTTTCTATCATAAACAGAGCTGGAAAATGGGTTATTGCAGTTGGAGAAGGCAGTGAAGGTTACTGAGGTTGGAGGAGGAGTTTTAGAGTCGATATATTTTTTCAAAGCATTATTCTAATCAGATAGGAAGAAGCCCTGAGGGGCTTTGGTGCCACTCGATTCGTGCAGGATCTATGCGGGAAGTTTTGAAAACAAACAGAACATCGTCTCTTGTATTTATTCAACGACGAGTTCCATGTGGGTTTCTGTGCTATATGATGATAGGGAGGGAGGGTGTCGGGTCGGATGTTTGGGGCAAAGGGGATGTCACAACCAAATTCCCCTTCCCCCCCCCTCACCATTGGGTGCGTTCCATTAGCACCCGATCAAGTCAGCTGGTGGTGTTCTCATGCATCAATTGCAAGGACATCCTGTGCTACCTCCCCCCTCTACCCACGAGCCACCTCCAGCTTTTCCGCTCCTCCTCCTTCTCAACCCCTCCCCCCCCCCCATGAATTTCCCGCCGGAAAATCGCCTTCCTTTCCTCCGGCGTCATTTTCCCCAACGCACAAAGCTCCCCCTACGTGCCAGTAATGCGTGGTGGATTTTCGATCCCTGCTTGCTTGCTCGCTTCTCTGTGGCAGCTTCCGCCAGAAGGCATTGACCCCTAGGATGCAGGTGGTGGTGGTTTTCTAGGTCAAAGTGACCGTTGGAAAAATGATGATGATTTGCTCTCCCCATGCATCCGGATGCATTTCCCTGTCGTTCTGAAAATCAGATGTTGCTTCGTCCTAAGCATATTAAATCAATAGAGGAATTCTTTACACAGTTCTATTACTTTCTCCACTAATGATAATAATAGGTGTAACTTTCTTCAAATAAAACTTACTCCATCAGCTATGTGGAGCTAAACTTACCCCTTCTTACTCCTTACTCCTTCCACATCAATTTTCAATTCGGGCGTTGCCAGCTTCACATACCTTACTCCTCCAAAATTTCCCTTTCTTCTTGATCACAGTTTTCACTTATTGATCTCATAACTTGTGTACAGTTTGACTTAGTTTGCTTGAAATCAAAGTTGATTTGTACGAATCTGTAGAATTCTTGAATTTTAATAATGTTCTTCCCGTGTACTTGAGTGAGGCTAGCATTCAATTATTTCGTTACATGTGAAACAGGACATTCTGTGGACAGGACATTCAATTAAGACATTCTATGTCTAAATGGCTATCCATTTCATTCCATCTCATCTAATTCCTCAGTTAGCTATTAATTGACAAATTTGCAGACAGGGTTACCTATTATAAACTTCAATAGTCCATAAATACTAACATACAATACCGTATTTTATACTGCTATATTTATACTCCACTACATAGATACTATTAGAGCTCATGTGAGCATCACCTCTAGAAGAAATACAAAGTTTGGAGTTTTGATATTGCATAATATTGTCGGTTTATTACCAGAGATAATAATTATAATCACATTTCAAAGCAAATAGTAAAATTACAAACAATATTGATTCTGTTAAAGCAAAAGTGGCCCACAAAATGTCATGAATTATTCAACTTTATAATGAGGTTTTTGAAAATGATTTTCTGTTTCCTTCCAATACAAGACTTTGTATTCTGGAATTGATCGGAAATCCCACTCTACCACACTGCTAGAACTAGATTAGATGGGAAAAGACTATCAACCAGAAATGAGATAGATCTGAGAAATAGAGAGATAGAGACGATCTCATTATCCGTCTTTTTCAGACGTTGGTGCATTTTATTCAAACAAATCTCGAATCCTCAATCCACTGTAGTGCGATTTGCAATATCCAATAGAATTCAAAATAGTACCAAAAGTAGCGAACCAAAATCCTCTTTACACGGTACTGATTCTCTGAATATCGAATAGCATTCACAATGAAACCACTTACTAGTCCTGAGTAAACGGCCAGGAGATGCTCGAATATGTATACTGCATGGTCTTCGGTTCGACTCCCCGGCACTACACAGTAGTACTAAATCATTTTATCAAGTCTGATTTCCCAGAGGGTACGCCGCTTATTACATATAGACAAGGCCCCTGCTAGGCAACCAGATAGAATCTCTGTAAACAGCATCACTTGGTGGAGCAGCATCCACATTCGGTACGGTTCCGATGGTATCGACGAATTCAACTCCAACACACACACCAACACTCGATTCGTTTCGACGTACAGATAACGACTGAATCCTCTCCCTTACCCCCCCCCTCCCTCATCACCTATCTCCCTGATCGTGATTTATTCCGATGACAATATGCAAAGCAGTACATACGTAGTAGACGCGCGAGACTGGATTTGTTTCATGCTACTTTCCTCGCCACCTGCAGACGCCCCTAATCCGATTTCGCGCGTTTCTTACGGCTCGGAATAATGCCGCGTGTTTCCCCGCAAAAGACTCACAGTCCTCTCCTCCATGTCTGCAGCAGATAAGGACATGATGGGCTCAGATTTCTTGCACGACGCGAGGCGTCATGTCACCAGGGGTGTGCACTCATACGTGTTTGTATTCCGATTGGTTATTACATGCTGTTTTTTCTGAATGTGTCTTGGATTGTGGGGAACTTCGTTGATGTATTCCAACTAAGTAGGATTCTGACGAATGTCGTAGTTTGTTCTTAGTTGTTGTTCATCCAAGATCAAAAGGTTTACAATATCACCATTACATTATTATCTAATGCATTTATTATGGTAAACACTGATCAACACAATTCATCATTATAAAATCATTTGGGGGAGAAACAAGAGGTTTAGCATAAAAATTATCAGGGTTACATTTTGACTTAATTTCAACACATGAATTGATAAATAGATAAGTAGATATAGAAATTAATGATTATAAAAAACTAGCAGAACAATAATTTGAAAAATCGCTCCACTGTAACCCTTAGATACGTTTGTAAGGAGAGTGTTAATGAGTGATTACACAGGAGGGTTGAAAACACGAGTCAAGGAAAGGCAACTCGAGACAATCCGGTGGTTGTGAGAGGCTCTTCAGCATTAAATTAGTTTTCGAGGGCCAGTGCACTGTTAATAGGGATATTGTTAAAGAAAGAGGGAGTGAGATAGTGAGAGAGTGAGGGAGTGAGAGAGTGAGAGACATCGTAGTAGCAGAAGATGAATAAAACGATTCCAACTTCAAAGAGTAGCGTACCCTTTTGAGCCCTTGACCCATCCGAATTCAAAACCGGAACGTCACAAACAAAAGGATTTTCACTGCTCTGTACCATTTTTCTCTAATCCTATTCATTATTTTCTTCTTAGTCCCTTCCTTGTTACAAGATCAGACAATGTAAGATTTGATGAGGAAAAATTGATCATTTCAGTAGCAGGACTTATATGACTTATAACTCTGTAACAAAGGATCAAATACCGACTAAACTGATAGAGAATAGCAGGATATGTATATTTTCTCTGATGATATCGATGGACAGCAAACAGATACTTCATTGATTTATCATCCATTTGAGAATCAGCATCTTGTAATAATAATGATGCAAAATTATTATCTTTCACAAATGAAATATAGAAAAAACATGTTTATTTTTTGATGGAAAGCGAAAGGAGAATAATTATTGAAATTGAAAAAGTTAATCAGGAGTGAATAAGAACTTCCAATCCACTAAAAATATTTAAACGTAATAATAATTCACATTGATTAAGGAAGCCTGATGAGAAAAGGATTTTCAGAATATTTTATTTGGGCTACTACAGCCTTGGTTTGTTCCTGTCCCTGATAATAATATCATTAACAGAGCCCATATTATGGAGTCATCAAATAACATCCATAAGAATTGGGAGCAAACAACAAGTTTATGAGTATCAATAAAAACCTAGAAGCAGGAAACCAATAATTCGAATAACAATTTTTATCAAATCCATCTTTATCGATTCTACTTTGAGTAGCAATATACAAGTTTCTCAGGAAATGTCTCTCGCCGGTTCAATACAGATAACGAATCTGAACTTCGCGAACACTAAATTGAAGTCGAAGTCTGCATGCAGTTTATGAGCAAAGGTGCCGAGTACTCTTCAGACTCCATACACGTCACGTTCAAGTATGAACTGGATTATCCCAACTTTCGAGTACTCACTGCAAAATAGATCAGCGGTAAATCCACTCCACTAGATGGCGCTTAGAAGTCCTAATTCGATTCTGATAACAGAATTAAATCGAATAGAAAGTGGAGGGCTCTAATGGCGGAATCGAGAGATAATCAAGTATCACTAATAAAAGCACATAGGAACTAGAAGGTAGACTCCACTTTGCTTGCATTTACTCAATCTTTTTTTGTCTCTAGAATTGACATTTATTCAAAACATATCACCATTTTTTCTGTATTGCATTACAATCATGAGTGAGTGAGATTGTACACATCATATCATCGAGATAAGTGATAATTTCCAATAATATTTCTCTGGTTTTAAATTGGCATTAAAAACATATCACCAAATTTTCTGTATCGCCTTACAATCAATGTGAGATTGTACACGTCATATTATCCAAGATTAGATTAGTGCCAATAATAATTTCTCTGGTTGTTGAAAAACATATCCAGCAGAGTTCATATTAATCCGAATCACATCGTATTATACATACACTCTGTTATCATAATAATGGAATGAAAATAGTAATCATTATGATTCTTGTGTTTGTAAAAATTAAAGAAGTATTAGTTAAAAAAGTTATAAGTATGTCAATAAGTTGTAATAAATTGTACATTGTGATGGTATAAAAATATAAAGTGATGAACAATATTGAAAGTTTACAAGTTTTGATTGTAAATTACTTTTTAGTAGCCTAATTTCACATTTTTTTATGATGATATGGAAAGTGTGATATTTTTGTTGTAATAGCCTGGCAACAATATTGTCTTGTTAAAATAAATAAATTAATATTACGCAAATGCTCAATTTCTCCGTCAATCTTTTAGATTGGAGAATAGTGATTTTATTAGAGAAATGCCTTTTTTTGTGAGAGTGATGCCTACATAACTCGGATTCAAAAACTAAATTATAACTTTAATCAAATATTTCCAAAGTTTTCAATCACGAGGAAAATTTTACACTCTACCACTTTTTTCACTGGAGGAAATTTTTGCAGAAATAAGAAAAAGACTTGGAATAAGCTCCTCAAACGATTCTTAGAATCTCCTCATAAGTTTTCCAAGAGGTTTCCTGGTGAATTGTGACTTACTACGCCTGCCTATTGCTACCCAAAGCTACATCACTTCCGGTGAATTATTGTGGTCTAATGGACCGTTTCCGGTAACACAGTTTCCCAATTTCACTCTCCTGCCCCAGGACACGTCTTGAAATACCTCTCTCGTGTTTGCTGATGCAAACCTTTTGGAGTAACTCATACGTGGAACTCATGTGTGCTTAAGTATTCCTCTTAAAGCAATAAAGTCAAACAAGATAAGTCACACAATTATTTACTTCGAATAACTTCGGTTATTGAGTCATGCCCTCCAGGAATTGATCATTGACGGCTTCTCAATTAGCAACTTTGATCAGTTATTACGGCATACGCCTGAACTTCCAATAGCACGCATCTGCTATCAATTAAAGTAATTACCGAGCTAGATTGTAATAATAGGGAATAGAGCTCGATATTGGATGTCACGAATCTTCTCACCAACTTTAAATCATCTTATAAGGAAGTTCCTAATCGAATTCTGAAAAGTAAAGTAATTGAGAATAGAGTTGCTCTAAACATGCGAATTTGTTAATTTCTAAACTAATCTCACTCGTGAAAAATTTTGACGAAATACCGAGATTACTTGACTTTGTCTTTAAAAACTGGTAACCAGAAGGATTATGATTTATGAATGAGACTTGGGAATGGGCGATCCTTGTCATCAATGACAACTACTCATTTGTGGTGATGAGTTAGTGAATAAAAACTCATAAAGAATAGATAAGAGGTATTGCCAACTGATTCATGAGGTTTGCCATTATTCCTTTATCATAACACGGTAAACTTTAAATCTCTGGTGATTTCTAAACGAAAACATAGAATCATTTAACTCCCTGAACATAATATTATGGGACGTACCACAATAATTTAGAGTGTACCTAAATAAATAGCAAGTCCATAACAAATAGAGTGTCAATAGAGTGAATAATTCAGTATGGAGCTACGATGAATAGAGAGCCTACATTAACTGTCCATTTGTGATTGATCATTTTCGTAATTTCTATAGCTCGGTAACCTCCCATCAATTGGTACCTAAACCGTACCCAATTGGTTCTAAACCGTATGTTCTTCATTGTTTTTCTTTCTCATTCTCTTCTAACTTTCCACTTATTTTCTCTTTCTCTCAACTTAGAAAATTAGGTCTATTGAATAACCTGTTTCGGTACCCATTTTTTCTAGACCTCTCTACATCTCTTTTCCTTAATAGCAGAGACAATAATTTTACTACTTGAAATATAGATTAAATTGGTTTGTTGATAGCAGAGATAGTAATCCAAATATTTGGTGAGTCTATGCTAATAGGTTTATAGCCTAATATTAACTTTCAAAGTTATTCTTCCAGAAGGTATCTTTCTAAGAGACTGCACCGTTTTTCCTATTATTTATTATTTTGTCTTGTAGAAGAAAGTGCTAAAGAAAAGAATTTATACTTCAACATTTATAAAAAAAAAATTCCATCACCCAAGCTAACAAATCAGCTCCAAGTGAACGATCAAACACCTCCTTGGTAGAGGCAGATGTTGCAGAAGAATCGATGATGAATCATCATCATTCCTACAGCGACGTCTCCGACCTTCCCTTTTAAACTTCGCCCTCGCAAGTTCTGTCCCCATCGCTTTTAAACTTGCATTCAATTGTCAACTTGACCTTGTTTCAAATTGAATTTGGATATCTCTCTCCCTCCTCCATCGCTCCTTCCACCATCACTCCTCCCTCCATCTCTCCTCCCTCCAACACCCCCTTCTGAACCACTTCTCCCTCCAGCCACACCATCAGTTTTTCTGTTCCTTTATCTCTTCTACATACTCTGCTCCATCTTCCTCATTATCATCTTGTTGTTTCTTTATCGCTCAGACACCTCTTTCCTATCAGTCAACATTTATTTCTCAGAAATCTTTTTTTATTTATTTTCATTCCCGTATTTTTCTTTTCTTATGAGATCAATCCCTCTTCCAGTATTTATTTCTCATCGTCCTTTTCCTTTCATTGATAAACATCCTTCACTCTATCTTCTAAAGTTTGCTGTGAGTTCATGAAGCTGTATTTCATTTTAATGTTTGTGAATTGTTTGTTTTTTGATTTGGCAATGAAAATCTTTCTTCCTCTCTCATTTATCTTGTACCTCTTTTTGTCTTCGTCCTCATGTACTCTTTTCATCCACTCTTCACTATTTATTCTTATTCTTTCTTGTCCGTCTATTATCACATATTCTTCTCCTTCCATTTGAACATATTCTATTTATTTTATCCTAATCTCTCCTTCTCCTCTTTCCTGACTCATTTCCAATCCTTATTGTTCATCCCCTTTTCCTCTTTTCGTGTCTCATCTTCCTACTTTTCTTCTCCTAATTGAACATAATATAATCATCCATCTCTTCCTTATCTATCTACCCTTTTCCAAAAAATTCTTCTTCTACATCTTCCTCTTCTCTTCCATCCTCTTCTCCCTTCTCTTCTTCTATTCCTTCATCATTTCCCTCATCCCCATCTTCTCTTTCTCCCCTTCTATTTTCGGGTTTCCCCTTACTTCCCCTTCTTCATCACCTTTACAATCACCTCTTTTTATTCTCCGCTTCCACCAATTTCTCTCTAAACCCTCTCTATCATCTTATTTTCTTCTCCTTGTTCTTCATCCCCATCCTTCTGCAACTCCTTCTTTTGCTCCCTCTTTCCCAACACCTCTATCTCCAACTGCTTCCCCAATTTCTTCTCCTGCTTCTCTGTCACTGTTCTTCGGATACATCCACTCCTCCTTCAATTCCTCCTGCTTCCTCTTCTACACCACTTTTTCTCCAATTCCGTCTTCGACCTCTACGTCTTTCATTCTATTTCTACGTCTCATCCCCTTCTTCTCCAATTCCTTCTCCTGCTTCCTCTTCTCCCCCATTTTTTCACCAATTCCTTCCTCAACCTCATGTTTTCTCCTTCTAGTTCTTCGTCCGAATCATCCCTCCCTCAAGGGACGGCTACTGGACGACAAAATGCCGCATTCAGAAGTGCAACGTCGGTGCCAGTTTACTTTTCTTCTTCTGCTTCCGCCACCTCCCCCTGCGACTTGCAATGCAACAACTACTTCCGGGGTGTGGTCCCCAATGAGGGTTGGTGGCGGAGACAGGGTGGTTTGTAAAAGCGTTCGTCGCGCAACGTTTAGCTATTCTTGTCGCGAGCTGTCACCACCGACCTGCCTTAAGAGGCTTCACACGTTCCGTTTTCCATTTACATAACGTGCGGCAAACACTTCACGCGAGCATTCCAATACGCTCTTAGCGCGCGCCCTCTTCCAAATCGTAATACAGTTATGAGTGGTTGCTGGCTAGTGCGCGTGTGTGCAACAGCGACAAAGAAAGAACACTTGGGATTGTGGTCGTTCAAGTACATAGATATAAATATATTGATATGTTCGAGTTTAGAAACTTACCCCCCTCCCCCTCCTTCCTAGCTCTCCTACTCATCCCCTGCAATTTTCCTTTTTAAACAGGCCGAATGTATTAGACAGCGTCGCTAATGGCAGTCAACAGAAAATGTTGAAGCCTCGACACGTCACTTCGCATATCGATGTGTACTCAACCACTTGTCACCCTTCGTTCCATCACTGCAGTAATATATGCACTTTACACGCCTTCCCCTTCCAATTTCCCAGTCGTGGGTGGAGGAAGAAATACTCTTTGAAGGTGTCCTAAGTCGTTAATAATAATAGTTTCGAGAATTATACTTAATTTTGTCCTGAGTGATCGACATATAGGTTAAAATTTCTACTTCATTTTGTCCTAACGAATCGATAATAGATTAAGAATTCCACTTTATTTTGTCATGGTATGTGGTACGTATCATGTGATTGATTCTTTGCCACTATTCATAACATGAGATAACTAAAAGGTTTAGTGTAAGAGAGGACCTGCGAGTCGTAACTTCGCCTTGAATTTTGAAAGACAATAAATAAATAAAATACGAGTTAGGGAAGATAAACCCAGGTTTCTAACAAGTTTTCAAACAAGTTTTCATTAATATACGATTATTTTGGGCAAATTCATCTTTGAAAGGTACAATTTTCAAAAAACTCAATTGACATCATTGAATTGAAAATATTTCGATTCCATTCCAAAATAAGTATTCACCTGTTTTGCAGGCTCTCCTTTTCTGAAAAAGTGGAACAACCGTTATTAGATGTTACAAAGGTGATAACTTTACAATGCTCCAAGCTCTCTTCAACGTCCTATGTTACTTTCCTAAATGCAATACGCTAAAAAGACCACTTTTCGATCGGCCAGGTGGAATGAATCGTCGAAGCTCATTTCGTCGCTGCAAAGAACAGTTTGAAAACGAGCGTTGGCTTTCATTCGATTCTGGCTAGCACTGTTGAAAGATGGCTTGTTACAGAGAAACACTCCGCTCTCCACATCAAACGGCGGCCGGACTATTGAACGTGTGACACCGAACTCCGGCCTGCGGGCGACAAGCACCCTCGTTAGTCCGAAACCACCGTTACATCGACCACACCATGCGCCGCAAAATGTCCCGCATTTTCCGTTTCATCACCCCCCACCCCCACCCGTCACCACCATAATTCCACTTTGAAAAAGCCGGCGTGCTGAATTCGCTCGTTTCGTATTTTCCAATGGTTTCAATCCACTCTGACACCAAAGTATTTCACTCTCATTCCATCACTTTTTCTCCTCAAAAGGAGAGAATTGTACCAGTACAGTTAGTGACGCTTCAATTGGTTTGAAGCTGAATGGATTCACTACTGCCTTTATTATGAGATTATTGATAATTTTGTTTTATATAATACCTCTACTTGGAATGTTAGTAGGCTTGAAGGTTGCTATAATTACTTGAAATTTATACATTCATAATATCACTTTGTATTATATCCATTCATCTCTCATCATCGTCTTCCCATTACCCAAGCACAAGCCTAGAACTTATGTGGGCATCATCACCAGCAAAAAAAGTATATTATCACTTGATTGACTTATTACTTGTAAACTTTTCCCGCCACGGTGAAAAGATATGCTGGATAGATGAATTCAAACTTAAACTTTCTGTAATTATCATAAGAGCGTGATATAACAGATGTAGTCAACCATCAAATATACTTAAAAATAGCTTATTCTAGTATATGAACGCAATTGGTTCAGTCGATTTATTCTGCTGAATGAATGAGTGCAATTTCGCTTTTATATATAAACATATAAAATAATGTATAGTACTGTATAGGAGAATCCAAGATAAAAATAGTAAAATTGATTAACATAAAGCTCAACTATTCCAGACCATTTTTAGTTGTTTATGCTTCCATCCAGAATTGTCATCTATTATTTGAGGAATATGACGTGTCTTGAGTTCAATACTCTGTTCTAAAATACGTAGAGCTGTATGCGGCTTCTATACAGGCGACACGATATCACGCCTGTAGGCTTGGAGCTCATTGAACCGTGACTCAGATTAAACAGTCTCTGCGAATGAGGAAATTACCTTCCGTGTTGGAAAGCTGCAGGCTAACAATCGAAGAGTCTTTCACAACTACCGCGCTTCGCCTTTGTTCCACGGACGAAACTGCAAGGTTGCGCGGCGGCTGTGGCTTCGAGACGAGCCCAGACAAAAACCTGACTTTCATTCATAAAAGATACGACCTCTGGCGTTGGTGGCTAACTTAAACTATTAATATTTCAAACACCCAACTACTGCTGTAAGGATTACATTGCCATGAATAAATAAGGACATGCTCTAAACTTCTTCAACGTCGCAAACTTCTTCTCAGCCATCTGCTCTCCCTCTATCTTCGTCTAACTCTCGTCAGCTTTCACCTCATTCAAAAGTTTCCGGATGATCATCAACCAAATAAAACTTGGTCTTTGTCTATGTTCGAGGAGTTACCACACTCACTTTATCTTGAATCCCAAATCCTTGTAATTTTTCCGAAAGTTCCCTAAACTATTATAAGAGGGGTAATCAAATTTCCTAAGCTAATATTCATTGAGCAGTAGAGTGATCAACGAATATATTATCCCATCAGGCACTTTTCTGTCTCAACTTCGAAGCAGGCTGTTTCCTTTCTCAACTACAAAACTACTGATCTCAAACTAATCTCGAGCAATTTGAAGGGAGCAAGCAACGAAAATGCTTTCCTAAAACACTTTGTTGATGATCCAATTTGCATCCAAGTGTCCATTAGTCCGAAATGATACAGAGTAAATTCCGATATTCACTATGTCTAGAAGTAGGTCAGCGGCTAGGAGTATTTCAAAGTGAATTAAAAAAGTGAGGAAGTTTCCTACGCTAGCGGATACAAATTTAATTGAAGGGGAAAGAGCAAATACATGGTACGGATTACTCTATCCCATGCAAATATCATAAGCTTCGAATAGGTCCCAATTCAATATCTGGTTTCAAGTACACTGCAAACAAGTCTCATTGAACGATGCTGCTCTTGAGCTGTGTAACTGAAGTCTAATTCCGGGCCCGGAGGAGAAGCGTTGTAGGATATAATAGTTGCCTTTTCCATACAAAAGATGAAAATCGACAAGTGAGAAGCTAGCTGGCACAACTCCAACTATATGCTTTCAGATTCTATTGTGCACTTGCTGCTATTGAAAACATTCGTTCAAACGTTCGACTTCATTCGGCGAGCTCATTCGTGCCTTCGATTCAATTACTGACGGCCTTTAATTCTATTTTTGCCACTTAGAAAATTGATTTTCACATTGCTATCACTTCTCACATCAGTTACAACGATTCAGTGCAGCAATATCTTTATTAAGAACATTTTATTGGGACAGTTTGAACGATGAAGCCTTATCAGGTTTGAGCACTGCTTGCAATCAAATTTTAGAAATTGGATTTTACAATCCTAGATTTTGTTGGAGTAACTCTTGAACAGAGACCGATGAAAAAATAATAGAAGCCTCGGAGTTGAGGAAATCTACTAGAAAAGATCACATGCATGATTACTTCAATGTATTTTATATTATATTAACTACACTGTGGCTGAAAAGTCTCTACCTAAATTAAATTGGAAAGTCTGTAAAAATAGGTAGTGAATTTTCAGCCACTCTGTATATTCGTGACTGTATTAATTTGTTAATTGAAAATTCCATTCAAGTCTTAGGTCTGTCTGAATTTCTCCTGCTTCACAGGACTTCTAGATTGATTTCATTTTATTACACATAACATTTCTAGGAAATATAAAAATAATACAATAAGTAGATAAATACAATTGGGAATAAGAGTTAGTTAACCGTATTGTATATCATGTCCAGGCCCATAGATTTTCATATATTATATAGATAAAATACAATTGGGAATAGAAGTTAGGTAAACTTATATACATACATGTCCTACAGGGTATAATCTATAAATTATAGAGATAAATACAATTGGAAATAGGAGCTAGGTAACAATACATTCATGTCATACAGGTAATGATATATACATATCATTTCCAGGCCCATAGATTTTTATACATTATATAGATCTCAATTTCTTCAGTTTTCGAAGATTATATGGAAATCTCTCATATCTCTTTAAATTTTGTGGATTTCTATGAAAAGGTTCCAAATTATACCACACGAAGAAACAGATGGCAAGAAATGAGTGATTTCCATTTCTTTGTCATTGAGCGAATTCAAGCTTCATCTTTGACTGTCAGGGAAAGAATATCACGATATTTTTTCATTTATTAATTTCGTACATGGAAAATCTCCTAGATAATCTCCCTTAAAAGTCCATTACATCATTGACATTTTTAGTAAGGAATAAGATAAAAAACAAAAGAAATACATTGCAATTAGCTGAATCAGAAAAACTGAATAAATTAATCAAGATTGGAAGAGACGTTTTACGAGGAAGAATAGAAGAGTGTTAATCTAAGGAAATATTCGTGAGGTTCAATACTTAACAATTGACAATATTGAGTAATTGCCAAGTTCAAAATGAAGGTGCCCGAAAAATGGTCTTGAGACAGAAAAATTCGTCTGACGTCTGGGAAAAGGAGATTTGGGCGAGAGCCCTGGAATGTAGATCACTCAAACGGGGACTTAGCTGACCCGGTTCCCAGGTAATGACCAGCCATCTTTCATACAGATAAAGCCCCGGAGCCCCTTGTAAGGGGTCGCTCTATCTCTCTCTTTCCTCAGACCTTGCCTATGGTCTCCTCATCAATCCATCTCTTTCTCTCTCTCATATCATATCAGAGCTTGCCTCAGGTCTCCTCAACTATCTCTTTCTCTCTCCCACCCTGTCTCTCTTTTCTCAGGTCTCCTCGACTTTCTCTCTCTCTCTCTCTTTCTACAGCCCACTCTCGTCCACCGTCTTCGCATGAATTTCCTTTTAAGACGTGAAAAATAGTGTTAGCGAGCCGTCATCGCAAAAAGCGTCACACCCTTCATATTTCATCCGTCATCAAATTTATGCACGACATTGCCTTGTTCCCAACCTAGTGCTGATAGTACGTGCCAAGCACGCTATTTGTCAGGATCTCAACTCGAGAATAGTAGCTGAAAAATTTGACTCTCAAAATTTCTAATTAAGCTTTTGAATTGATGTTTTGAAATTTACTCCTCTTTGAAAATATTATAGTCAACTATTTGAAGAAAATAATAATTTGTTGAGGATCTCGTAATAGAAGTAAATCGATGATTCAATAATAATATATTATACATATATACAAGTTGAAGAAGAAAAACTGAAGGGAGAGATGAAACGTATTTTGCTGGAAAGTTATCAGCAGTAAAGCCATTTAGATCGATATTTGAGAGATCGACTATTGAGATCGCATTGTAATTAAACGGCGGTCGATGGTTGGCCAATCGATGGTTAGCGAATCCAATTCCGAAGAAGAGAAATACCGTTGGCCTGTAAGTACTGTATTCTCTATCATCGTGATAGTATAGAGGAACACAGTAAGCTTCATCTGTATGAAAGCTATGTGCTTTTTGTTCACACCATCAATGGAATTAACGAAAATTTTGTTGATACCAAAGACTAGCCAACAGATGAGTGGATTATGGAAGACTATGAGAGAATGGATTACCTCTCATGCTACTGCTCCTCAGTATAGATATAGATATGAGTACGTACTACCTGAACTTAGTAATGTACCATAGAAACGGATTCTGACTGGAACCTTTATTAGTTATTTGAACCGGAAGCTGCTGAAATCGTAGAGTAGAATCCGTAGTTCAGGTGTTGAACCCTTTTGTAGTGGAGACGCAAAGAAGAGGCAGCAGTGTCATCATCTGCCACGGGTTAGGGCATAGGGGGAATCATGCTCATCATCAGCACTTGGGGTCTGACCACTTTATCGCATCAATCTCTCGGCTAAGTACTAAATCTGATTAGAAGCGGCGGTTAATCGCTGTTCATCCTGCAAGATCCGCTTACTAGTGCTGCTATGCTTGCTGCTGCTGCCATAGGAGTCTGAAATGCCTAGCCTTGTAATTCGGCCAGGCAGTCTGTTCCTGCCACACGCTTGCTGTGACCTAGAAAATCTGTTTCCTGCAACTTTCCAAGGCTAAGTGATTATTTTGGAACACAAATGATGGACTTGACCTTTGGTGGGCGTTCAATTGATGATGGAATAGTGTCGGTGTCGATTTTGATGTTGGTTAATTCAATTACATTGGTTGTCCACTTCAACCTTGTGATGAGAGATAATTATAAGGTCTCCCTTGAATTCTGGGAATATCTGGTATATATGGATAGCTTTAACTGATTTTCATAGGACGTTTGTTCCTTTGAAATGTTTAATGGCGATAGATTGATTGATAGATTGACGATTGATTGATGAAGATTATCGTTTCCATTACATCTACAGGATTTTTCTATTCATCAGCAGTAGATAGAATAGAATGACTGCCTTTTATTTTAACCTGTGAGGGCGAAGTAGATGAGAGAGAGGAGAAACGAGAAGAGAAGATGAAGAACACTAAGACAGAAACAGATGAACAATGACAGAAAGAGAGAGAGAGTGCCAGAGAGAGACAGAGAGAGGAACCATGAATAGAATAGAATATTCACTTTATTCATGCAGAATACGACATAATTATGTCGCTTAAATTCTAGGACATGATAGTTATCACAATTAACGTAATTGAGAGAGAGGTATTAGATTAGATTAGATTATTTACTTTATTAATGTAGACTAAAACATAATGTCAGCTTAAGTCTATGTCAAGATACAGTAGTTATTTCATTGAACGTCCTTTATTGTAATAAAATTAATTACAGTATTAATTAAGTAGAAAAGATAAGTTAAGGGAGCTTACAATAAAATGATAATATACAATGAACGTCATTTAGGATAAAAGTAATTATTACAGTATCCATTAAGTACAAAAGATAATTTAAGGGAGCTTATCAAATGAAATTTTATTTATACTAGTAAATTTAATTTAGAGCTCACTAATAAAATGATAATATCCAGGTACATCTATTCCGCGAGCAACTTCCACTCAACTGAATTTCTGTATATACTGTATAATTATATCGAGCAAAATAACTGTTATTCGCCATCCGCCAAACTAAACGAACACCATAATTATATTCAATATTCGATTCAACTAAAGAAGAAAATAAACTATGAAAATTTATTTGATGATATGGATTAACAGATATGAGATTCAATATGCTAACGGTATTATGATAGTTTTGTATCTACATGAAAAGGCGGAGTTTGGACATATGAATGTCCATTCTTGGAGAAGGATGTAAAGGGAGAGTAAGGGAGTAAGGGGAGTAAGGGAGAGAGAGAAAGAGAGAAAATGAGAGGAGGAAAAATGTATTTTTTGTTTGAATCAATCCAGTGCATGTCTTCAATGGATTCAATTACCTAACATTCATTATAAACCTATTTTTTGGACCAATATAACTTTAGGTATTCATTTAATTTGGCAAAAAAACTTTCATTTAACATTTCTATGGTAACGGGTGATGTTCTGTTGAATTTCATCCACATACTGTAAATAACATTCAAAAAACATATTTAAAAAATAAATCAACAGAAAATTACCCGTTACCATAGAAATATCAAATGAAAAGTACTCGGCATCCGCCAAATTAATTAAATATTACAACAAAATGATTTTTTCAGTTTTTATTTTTCCTAGCATCCTAGAATAAATAAAAAAGAGTGTTCCGCGATTACTATTCAATTATTATCATTCAAGTGATTGAGGAGTGCAACAATCGCAAAATATATCGAAAGTGAAGTTTCACAATTTGATAGTTTGGGCTGAACTCGATTCAACTGTTGTGAAAATCGAACCTCCATTGATTAGTGGTTGAATCATTCGATTGTTGAATACCTTCCGAATACAAGGGAATATCAGTCGAGGTAAAAACTGTTTGTTAACATAAATGAAGGAACAGATTTGGCATAATAGTTAATATTGATACAAGGTTGAACGTGCATATTATTTAATTGACCAATCATTGTAGCAGGTAATATTCTTAAGAAATTATAATGCAAACAAAACCGTAAAGCAAATTAGTTTAATCTTGCAAATTATGTTGGAATATTTGATGAGATGTTATCGGAGGGCCCATAATGAAATGCGATTCATTTCAGTGAATGGTGCTATAGGAAGAACGTTTGGTCATCCTTTCCAGAATACTTTTCTGTTTCACTCTTTTCAAATTCGAAGAAGTTCAAGTCGTACTCCAACTTCCTTTGCTGTATTCCGTTTCTTCTCTTTCCACTTTTCTCAACTTTTGAATGGAGAAGTATTCCTCAAGATATTTGCCTGGTACTTCTTCTGACGAGCACTCCCATTAAACTCGCTAATTATCATTGACGGCCCTGCAGGACTCTATCAAATTAGAAGCTGGCTCAAGGACCAATTCAAGTTATTCCTTAGCTAGTCCCAGAATCCATTCAAGTGGAAATTAATTCGAGATTTGAACTCGAATGAAAAGAACTGACCACTTGATAAAGGTTTTTGTGAGAAATTCGGACGGAAGAGTATTGGAACAGTACACTGCAGTGAATGGTAATGGACTTTCAGGTACTGATAACAATACTATTTTCCCATTCATTCTTCTACATCTTCTGTAGATTTTTCTTTTTCACATTTTTGTTGAGGAAAACAATAAATACTAACTTTTGATAATGATTTTTTCTGCAGATGAGGCTTACGTAAGCTCTTAGTTTGTCCGTGAGTGATGAGAAGGATAGCTATGAGAGATGATTGAACCTACAATTCCAGAAGAGTACCAGAAAGTGATTTTAAAACTCACGTACATTTTGAATTTACTATATTAGACGTAGCTCAATCTGTGAGAGCCACAGAAGTATTTCTCTCAAACTGCAAGTCCATCTCCTTCTTCATTATAATTTCCATTATTAATCATAATTTTATTTATCTAGTCATTTATATTATCAAATTAAAATCCACATTATGCTTCCTTTTTTCAAATTCAATTGCGATAAATGGCTTTGGATCTAACAAAGATTCTCCATATTATAACAATGAAATAGTTTTGAAACTCTTTAATTATGTAGTTCTCATCCAGTTATTTTAACAATTATGTAGCTGAGCTCAATATTTTGAGACACGCAAGTATTTTTCGTGAAAAGCAATTTCATCTCCCTTTACAATATCATTTCCATTTTTAATATAATCATTAATCCATTGACTCATATTAAAATCCTCATTATTCTACGCATTTTCAAAGTAAAGTGCAAATAAGTAGTTCCGTGTCTAATGAGAGCTCACCATATAATATAGATGACATGAAATCCTCTTTTAAGGTACATCAAATAACAAAACTATATATATACTGAGAGAGATTCTTTTTTGAGGTGGAAAAACCTTCTAAAGGCACCTGATGGTAGCGGAACCGCTTGGTTAGTGTGGAATTCTTACCTCACTAAAAAACCAACCTCATGTTGCACCTGATATATCAGATTGGAAACCTCCTAATCAGAGAGAGTTCTTTCATATAATTTCACACATATCATGATATTATGTTATCTTGAATTTACCGAATACCATTACCATAGACTATCTCTGTGGTATGGTTAGTCTATGCCATTACTGAACTATCTTCTGTACACTGATACAATACAGACAAACAGGCTTCAAAATAGAGAGAATGGGAAGGCGGAGAATGAGAAAGTGAAGGGACGGGAGGGGGTGGAGAGGGTTCATGCGTGATGTTTGTCTAGCGGTCCAGACACGAAAATTTCAGGAATTAATGCACATGCTGTTGCTGCTAGCTGGTAATGCAGGGCGCAGTGAGGTTCTCAGTGCAGGATTGTTTGCCCAGCTGGTGCATCCAGGGATGCGTCCATGCATTCATGCGTACCTCGACAGCACAGCTTTCATGTGTTGAGAATGGAATTATCGCGTGAGTAATGATATCAGTCAACAGACTCCCACACTCGTAGCATTGCGAAATAATTGAGAAAATGGTTGCCGGTCTCATGTGCGAGTTAAAAATGACGACACACATTTCAAACAACTCAAACATTTCACACAAATCAACGAGATGTCTCAATCTCGTTGATTTTTTAATCGAGCTGCCATCATCATGCTATTATTCACTAGTTGAATGAAATATTGTATTTATTCCAGACTCAACTACAATAAAGAAATAATATGTTTGGAATTTTTCTTTTTTCATATTAAATCAAAGTTCATTCATCGTTTAATTACGTAATAACTTATATTAACTTGATACATACTTGACTTACAAAATTTAATATTACAAATTTTTAAATCAGTTAAACATATTTTTTTCAAAATATTGCCTATTATGGGTCATTTCGATTATCTGTTTTTCTGCGGGCCCGTTTATGAAGGATAAGCGAGACTATAGTGCGATTCACGTCAAGAAGTCAGCATTGCTTAGATGGGAGTTTGCTATCCTTGTTCAGCACAAGGCAGTTGCTGATGTCTCTATCCTATTCGCACTGTGCATAGTTGCCGCACTGTGCTTTGTTGTCGCACACAGTCCCAACAAACACGTTCGGTGCAGTTTTCTCTTTCTCTCTCAATGAAACTTGGCATCAATGCTCCTCATATAAGCAATGCTGACTTCTCGACGTGAATCGCACTATACTGTATTTTACTCATCTAAATTTAGAGAATTTGTGTTATTGTGCAATACATTAATTCATTCATTGATTCCATTCAATTATGTAAGTAGTGTATTGTAGTGTATTTGTTATTGGTTTGTTGTTGTTCTGTTCTTGACTCCCAATAGTATTACTAGTTGACACTGATAGTAGAAGCATTCAAATTTCGCGGGAATTCAAATTCTGCTCACGTGCTCCCACCTCCTTCCCCTCACCCAGCCATTACCTGCACCTCGCCATCATTTTGATGCACTTTTCATTAGTGGGGATTTGCAATTCGGCGCTGACGGTATTGCCTCACGTATTAGATTGAATTAGACTGGCAGCTCTTGCTGGAGCAAAAGATTGAATTTGGAAATGGCGCTTGTCTGTCAGGCAGTACACCTCGCTAGTAAAGCGAAATCCGGTACTATCAACACTCCCGAGTAGAAAATCTAGTCATCTAATTTTCAAACCAACATAGTTCCCTTTTAGAGAAAGAATAATGTCTTCATTATTATTTTTTCTGATTTATACAGATGCCTTATTGAAAAATTGAATTATTAAATTTACTATTAATATTGAACTATTTACCAAGAAAAAACTTTTTATTTGATAAAAAAATTCAATACAGATATATTTTTACAGAGCAAATATACCCTTCTAGCTGATTTAAGGGGCAATTCTATGATATTGAATAATATAATAGAATTTTCAATACTTAAGTATTTCTATTTACATTATTTAAGCATTTTCAATTGAATACTCATGCTTTAGAATATAATGATACCTGATTGGAATATCTTATTGACAGCAGAATAATTTATTGCCATCAGTGAGTTCAATAAATGTGAAGAAAAAAATTCAAAAATCAGTGATAATGGGCTACGACAAATCATGACTTGGAAATCTGTGCGTTTAGTGCGGTAATCACGATAATCAGAGCTCTGTTTTATTTATAATGAATGTTTAGAAAGATTGGAAAAATGACTACTCGAAATTCATCGTTTATACAGTAATTTTTAAATTGCAAGTCGTTTCAAGATGATGAATTTTTACTTGAATAAAAAAAAAGAGAATCTTAATAGACTCCCAAATTGTTGAATTTCATCATACATGAGCTCTATTCTCTACAGCATTGGCATTTCTGGAAATAATGTTTCATTCTGTAATATTTTGATCTATTGTGATTCTTCAATTAGTTGTTCAATATTAAAAATATTTCTCAACAGTGCAATGTGTATGATTTGTGGTGTTAGTGTGTGATTACCGATTTGTCGAATTTTAGAGGCTTATGTTACTATACGAATTTCCTATTTGAACAGTAAGTTATAAGTATTTCCTGATAGTTGATCTGACTCAATTCACAAGTTCTCAAGCTCCTCATTTGACTTTAACCATGAGATACTCGTGTCTTATTGGTGTAGAACATTGAATCCTTGTAACCAACTCTACCAATGTTGACATTAGCTCTGTTCAACCTGACGTTTCCCTGTGCAGTCATCTCAGGAGGATAACCTACAACTAATTAGAGACTGGATGACGCTAATCCATCATGTGTCAAATTAATGAGCACACCAATAAGCTGTACTTGATAATGTTGATATTGCATTAGTGTGTCAAGGTATTGAGCGATTGTTAACTTTGTGTTAGCTTGTGAATGTTTAGATACGAGTAATAGTGAATCAAGCTTGTTATCTACAACAGTTAATGGTGAAACATCTCGTTATTAAATACATTACCTAAAATAACCGGTAGTAAACTTCAACTCTTCATGGGTCTGATTAGAAGTGATACGATGAAAAATCGATTATTTCTTCCCCAGGAACTAATACAAATTTACTGAAATTCACATTGATTAATGAACAATGAAAGTATAAAATGTGTTTGGATTCAGTTATGTTTGTATAGAAATTGACCACCTCCACCTATTAACTACTCATGAAAAAACATTCACTAGAGTAGGTTTCAAGTTTTGTGAGCAGATTGAAGGTGAGTAAGTGCTCAATGTTAAATGATTTAGACATTTCGTTCTGACTATAAATCGTTTGAGAGCATGTATGCGGAGATATTATAAGTGGTAATTGTTTTATGGTATTGTTTCTAGATTTATCAACTTCAAATAATTCTTGTTGTAGGTTAACAACTTATTCCGTGGCGAATCGTGGTATACTTAACCGGTCATTGCCGGGTATATTTTCTATAGGACATATACCCGGCGATGACCGGTTAAGTATATCACGCTTCGTCACGGAATTTATTCCATGTTACCAAATAAAATTTTTCCCATTTCCACACATTGGACTGGCGTTGTGATGAATTTGAATTACAGTTTTATCTCGGCCTGAATCAACATAAACTCACTGACATGAATGTTTTGCAACATTGCAACCTTACACATGCTGAACATGAACACTGAACATGAACAGTTTATAATTAATATTGTTCATTTGAATGATTTTAATGCTCAATATGAAAATTTTCAATGCTTTGATATCTCATTTATGAGGAAGTAACTCATTTCTCAGTACAGCTGATACATTATTATAACTTGACTTCATACATTGCAATCACAGTTATTGAAAACAAATACTTTACAGTGTATGAAATGATAAAATGTGTGGGATGGATAGTACATAAAAATGACAAGGGTTGACTTGCACTCACATTTAATGGACTTTCCTTGTTTCCCACTGAGAGAGGGACGGCCAAAATTATGTCCCTGACATGAATCGACATTTTCCCACATTGTTCAAAGCTTCAAAATGCTTTTGGATCATACGTTCAGCTCGAAAATATACACAGGTGGGTGGTAATGGACAAGTGAAGTGCATTTTTCTAATGCTTTCATTGATTATTTTATTATCGAGGCTATTTTCAATAGCCGAAAGCTAGCCAAGGAGGATATTCAGGTAATAAATTATCAATCTTAGAAGAAACTTCAATTCTCAATACTGCTCATCGGGAGGAGATCAAATTTTGATATGTTCAGCAGCAAGATCAAAATGTATTGCAAACATTTCAAGAATGTATTGCAAACGGTAGAATGGAAACCTCATTATTTATTTTTTAAAATGACGGACAAATGATATTACTTAGTCCCTCAGCAAATCAACAGGTTTTAAGCATGAAAACTGAATGAAAATAGTTGGGATAACTCCAACGTAACAACAATGATTTGTTTTGGCATGGTTTTACGAGTTTGCGTGATGAATTGCGAATTTATTACCTAATTGCAACCCAATTCAACTTTATAATGCGATTTCCGTTATCAAATTTCAACAGCCATCAACTTCTTAGCAGTTTGTTGTTCCTCCAACTTTTTTATAATTAGCTTTCCAACTTCTCTAACTTTTTGTGTAGAGATGAAGGAGATATTGTGGTAGCGATCAATAATTATAATTAGTTATTCAGTTTTTTTCATAATGTTTTCGATTACTACAAATTAGAAGAATTTTGCAGGACACATTTCGGGAACATGTGATTTGTATAAATGGAAACGTACCTTTAGTGATGATGAGAGTAGTGGTAGTGGTAATTATTAGATGTGGTAGTGATAATAAGAAGAATTGAACCTGTCACAACCACAAATATATTATCATAATTATTAAGATATCGGTTTCGATCGTTACATTATTAACAATTTCCGAAAAACTGGGCAGCCTACTCCATACTATGGAACGAGCACTACGATTGGTATTTCAATGACCCATTATAAAGGTGAACGACTGCTATTGGCCTTGACAAGCCACTTACATAGTAGGCGGTTTATTCAAATGTCATCAGCAACAAACAGCTATACAATTAAATGAATATTTGCATCAAAATAATAAAAGAGATGATTAAATGACTAAATAAATAAATCAACATGGAATACAATGGAAATAGCAATAAACAAACAAAAGGGAAAACTCATGTTATATTAACAGTTTTTGTTTGTTTCCAAAAATAAATACTCTTTACATAAATATTATTCAAAAGATTAGGCTTAGTATCAGAACTGTTACTGCTGTTACTATAAAAAAATATATTCATGATACAAATAATATTTTGTATCATGTATAATATAACGGAGAGAAGATCTTAAAAAATGTAATAAATTTAGTGTGAAATGTAATACATTTGATGTGAATGTAATACATTCAATGTACATACATTAAAAAATACATTGAATGTAATACATTAAAAAAATATATTCATGATACAAATAATATTTTTTCAACGCAAAGAACAAAAATATAAATGAAAAAAATATAAAAGTGTTTACAGTGAGTTTCTTCTGTTATGTGAATCGGTGAGTCTTAATGATGTGGTGCAGTTCTGTTATTTAATAGTTCTCCTAATTACATATTACATTCACATTAATTGTATTACATTTACATTGAATGTATTACATTCACATCAAATGTATTACATTTCACACTAAATTTATTACATTTTTTAAGATCTTCTCTCCGTTATGACCACTTCACTACAAATATTGTAGAAGAGAAGAGTAGCGAGCTCTATTGAACTGAGCAAGGCAGTGCAGAGACGGCAAGCAGACAACCTGGTTATCTCATGGTTGAAAAGACGGCCAACTCCAATTTATAACCTCATCATGAAGTAATTCGAACTTCTATCTGCTCGGCACAAAGTTGTAATTAGTTCTGCAACTCGATAAAAATCTACTAATTAGACAACCACCAACTCCAATCCCAGTCAGCTAGAGCCAGTCTCAGCTAAGTCGGGTGATGATTCTATAAATAGGCTACTCTATTATTGTTCTGCTCAAGTGTCTTTCAATTCATATGAAAGTTAGTAAAATATAAAACAGAGGAAGGAGAGAGATTACCAAAAAGGAAGAGGAGAGATAATAAGTTAGAATGAGAGAATTGGTGAACAAAGTTAGGCTGAAAGAATTCATCCGTTGAAGAAGAAATACGAAAAGGAACGGAAAGAAAGCACTAATGATAGAACAAAGACCTATCCACCTTGATGAAAGACCTAGCAACCTTGATGATTGCAGTAAGGAGGAGAATTATAAATAGTAGAAGTAAAAATAGCGGATTTCAAAAGTGTTTTATAAAACCCAAATATATATAATATTATAGTTATATCACGATAATATAATAAATAAATATTATATTAGTACTTGTATGGGAATATCATAACATTTCAATATAGATCAGATCATTTTTCAAGGTTTATAAATAGCGGACGCAATACTGGAAGAGAATGTTATCGTTCTATTTTATGTTGAAATCTTATCTTCTCTTTTCAAAATCTGAAATATTCATATCAATTTTTTTATATCGTAAAAGTGATTATTTATTTGTAAGAAATTCTTTGAGCAACACATCGAAGACACCCAATTAATGAATAAGAAGAATTTGAAGCCCATCTAATTCAACATGTACAGTACTTGTTCCATTAAGATTCTTCATAGCAAATTCAGAATTTATCTCCCTATTAAATCCCTAATTATATCATATTTCAGAATATATGAAGATGACAAACCAAATCTTTTATCATACACTATTTTTTCTTACAAATTCCCCATCTGTAGGCTGCTATGTACACTCAGATTAATTTAATTTGACGCTTGGAATTAGATAGATAGTCAGATAGATAGATGGAGAGTTATTATTTCTTTGCCATTCTACTCTACGGTCCACTGAAATGTCAAAAAAATAATATTTCTCTATCTATCTATCTAATGCCAAGCGTCAAATTGAATGAATTTGAATCTAATGGCAATCAAACACTTTTCATGCAAAAAAGTGACTGATTGACTGTGTAGCAATCAGCAATCAGCAGCAGTAATCTGGACCTAATCATCCAGGTATCGTTTTGTCAAATTGGCACCTTTTCCTAATCAAGTCCCTGTCAATCGACAGATTGACTGAGAACCGAAAGATTCGGTAATTTCTTTCTCAGAGAAAAGAGAAAGAGTGAGTGAGAACATAGAAAGGTGTGAGAGAATGACCATGTCCATCCATCTTGTGCTGGGCCCATCAACCCCCACCCCTCTCCCTTGAGTTTGAAAGGACCAATACTTGTCCCCCTACCCCCTCTACCATCAAGCGCCCAGCAATCTCCGGGGCCTGGAGGCTTTCAATTCGCTTCCAGAACACCGATCAATCTGAGCGCTCCGAGAAATCCATAGAAGATGCCAGACTTATTCCAGGGTCTCTTGCACGATCACTAATTCATCTAAAGACGATCAGCAATCATCATCAACGATCATTCAACAATATCAATCACTTTCAATTTCCTCATTCGATTCATTCTCATTCTTATGCTGATTTTTCGTTTTTGGTCATCCAATAAGACCAGGGTACCCGGCTTATTCCAGGGCCTCTCGCTAAATACTTTCCTGTCTGAAGATAATCATTCAACAATCTCTATTTCTCTCAATATATTTGAATTATTTCATTATTTGATCCTTTCCATGTTCAATCCCACTGTATAAGTTATGAGTAAGGATCACAGCTGATTCTCCCAATCACAAAAACTGCGGAATGTCGGCATTGTGTGAGACAAACGTGTACCAGCTGAGGAGATTTCACGGCTGAGGCATCTGCTACAAGTGACACACTCACTCAAAGCCCCACAACAGGTCGTGAAACTTGTTAACCACAAGAGCCGAATCAGACAGGCATCCAATTAAAGTGACCTGATTTAGTGCAGCTCAGGGGATAGCAAACCTGCCTTCTGTCCAGACTGTCGTAGGCCCTCAGGTCCATTCGCTTCAAGGATCAACTGATTAATCCCTAGCTGACATGACCAATTTCAGTCGACATACTAGGAGAATAGAATCAATTATATTTTGATTTTTTATGGAAATTAAATGGAAATATACAATCCATTATATTTCACAACAGGAAAATGGATTCAATTATAATTGTTATTTTCAATGGAAATTGAATGGAAAGAGGAATCCATTATACTCAGTATATTCATTATATTTTAGATGATACTACAAACATATCGAATTTGACATTTTTCAGACACAATTTTATCTTTAGTAAGCATTTGAGTATGGAAAGTGAGATTTGATTATATTTTGTGTTTGAAATCAAATCACATTGTTATAAAGAAGTGAGAAATTATCTTTTCACTTTCAGAAGATTAATAATTTTACTTAAGAATTATTATCGATGAAGAAGTAAGAAATTAATTCATAACAATTGATGGAGATTTGAAGTTTAGCCTTGTAAACCCTTTAACAATTCAAAACGAACATTTTCTTAAAATAACAATATGAATGATTGTTAATCCAGACATCAAGTTAAGATTTCTCACAACAATAATTATTCCAATTAAGAAGACATAAAAGTGAATGAAGACAGTTTGTTTGAAATGGTTTTTGTATCATAGATCAAATATCATAGAGTAGTTAGAAGGATAATGCCAACTCCCAATTCCTCTCTTCGTGTAACTTCATCATGAACATCTAATTTTCAAGTCTTGTATGCAACGAATAATAACTATCTATCTCTTATTTGACATGTCCAAGTTATCAGCATTTCTTGATTCCAATGTTTCTATTGTAGAAAATTATGGTGGCTAGGAAAGAAAGCGTAACGGTGCCAGATAAATTTTTCGCGGTCGAGGTTTCCATACTGTGAGAGGGGGGTGGTGGTGAGTGGAGGAGTGTGGGTGAGTTGTGGGGGGAGGGGTGGGGAGGTTTTTAGAGCGACCGCATAGCTGAGGAGAAACCGTGAGCTTATCTGGGCGACAGGCGTTATCAATCAAAAGTTTGTGAGGATCAAATTCGGTTCGGTGCGGGGTTGGAGGGGTTGGAGTCTTAGTGGAGGGGAGGGGATTGTAGCCCGGTGACCCCGCGACATTCGCATACAATACTCGAGACCTCGAACAGCACGGTTTAAAGATAACAGCCTCCTTTTCTCCGATGATTTATACAGGGCCGCTCTTTCTGTTGTGCCGTGATAAGAAAAAGCAGTCAGAATAACCTCTTCTTGATAAATCTCTTTTCTCCCGGATTGCATTGTTGTTTTCTAAAATAAATTACTTCCGCGGCTCCGGTCTAACCGTCAAAAGAACACATCCTCCCCCAACCCGCCACCACCTCCAACAAAACTAGTTGTACAATATACACACATTGCCACCCTCCCCCACCTCTTTGACACTAGTGCTGAGATTCTGTTCCTTGAGAATTATATTTTCCGTTGCATTCGGTAGCAAAAGGACATCTCTTGTAAGAAATTGCCACCACAATACAGTACTATTTCGGAGACGAGATTACAGTATCAATGGTACAATATGTATTCCTTGCTTTACTTGAAAACCTTGCTCTACTTTTTAATCCTAAATTATTTTAATGAAAATCAATTAAGAAATCTTTGGATATCTTGAGTGAAAATTGTGTTATGGAGTTGGATCTCAGTATTCCATCAATAACTTCTCAATTTATTCTTGTTTTCTAGAATAAATGTTGATGCCACATGATGTCAAGGCTTGTGCGTGAGTAATGAGGAGATTGATGATGAAAGTTAATTATTACGTATTAAGTATTTTTTAACCAATTAATACATGCAGACACATTTGCTTCACTGATTAACTTTGGGTTTTTCATTGAAAACATTGAATGGAAAATAGAAATGAACCTGGAGTGGTAGACATAAAATGGTGGATTTGAAGTTTGACAGGAGTACTGGAAAGTTTAATAATTGATGAGAAATTATAGATATTATTTAGAGAACAAATTTGAAAAAATCCTCGAAAGGACTGGAGAAACAAGAAGAATCTACGAGAAAAAAGGAAAGATAGTGAGTTAAAGGTGGATACGACAAGCAAGAATAAAGACTTTGGTGAAAAGAAGACAGAAAAATGATGAAGTACACCTTCCAGAGAAAGAGCTGTCATCTTGTGTTAGAGGCTGGGGAAAGACGCTTTTTACCGTTTCATTTTTATAACTGTCTCCATTATCTTACACCGCTGTCTTAATTATATTGCTTGCTCCCTTTCAACGATGTTCCCTTTCTCCCGCGGGAAACGGAGAGAGAGAGAGTGAGTGAGCGTGGAATGAGAGGAAGCTCTTTGAACTAAACTTTTCGACGTTAGAGTAGAGGCAGCGAAATGGTGAATAAAACGAATCGGCTTGTAAAAACGGGATACAACCTTTGCTATTGAATTTTTAATAAGATGTAAATGGGAAATTTCTATTAAGCAACCTTTCTGTACTGTTCTGTTCACCTGCTTAGCTTTCTTCATGCTATGTGAACAGATACGCCGCTTCCCATCTCGTCCCTTGAGTGAGTGCTCCTTGAGTAGGTTAGCTTTCTTTCATTAAATTTCCATTAAGCTTATATTCATTTCCAATATTGCAATACTCGTGCTTTGCCATCCATGTAATACAAATCCCCTTCTTTTTGATCTTAATATCAGATGAGAAGCATCGATTAATACATGACAGTAAGTGGATCGAGAAGTAGTCGAGATATAAGAGGATTTGTTTCTAAGGAGGGATTTCAGAGAAAGTGAGGAATCGGTAAGGTTTCAATCTTTAAGTCTTCAGGTTGAAATTGCGACATCTGTTATTTTTCGTTTATATAATTAGTATTGTATTTATATTATTTAGGGAATAGTTCAAGCGAAAGTATATATTGCGTTCAAAATACGAAAGTGTGTAATGAAAGACTGTTTGATTGAAAGAACGGAAATTCGATTTTATCAGTTAATAAGAATATTTTACTTATTCCTCGTGTATAAGCCCAAAACAATACTACTTTCATAGAAACGTTTTCCTTGAATTCTTCTTCGATTGACCAGAAGCGATAGATCAATAAATCTTTGAGCAATTTCATTATACTTCCAGTCCACTCCACAGTCAAGTAAATTAAACATCACTCTCCAGCAACCAATCAGTACTTCAGATGAAACTTCTGTTATGAAAATAAGTAACAGTAATATTGGAAATGGGAAGTAATGTAAAGATTAAAAGTTGCCTGAGCTTTTATATAGCATTATCATTCTTGTAATGTCCAGTGAACAATGCAATAGACAAAACTGATAACGATTCTTACTTCAAAGAAAGATTCTCTCATATTCATTAATCTACATATTTTTCAGATATGTATATAATTTTTTCGTCAATATCAAGTCCCAATATAAGCAAATATACCAAGAACATGTACTGGACTGAATAGACTGTTATTAACAGATCAATCAAACGGTCATTCAGATACGTGGGAGAAAGGAATATTGAGAATTGTATTGGAATGATAGAGTATCAACAAAGCATGAAAGGCAAACCACAAGAGTTTGTTGTCTATGGCAAACCAAACTCTCCAATAGCTCCAAACATCATAACTCTCCAATAGCGCGCTGCAAGCGTGGAGCCCAAAGGTATGTCAATTAGCTCTACAAGGACCATTCATTAAAATGGAACCACCTGAGTCTATATGCCAGCTCTAATACTGCTTTTATTCACTTAGTCCGCTACCCACCTCAACTAGTCAGGTATACAAACCAAACCCAACCTGACTATCCGCAATCTCAATTTGGATCTCGATAAACTACCCGGTCAAACTGTTTGCGGCCATTAAATTCTCGATTCGGTTTCAATTAAAATGGAAATAAACGCCGTTAAGGCTAGAAACGATGCTTGTAAATACGTTATTCACGTCGCTCAAAATAACATTCGACCGGGAATAAATGCGACCTGTTCCCGCGCAAACCTGTCACGTGGTCGCTGTTTCCCGCGCAAACTCCATTCATTTGAATGAACGACCAGGTCTGCCAACATGCCAACCCTCAAACGACAACTAGGCGGCTTTTGTTGTTCATTGCCGTCACCGCTGACGTCCAATTTACCATCGATTGCACAATCTGTCAACATTATCGGTCCAAATTTCCTGAGTACCGATTAACTTGTCCTAATGCGCAGCAATTATTCAAAATTCTCATTAACTCAGTCAATCTGAAAGCATTTCGATTGCATTTCTTGTCGGCTCATTGCTCATTCAACTCATTTATAACATGAGGATTGAATAGTACCATGAATTCAAATCCACATTTCAATGGAAAACTAGGAAGAATAGAATGATGGATGATTGATTGAAGAAAAATACTTAAGTAATTGCTTTACTCAATTTTGAGCAGTTTCCACTGGAGTTATCATAAATAATAATAGTATTGAACCAGTTATTCCTGCATTAGAGTTTGTCTGAAAATATAAATAATATTTGTGTGAAGATCAAATCTAATGAAAAATATTTGAAACACATTTTAACATGTTATAGAAAATTTAGAAGTGATCACCACTACACATTTAACATTGGATTTCACTTAAGGGTGCCCATAAAATTTATTGAAGGGATTTTATTGATCTATCAATATTCTCAGGCCATCTTGAAATAACCTTTTTTAGTTGTTCACTTTAGTTTGGCTCATGTCTCCTCCACAGTCGACAGAGCGGGGAATTGCCCACGCTTTATATCGAGTTTAATCGATATTTATATCGAGATTCAATCGTTTGTAGTCTCATCCTAGGTTATTCCGGAGTGATGAATACTTATCGTTAAAGTAAGATCTTCAAGGCAAAACGGTGTTGTTTTAAGTGTTGTAAATTCTCCAGGCCTTGTACTACTAGCAGCAACGATTGGATATTGATTGACTCAGATATACAGTTACGGGCCTACTAATTCGAATTGGACTCGTGTGCTCCTCTGGTTTATTGAGGTCTGCATATTTCATTGCATGATAGATTAGAGCTGGTCTAAATCAGGCCATGAGTTTCAAATGGCAGAGGATTGATGCGCTAATCCCATGAAGGTGTGTAACTGGTCCAGTAGGCTCGGTACACACTGCACAGTCTTCCTCATAAATCTCAATCGTCTCCGGCTCCATTACGAAGTCATTGTGCATGCTGCATAAGCCAGCGTCAGGAGAGCAAGAGGCGGTAAATAAGTAATAGATTGAGCGGCAAGGCCCCTCCCCAACATGGTGGATCAGAAGTTGATGGAGGTTGGAGAGGGTGGTAACTTGCTCCTTGATGTGTATAAATGAGTCATTTTGCAGGAAACGAGTGACATGGTGGATGAAGGCAAGTGGAAGATTGAAGGCAGACGTGCTCTGGGTGAAATTTCCAGTGTCCAGTGGCACTTGCCCCTGCACAAGACAAAGAAAGCCAGTGGAGATGAACGACCTGGCCGCATGAGTAATGGGTAAAATGGGCACATAACATGACTTTGAATGGGAGAAATGGCGGTGCACTGCTACTGTTTGAATCCACCTAATTCTGGGGAAACTCCCAAAGCTCACGTGTGCTACTGGACAGTGCTCCATCATTCACTGGTTGATGTCAAGCTGGGTCAAGTTTTTCAATTCTCCTCGCTAGATGAACATTATAGCTTCTATAATATATTATAATGACATAGAATCTATCAGTGGCTCTGTACTTATTTAGAAACTGATACTTGATTATAAATACAGTAGAAAATGTTAGAGAAGTAACAAATCATTTCAGCTACCCCTTCTCATTCACCAATACTAAGTAAACTATAAATAGAATATCAAACAATTCTTAAAGCCTTACACAATAAAATATCATGCTCAACTTAGTGGAATTGACAATATCTTCAAGTGTTTTATTTCAATAATTATTATGCTCAAACAAAAACAAAGAGATATTGTGTTAATCAATGTTATTGTATCATTAAACAATCCATTAGGGTTTTCTATTCATTTGAGGGGTTCTTTCTTTCTGTTGCCACCAAGAGGAAACACAGTTCAAGAACCACACTCACTGCCTCGACTACAAGGGCGATTTGACGAAGGTCACCAATACAATTCAATTCATTCGATGAAGCCCAAGAAGTGCTGGAATAAGAGGGAATAGCCGGGTCTATAAATTCGAAAGCAGGGCGCAATTCCATTAGAAATGTGGAAAACGGAGGTAAAGCGAAATACAAGGAAAAGTTTGATTAGTCCCATCAGAAGGATTTGAATTGCTAATGCACCGATGCTGGCGTCATGGAATAGTTTCATCCAACTCCGGCCATAAAAACTTCTTTGCAAGCTCATATCTAGAATGGCGGCGTTTTCTTCAGTAAGCCACCCTCAGACTACCCACCTCCCACCACTTATACCTGATATGGAGACGACGTTTTTTCATACACCATTGGATTCAATAACAATTTCTGGCGTGCGATCCTTGGAAACAAGGGAAATTGAAGATACTTTCTCTAGTTCAGAATGAGACAATCGGAAATATTCCAAGTTCTGCAGCTTATTAAAGGGTTTTGTAGTTCCAGGAGGAAATGACATTGCAATAACAGTATACACAGCTGGAAGTAATTGAGTTTAACTTTTGAGGCTTGGAAGCAGCAGGTCAGTTGATGATAATAATATGAAGAAATGGTGATTATTCTGTTTAAAGATGATAAGGCAATGATCGAAGGAAACAGCTTTTTAAGAGCATTTAATGTAATCTACTTTAGAAATCGATTTCACCAAAAGCTCAGCTACTCTTAAACTGCCGTTAATTAAAAGTTGTTTTCCAAGCGTGTTATGCAATGCCAATGAGATTCATAGTGAGCTCTGTTAGATAACAAAGCGGTTCACAGCAATTTGGTTCATTGAAAGCTTTTCATCCTGAGTAGCCGTTAATAACAATTTATATGAATATCACGTAAATCTTATTTGCACAGTATTCACAATATGAGAATGGTTATACAATACAAAATTAATATAATTATATATAATCATATTAACATTTTCATATTGAGCCAGTTGAAGTTATGTTGATTTTTGGAAAATAATCACAATCCAATTCTATAGCTATGAATATAAGCTGTTATACAATAGCTTTGGTTTATATGAATAAATCAAAAAGAATCAACCACTGAAACAATACAATCATTATCTATAATATACTAGAATCTATCAGTGGCTCTTATACTTATTTAGAAATTTAGAAACTTATAACGATTATAAATCATATAGAAAGGTTAGAATCGGAAAATTTCATAAACATATTCGAAAAGTAATCCACTGAGTAGCTTAAAGACATCGGTCATTAACATTCTTAAAAGCCTCACTGACAAAATATCATGCTCAACTTAGTGGAATTGACAATATCTTTAAGTGTTTTATTATACATGTGTTAAGTGTTTTACATATTATGCTCAAACAAAAACAAAGAGATATTGTGTTAATCAATGTTATTGTATCATTAAACAATCCATTAGGGTTTTCTATTCATTTGAAAGGTTCTTTCTTTCTGTTGCCACCAAGAGGGAACGTAGTTTAAGAACCACACTCCACTGGCTCTCTACTATATAGGGCGATTTGACGAAGGTCACCAATACAATTCAATTCATTCGATGAAGCCTGAGAAGTGCTGGAATAAGAGGGAATAGCTGGGTCTATAAATTCGAAAGTAGAAGTAATTCCATTAGAAATGTGGAAAACGGAAGTAAAGGCGAAACACAAGGAAAAGTTTGATTAGTCCTTCCATCAGAAGTGATTTGAATTGGTTACATCGCACCGATGCTGGCGTCATGGAATAGTTTCGGCATCCAACTCCGACCATAAAAACCCTTTGCAAGCTCCATATCTAGGAATAGCGGCGTTTTTCTCTCAGTAAGCCACCCTCAGACTACTTCACTACCTGCCCACCACTTATACCTGATAATGGAGGCGACGTTTTTCGTATACCCATTGGTTCAATAATAATTTCGGCGCGATCCTTGGAAACAAGAAATTGAAGTATCTCCTAGTTCAAATGAGCACTTGGAATATTCCAAGTTTGCAGTTTATTAGAGTTTGTAGTTCCGAGAGAATGACACACAATATTATACAAAGCGGGAAGTAATTGAGTTGCTTTTGAGGCTTGAAGAAGCGGAGTGATGGTAGTGATAATAACGAAGAAATGATTATTATTCTGTTTAAGATGACAAAGGAATGATTAAAGGAAACAGCATTTCATGAGCATTCAATTTAATTTAACTAGAAACAGATTTCACCCAAAAGTTTAGCTATACTAAACTGCCGTTAATTAAAGTTGTTCGATGATACTCAATGCAATGAAATTCATAGTAAGCTCTGTTAGATAACAGCAGTTCACAGCATTTGAATTTCATTGACTTCATGCAATTAGCCGTCAATATAATTATATGAACATTCATCCGTCATATTGCAGGCTGGAAGTCTTCTGGTTTATGAAATAGTTATACACACAAAATTAATATAATTATATATAATCATATCAACATTTTCATATTGGGCCAGTTAAAGTTATGTTGATATATGGAAAAATTATCACACCCTAATTCTATAGCTATGAATATAATCTGTTATACAATAGCTTTGATTTATATGTGAATAAATAAAAAAAAGAATCAACCATTAAACAATAATACAACTGATTATCTTGAAAACTCGCTGAGAAAAAATCCATCTTGGTCATGTTTATTTTCACAGTAGAATATACATTACATATAGAAAGAAAGATACATACGTAGAAGATACTTTTAGAAAAATTTATTACAGTCGAATATTATTACTGCAAATTAATTAAAACAGCATCAACCACCGAAAAAATACTACCTTGGAAATTCATATTATCTTGAAAAAAGTCACTGAAACAATTCCCCATCATGGACACATGCCTGTCTTTATAACAGTGGAGCACAATAATTATAAAAAGTGCATCCTTTCATCCCACCAGCACAGTCCATCATTAATAAGTGGACAATCACACAACAAAAAGTGCTTCCATCTATTTTTGAAATCTCATTTCACTATGAATAAGTGCACACAATTCACACCATCATAAAAGTGCAAAATCAATTTTTAATACCTCATTCCAATTTTAATAAGTGCACACAAAATACATAAAAAAGTGCATTCACCTACTTCTAATAACACACTCCACTATTAATAAGTGATATTTATCAAGCTCGGCTGTGACCCAAATTGGGACACTGAGCATAATGCAGCGTGGAAGAACTCTAGCAAGGGAGAGAAATTTGGTTTATTGAATAGAGAGGGTGTCACCGTGATAGATCTCTATTAATGATCGAAAAGGTGTTAAGAGATCCGATCGCCGTCGGAATCACAAATGCCCACTAGGACATGGTCTCACAATGGCCGTGAGATGGCAATATTGATGATGGAGGCATGTTGATGATGTTGATAATATTGATTGGTATTAGCGCACTGGAAACGATTATGACGACTGATGATAATAGTCTCGATGATGATGATGATGATGGGGCACAAGTGTACATCCAGTACCACGACAATCACCGCCAATTGTCCGACAGCGTGCAGTAATATTGTCCATTGCAATGAGCTCGATAGCGTTTTTGACAATGGTATGGGTGCCGTTTCTATTTTATCAATGCTCAATTCGTCAACGACGGCAATCAGCTATGAGTTGAGTTGCAGTGTTGGAAATGGAATTTTTGAAAAAATTCATCGAGAACTTTTCATTAGAAGTTGTCCGATCTGCATGTATGATGTAGTGTATAGTGGGGGAGCCCGGGTGAATAGGATAGAATATTAAAGAGTATGAAATTTGAAAAGAAAAATGATCCACTTAGTGGATTTATATAGTATTGCTCAAAACTTAATGAAGATTTCAGATAAAAAATGAAAATCTTATTCATAAGATTGAGTTTTACAGGACAGTTATTTGTATACAAATGATGTATGATGATGGATTGTATAGTTTTTCCTTCGGATTACAGAGGTTGATACACACTATTAAAAAAAAGTTGTTCAAGAGAATGGAATTTCTCCGTGGCGAAGCGTGGTATACTTATTTAGTCTTCGCCGGGTATATTTCCTTTAGGAAATTTTGTTTAAAGTTCAAAAAATTAGGTAGAATTGAGATGAGGGTCTTTTGATCATAGAAACTATATCACAGTTATCAATCAAATTATTGTGCTCCAGCTTTCTCAACCAATAGAAATTGATGCATACGAAATGAAACTTCCTTCCTAATGATTTGTATTGCAGGGTCTTCCGATGAAAATTGGACAGATCAAAGTTATCAATTTCATTGCCTTCAGGTTTTTGCAACCAATATAAAATTCGTACCAATTCGAACTGATGATGATTGAGAGCAGAGAACGTTTTGTTCAAAGCTCAAACAGTGGGATGGGATTAAGTTCGAGAGCCTTTATTGAATAGGCCTACAACATAACATAGTTATCGATATCACTGTGATCTTTTTCAAGTTCAAAACTGATCATCAACATTTCAAAGACAAAGTTCAATTGAAAAACAAAAGGTATTCGGAAAACTTATGCTCCTCTACAATAACTTATTGAATGTCAGTTTTATGATGAGTTGATTCAATTTTGTCCATATATTCAAACAATTTTCCAAGTAGAATTCCAATCGTCTTTGTCGCTTGTAACATCCAACAAAGATTGAAACTGAAAGTACTACAAATGGCGTACAATGAAAAAGTGGTCAAACTCGATCATGAAAAGGAGACTCATCTTACATATCACAATATTATAGCTTTCGTCATTTTCGTCAGCATCATTGTCTACCACATACTTTGTATCAAATGCAGGACGAGATTAACTTCTCACGCTGGAGGTGTTGTGTAAGTGTGTGAGTGTGTTGGCGAAATAGCCCAAGTTTGCAGTGGCAGTTGCCGAAGTCAGGCTACTAGAACAGCTGGCATTTACTTGAGCAATTAATTAGAGAGTTTGTAAGTTAATAGTGTTGAAGGAAAAGAGGAAGATTGATTACTGGGGCGGGCGCGAGGGGCGGGGAGAATCTGTTCAACGGTCACCACTCTGTATATAAATCCTTTGCGCCTGAATGCATGTGAGCGAGAAAAAGAGTGAGAATATCACTGAAAGTGGAGATAGTTGAAGAGAAATAGAATAAGGGACAAGCTGTATGGAGGAAGAAGATGTACTGTGAGAAGGAGAAAGAGGAAGTGTAATATACGTTCTATACTAATCAAGGCTAATTGTAAAATACTTATTTGATGGATTTCATGCTTTACGTGTTATACGTATGACGTATACGTATGTGATTGCATACCTCAAATTACAACTATTTTTATTACTTAAATTCACTATTATTATTGAAAATGTACAATATAATGGGAAAATCTATCGTTTAACTCCACTGCAGTTGAGAGATTAATCAAATTACCACTTATATTATTGAATGTTTGAAGTTGTGCTTCTTTCAAAGGTGTAAATGACTCTCGATGAATATAGATAATACTAAAAATACAAAAATAATGAAAAAGGATATTCTCGAATTCTCAGTGGAAATATCAGATTTTCAAACAATGGAAGACATTTCCAAAAATAAGGTAATCGTTGTTGGAGGAAGGGTGTATGTGAAATAGAGAAAGTAAAGGCAAAATTGATAAAATATCAAGAGTGGATTGGAATAAGTTATTTTATAAGAATATCTTGTTTGAATCCTAAGTTTATTAAAACTCATACTTGTAGATAAAGTGAAAAAAGTTCAAATATTTACTCATTTGAAAAAGGAATGGATTGGAAAGACACAATACAATAAGGGTAGTCTAGAACCGAGGTATATAGGTGATTTGGTCATGTACCTGGACTGACAATGAAAACCTGATAACAGCTTTTTACGATGTTAAAAGTGTGAAAGAATTCATTTATCACGATGAAGCCATGATAATAATTTTAAAGGGGATGAATTCTCATACTTTTTAATATTGAAAGGCAGCTGTGAATGAGAAATTAGAGAAGATCATAGGTTGTAGAGTAGAGAAGAGAGTGAGAAAAGCTTAGAAAGTATTGTTATTTATTCTTGGAAAGAAAGAGATACTGAATGAGGAGAAAAGCAGAGGTACCAGTGAGTAGTGACAATGGAGAGATATTAATTTGATAAGATTAGGTAATTTGATTTGTTAATGTAGATTACAATATACATCGACTTTAAATTCAGATTATGAAGAGAAAGAGAGTGAAGGGGGAGAGACAGAAACGATTCCGATACTGGTGAGAAGAACAAAGAAAGAAAATAACAGAAAGAAAGTTGTTGTGAGGCAGGCAGAAAATGCTTAGAAGCATACTGACCAGGCATGGAGCGAAGGGGTTTGGTCAGCACATGTGAGGGAGGGGGAACACCCGCATCCCCTTACAAGGAAGCCTTCAATCAACCCTCCCACCCCTCCAACCCTTTACTCTTCCATCCCAATTAATTACACTACAAGGTACCCGAACGGACACACCCTCAGCTTTTTTTCTACTTTTCCCTGCCATTTCCCCTTAGGGCTACCTCGATGAAGAATTAGCCCCCCCCCTTACTGACCCCCTCCCTACGTTTAGCGCTTCTCTCAATTATCTTGAACGTGTTCACTTTTTCTGCTCTGCTCCCCCCCTGAGGGAAAAATCGAGGGGGACCGATTGGCAAGTGGCTACCTTTTGACAGACTGTCACTTACGCACTCAGTTGATGGCAATCCACCCCAATAAGATTCCATTTATCTTATTTAAGTTGTCCATGCGTTGGCGCAACGTCTCAATGAAAGAGACTTGATAGACTTCTCGACATGATAGACTTCTAATAGACTTAATAGGCTATTAATGGATTAAATAGACTTCTCAACATGACAAACTTCTAATAGACTTGATAGACGTATTAATAGACTTGATAGATTTCTCAAGATAACAATCTTACTAATATACAGAAAACAAGTATACATTATTATTAAGGCCGTGTGCGTCATGCCAAAAGACTCGAGTATTGGCGGGAGTCAAGACTGGAACGGTGAATGTGATTCGAGTCGAGTTTGAGTGCCCGTACATTGTGGCTCTCTGGCGACAGACTTCTGGAATCGGCAGCGTTCCAACGTTGCCAATCCTCTCTCTCCTCTCTCATTATTACTATGCGTTCTGGTGAGATGACGCACATGAATTGTTTGTAGTTCGGACTAGTTCGTTCTCCTATATGAATGAAGAAAGGTCTGCCTCAACTCTATCTAATACTGTATTCTTAGATGGCGGCAAAATAAGTTTGCAATGAATTATTTTCTCATAGAATGTTGACGCCTCAATGAACTTGAATATAGTCCAGAGTAATGAGGAAAAACTTGGATACATAAATACTAAATTATAATATTGAATTGAAACATCAATTATATTGTCTCTTTCCATTGAATGTGTGTTATGTCCTTACAGTAGTAGTATCAAGCTTACGTTTGTTAGATTAGTTAATACTTTTTGGTTTATTCATTTTTCTTTGTAATTGTAATGGATTGAGAATAAATTTGATTCGATTTGAATATAATTATATATATAATCATTATTTGTTTCATGATGTATTATTGAAAATTAATTTTTCTATTACTGTATTACTATTTAATTTGATAATCTCCCTCTTCCTCTCCTCTTCACACATTCTCTCTCTTTCTCTCTCACTCTCTCTTCATCTCTCTCTTTGACGGCTAATTGTTTATGGGAAGGATGTACTTTTCCAAGAATGGACATTCAGGTATATGTTTATACTTCGTGTTTCATGTACATAATCACAATTATAATCACAATTATTATGCTTCTAATACTCATATTGATAAAATGTTATTACTAATAAATTTTGAAATTTATAAAATAATATTACTACTTATACCTTTCATCGATTAGAATCGAAAGCAGACATTTTTGTTTTCCTACGCGCAATCTAAAGGTTAGTCTCAATCTTTATATAACTCCTCCTCTCTCTCTCTCCTTATATCTCTTTCTCCCTTCTACACTATATTTAAATATTTTCAAAAATACTTTGCTACGTTTATTCTACCTCCTCAAATATTCATGTAGATGTAGTAACGAATCCTTTAGTTACTTTGCCATAGGTTTTCTTTTGATAAAGGAAAGGAATAAATGAAGTCAGTCTCACTCACTACCGCTTACCCATTGATAATTGTATGCATTTTTATTCTTTAATCTTGACACCCATTTTCTATTATCTATATGAACTCCTTGCACACTCACCACTGGCACCAGGCATGTTGGCTTTCATTTCCATTCTCACCCTCTGCAGAAATGATACAAGGTCACAGCGATTTGTCACGTGCAGGTCACTGTTATTTCATACAAAGCTCATTCAACATAACAAACACAAAACACACCCAACACCCTCATTGGAATGCGCGGTGGAATCCTCATCAACATCTAGCAGTGACTCCATTTGACTGCACTTTCGTCTCCCAGTTTGTTAGAGGAGGAGCTTGGGGGGGGGGAGCTATTGTTATTATCAATAATGGTTATTATAATAATATTAATGAATATCCCGGAACGTTGGTTTTGAATAATATATTCAGAGCTTTTTCTAGTTCCTGCCTCTGCTGCCAGAAAAGTGATATTGATGAAATTAACAATAATAATTATAAAGATAATAATAATAAATGAGCAATCTATATTAAATTAATTACAGCCACTAGAAATCAACTTAGAAAGAGAGAATAGCAATCTTAAAAAAATATTTTTTCAGAGAGATTCTCCTTCTATACTTTTGTATATTTATTTACTAGCAGTTTGCGTTTTCGCAGATTTTTCAACAACAACTGAACGAAGAACGTAATAACTTTATACACAGGTTCAGCTAAAGTATAAGAAGAATTGAATTATTGAAGAATTTTAAAATCTTCTTATACTTTAGCTGAACCTGTGTAAAAGGTTACGTTCTTCGTTCAGTTGTTGTTGAAAATAATTTAACAAGCATGTTCAGTTGGACCTTTAGACGTTATATATATATATATATACGTCTATATTTAACTGAACATGCTTATATAATATTTATTTATTTAATATGAATAAATAATAATATATATATTTATTATCTATATATATATATATATAGTTTATTTATTTATTCAGCGCCCTATACTGAATAAATATGAAATATTGAGTAAAGTAAAGTAGTCTATTTTTATCATACTAAAAAGTACATTAATTAATGATTGTAAGTATGTAATGTGGTCCTTACTTCAGTTATGTTCATGATGTTTGGAAAAAGTTTAGTAACTTAATTTTACTTTCAATTAATTTTTTGAATAATAATTTTTAAATAAATTAACTTTAAAATTAATGTACATAATAAATTATATTTCTTTGAATAATCTTTCTCTAATTAAATATAGCTTGCACAATGACACTACATAGTAGTGAAATAGTATCCTGGAAGTGTGTGGAAGTACGGAGAAATGTCATTGTCATTAGTGTCGTTGGTGTTTGTGGGGAAGGGGGTAATGAGTCTACGAATAGGGGCCCACGGGGAATACTTGCATTGGGGAAGTGAAATTGATAAAGTTATTTCATTTATAAATAAAAAATAAATGACTTAATAAAACTGGATTTCCTTTTATTTGCCTCTATTTTGTGTTAATTTGAGATTTGAGTATAATCTCTTTTCTCTTCCGAAAGTAGTGAGTAACCTGTCTCACAAGACTACTAATTTACTATAATCTTTGCTTCATTCCATGTTCGTGAATTCAAAAACACAGCAAAGTATAACGAAAAAGCTGTACTGAGTAATCTGTGTTCCCATTCATGAATAAAACTTTTATGGTTTGAATATTACCTTTCCATCAGAAGGGAGAGGAAAGGTGAGAGGATGAAAGATAGTATGAAGATAAGCTGATGGTATAGTGAGAGAGAGAGATAGTATAGTGAGAGAGCTGAGCGGAAATTGTTTTTGCTTTTACATTTTGTTCTATTCTGTTGTCATTCAACAGAGCTAAGTCTATAATGAGAAGGTGTATGTAGTAGCCGGCTGAGAGAAAGAGAACGTTCGATGACCTTGTCATTGTTTCCACTCGCATAGAGTCAATCAGACAACACTGCTTGAGTGTACGTCGAATTGCGTATGAGAGCTCGTGTGTGTGAACAGTTGGGTGTGTGTGTTAGTAGCATCTCACCCAGACTCGGCAAATCTATATTGAGTCCATGATAATTTTGGGGTAATTGATCTCTTAAGTGAAATGATTTGAAGCTTCTATACTTTCTCAATAACAAGATGAGACATAACACATTGAATTGAGATATTTTCATTTAATATACTAAATAGTTATTCCATAAAAATTATTTTAAAAATCAACTTCTTCAAAATTAGATATTTTGAGAAATTTAGTATTTCAAATCATGAACAATACCTTCAAACATGTATGCTCGAAATTCCATGATTCTATTTGCAACCAATTTTGAGATCAATTACCCCAAAAATTGTAACTTTAGGTGCCCATATCTCACAAACTAGTGAACAAAAAGAAAATTCTTCAATTAAAATTTATTTCATTTGATAGCTTAATAGTATCCAAATCGTAAAACTGAAAAATGCTCACCAGAAAAGTTCAAATAAAGCGATACTGCAGCCCTTAATGTTAGCTGGAGAATGGGTGTTACCATTTTGGGTGCAACAATAAGAATCACGTGCCAAGGTGCCTATGTGGTGGGGCAAACTAATGACTGACGTAGTACATAGGCAGCTAACATTTTTTTTTTACGTATATACTGCTCAACACATTGGATAAGTTGCATCTTGTCTACTGCAATAATATTCGTCTATATCCAGTACTGCGTATTTATATAATAGTTTTGGTTTGGTGAAAAATTGAGGACGGTAAATAATAACATAACCTACATTTCGACTGTTTTCAATTATTGAAATGTACAATTTGGGCAATGTGTTGGACCTTCCGTTATGTATCATTTGTACATTAATTAATAAATAAAGTTCTTTCTGTGTGTTGAAACTTCCAATTCCTTTCAACTACCTCAAGAATTTGAGCTGAAATAATAGTATTTAAAGTGTGAGTTAGCATCTAGTTGAATCAACTCAGGCTGACATAAGGTTGAATATAATATGCCGTGGGTTCAACATCATTCAGTGGAAGTTGACTCATGATTGAAAAGCTGGAGAATAAAAGGTCCAAAAAAACTAGTTCTGCATAGATAATCATTCTGTAATCTATTTGAATCTATTTTATCCTGTAATTTTTATAATCTGTTTTAATCTATCATTCTATTGACTCATGATGTTTTCAATCCGTTTATTTATTCGCACATGAATAAAACTACTAAAACGAAAATAAAGTATGTTTGCGTGGTTATGACTGAAAACGAACACAGTATAAAGTCCCAATGCCAACTCTTATTCATTCATTAAGCACTATTTATTCATTCATAAGTGACACCAAAGTAAACTCTCCAGTTACCAATACCAACTGCAACTATTTATCTATTTATGAGTTGGATGGCTCCAATATGTTTGCCGTAACAAACTGAATCAATAAACGGCAAACATTGAAAGCAAATGCTGGTGCAGTCTGCTGCAACATTTATGGCTGAATCTAGGCGAGAACGATATCACTGTCGAGTGTCGCTTATTGGATAATCTTTTAACGGTGTACACTTTATATTAGGGGAACGGCTGCCTTGCAAAATGCAGCACTGTAAATGTTTGCACTGAAATCGGGTGACGGCCATCTTGTTGAAAATACGTTGCTCTCGCAGTCATAGTACAGAGTCGTTTGTATAAAATTTTCACAGCTAGCGTGTAATATGCACGACAAACTAATTACGACAGACGAGTCAGTTCACGAGTCTTTCTCCGAGTCCAATGTCGGAGTCGGAAAAATGGTCTCGAATCAAGACTACGTACAGACGAGTCAGTTCACGAGTCTTTCTCCGAGTCCAGCAATGTTGGAGTCGGAAATAATCGGCTCGAGTCAAGACTCCAATGGTTCTCCGCATATTGTTTATTTAGGGAATGACCAGCGAGAAAACTGCAATTTACTAGCGAACGGTTTTTTCTGTCAAATTAACGACTAGCGTCCTGTCAGCGCCGTTTTAAGCGTCGAGGAATATCGACGCCTGGCAATGAAAATCACAGTTGCGCTCATAACGTTATCTCTTTTGTCCTCTCCTATTTGCTCGCTTAGACTTTATTGGGGTTGACTAGTTGAGAGCTAGTAGGGAAATCCACTAAAGAGCTGTTTGATCTGACTTATAGATTCTTTCTAATCTGCGAAATTCGTAAGTGGATTATAAATTTTTCTACCAGTAGTCTCTCGTTCTATATCTATATGCTATAGAAGCAATGAATAATTCTTTTCAATAATTGGATAAAACGATAAAACAAGAATATTATTGTCAACGGTTCAATTAATTGTTGCACTTACCAGTTCAATGCTGTGTTAAATGATTGAAAATTGATATTAATATCCAAGAAAGTTATTGACACAATTCATTATTATTGAATTAATAGTAAGAAACTTATTAACTGACTCAATAATGTCTCTGATAATGGAAGAAATAATCAGAAAACTGGAATGTATCTCTTCTAGCGGAAGTAAATAAAAGGAAAGTATTAATTTGTTGGTTTGACGATACGTTAAGATGTTTTCAGAAGAAGTTGGAAACACCTTAACAAGTGCTTTCAGGAGAGCTACGAATTGTTGGTCACGAAGTATCAAACACCAATAAAAAGAGACAGAAAGAGAACAAGGAGAAAAGAGACAAACAACTTGTACAGAATAAACAGGAAAGTCGAATAGACAGTGCTCTTGCGAGGGTTTGGTTCAAGCGGCCACTCAAGAGTCTTGAGGGCCAATGTTACTGGCCCCTAGTGGAGAATCCTGATAGATATCGGTTTTCTCAGTCTTCTACAACGATTCAGATACTACTACTCTATCAGATATAAATTATTTCAGAATGAGAAAAATTGGAAGATTCAGTCATGAGTCCAATGTTCATCTATCAGGATAACATATGACTGAACTATAGTAGTGACGTAGAGTAGTACTCCCCACTATTATAGTTCAGTATTACAGAAGTAGGCCTACGTTGATTGTAGATGTGGAGGCATTCAGTTAATTGAATTCACACTACTGTAGTGTATCTCTGTGAATGTTTTCCGTATAGGTTCAATCTCCTTTATAAATGATGGTGTCACCTGCAGACGCTTGGTTCTATTTTGTTTTGATGCGTATACCACATAAAGTATACCATAAAGTACTGCTCCAATCATGGTATACCATTAGTGCAGAACCAGAATGATGTAAACTGATGTAATCTAATAGGTAACTCGTGAACGAATCTGACGTTTATGCATCAATTACATCACTTTTACGGTGATTGAATTCAATTGGATTTTCCTGCTACTAGATTCTAGTCATTTTATTCGAAATTTCATGTCATTTTGTTTTCAAGTTGATGTTGATCACGGTTTAAGGAGATAGATAGCTTCCCAGCATAACTTGACATGCATACTTTATTGATGAAATGACAACATTTTCCAAGTACAGTAAGTTACGCCATCAATTTGTTTGTTCTATTTCCATTTCCTGAGCCACTCAGTATCAATGTTTCCAATTCATAACAATTATTCATCCCAAATTTGTTGAAAAGTATTCCGACTCGGTTAACCCATGACGGCAAACAGTAGCTGACAGAAAACAATCTGCTCGCAATGCACTATCAATGCTATAGTAGTAGTAGTGATTCACTATTGACAATGGCCACTCTTCAAGTTATGGAAAATGGTCGGCTGCTGTGGCGAGGATTGGTTGTAATTTCCGGTTATGACAAACCCTGTCACAGAATCATCATATCATCTATATCTATATCTGAAATAACCACTGATATGTAGCAACTATGGTGAAGCTATATAGGACATTTGGGTTTTCATTCAGAATTCAGCATCATTTGAATGCTACTTTTGCGAAGCCGGCGAAACTGTTCAGCAGACACACAATTGATTTTCAAACGTTTCGCGATGTGCCAATCGACCGTAAAATAACTTCAGCCTATCAGTTAACGAATAAAACGTTCATTCATATAATCCTACAGCTTTTCCATGGATAGTGAGTTGAAAACATTATCAGTCAGAGGCCTTAATACCTTTGGCAAAACATGAAAACAGGCACACAGCAGTATATTTCTTCGGTCTGTATTTTTAAAGCTAGAAATGTGTTGATAGTTTCAAATGAAACATTTCTGTACCTTTAAATTCTATTATCATGTATCACATTTCAGAATTGCTAGAATTTTTGCTGTACCTTGAAATTCTATTATCACTTATCACATTTTTTAAATGAAGGTTAAAATAAGTGAAATTTTCTTCATGCCCACACTGTTATACTGTCAATTTAAATGACAAAAAATCAAATTATTTCTAAGGTTATAAAAAAATTTTCAGATCTTTCTGAACAATTTGGTACAATTAAAAATGATTATCGGTTGGAAAATAATAGCGTCCGAAGGTGTAAACTCGTTTTGACCCCCCATGCAAAAATCATACTGTTTGTATAAATTCAAACAGTATGAAGAGCTCTCAATATCGGCACTAAATGGATGCTGAACAGAATGGAATAGCTTGAGCCTATCAGTAAACAAGTAAAAGTAAAACGTTCATTTGAGTTATATCAAGCCTACAGCCTTTACCTTTCAACGTCGAGTCAGTTTCACAGTAACATTTTATAACCGCACTTTATGTAATTTAGAATGAATTATATATTGTATGCTATCACTTTCTACTAAAATTGATGGAAAATTTTCCTGATCCTTCAATGTACTTAGTAATCGAGTCCGAATCAAAATTGAGCTTTCATTAGTTAACATTATGTTCATTGCAATATCCGCGTGTATATTTTGAAAACGCATGTTATCATACGATCAAAATAATAATATTATATTGAAATGATCTTTGTTGAGAAACCTACGGGTTTAGCAGGACTCCACTCTGTTATCAATTTTCAATAAAATGGATCGATGATGATGATACTAATAATAATAATGATAGCTAATGTCTTTGACAGTACAGCAAATTCTGTTCGGTAGAACAATTTGTTATCTGTATTTGGAATAGTCTTTTGATTGTTCCTCCTCGAAGGTAATTATTAAAAAAAGACAAAGCTTTTGTGAAATATGAATGATCTACCTTCCTAGCAGAGAACTGTTGAAGATTCTATTTTTCCTGTCTTAAATCGAAGAAGTAAGAAATTAATGAAAAAACAAAGGAGCTAGCTTCAAAAATTGTGCAGCTAAGGAGGAAAAACTTCAGAATTTATACTTACATATTTGATAATTAGGCTACTGTGTTCTACTTTACTGTCTGTGAAACTTAATTCTTTTCAAACAGTGATTATCAAAATTGTGTGTCGGAACAGGCAAATGACTAATTCTTGAAAGCTAGAAAACGAACAAGAAGGTGTTTTGTTATACATTTTTTTTTAGTGTTAATAACTGTAGCATTCTCTTCTACAGAGAGTTATTCAAGTTATAATTCTTTTTAGAAAGTCATTTGGACTAATTTGGATAAGAAATTCAACTGTTGTAATTCAAGTTAACTCTTTTCAAGAGTAAACTAAGTAAATAAATCCGAAATTCCTTAACTTGTCCACAGACAAGATGGTGACGATCCGCTTTCGCTGATCCGACCATTGAATGTCACCTGCTAATGGACTCCACTAATACTGAGTAAATCGATGTAAAAGTGAATTACAGGACATAATCTCCGGTACGAATTACATGCCCTCTGCAGGCCAACTAGTAAATTACAGTGACGTCACACGAATTAGTGCCTACTAATCAGATTGCCATTCGTTGAAAGCACCGACAAACTTTTCTCCAATAACGTTGCTTTGATTTGGCGCGAGCAAACGTGATTGGCCGCTCAATCTATAGCGTTTTATTAATAATGTTGAGGTCGTCTGTGAGCCGACATTCATTGCCAATTATTGAATTTCCTCGTCATCTAAACGAATTTATCACATTCATTTGATTGATAACCCTTTAACTAACTCAAATAAACCTATCAACCCTCAACCTCATGCTTACATGCTTTAAAATTTAGACCCATATTAAGTGGGATTTAACTGGATTGCTAATAACTAGTTATTCAAATGAGATCGAATCGTTCAATTAGAAAATAGGAGATAAGTACATCATAAAGCATGAATTGACATGATTACTATATTACTATTATATTAACATCATCTTGAAAAAATAGTTCCCCATTCAAATACTCGATCAATTGCTGATTACAATCCTTTAAGCCATTTTAAACTCTAAGGCTAGGCGTACACCGGTTAGTCAAGACAAGACAAGATTAGTCACGTTTATTCACATAGTTGCTTATGAAGCAGTACACACTGATGCAATGACTAATCGGTGTGTGTTGCTTCATAAGCAACCATGTGAAGAATTGTGATTAAACGTGACTAATTTCGTCTTTTCTTGTCTTGACTAACCGGTGTACGCCTAGCCTAATTATAACATCAAACAGAACTCATTCAATATTTCAATAATAATTCATTCTTGAATGCTGAGTCTATCAAATTTTAAGTGATGATTTGATTCATCAAAATGTTGAGCTAAATTCATTTTACTTTTTTCATAGTGAGAAATTTGATGTAATATTCTCACACTGATGAATAACAATTTATGATTATATTTACAATAATTCGAATCATTACAACTCTATCTACAATTTAGAATCATAATTCAAAACAAAAGTAATCTTCATTAGCAAGTTTAGCTTTTGTGACAAATATCTTAAGAATTGTCTTACCACTCACGCCCCTGTAATATCACACTCTCACGACAGTTTGAACTCAAATCTGTATCACCTGCCATGAATCTCAAATAACCGGAGAGCAATATAGAAAGCAACAACAATAATAATTTAATTATAACTGTGAATTCTTTAAAATAACTTGACTTAACTCCTTCGAAATGTTTCGATAGGCGGGTTTCACAGAAGTGAATTGAATTTAATCTGCAAGTTCCCTTTTAAGGATTAAGACTGTTAATTGAACAATAAGCTCAACATATCTTTGTACAATTTGAATTTTATTATTTTCTGCATTCATGTACTGTTCTGTATTTTTTTCTTCTATATTTTTTCACTATAGACTTACCAGATACTCTATTGAGAACGGACTCTTGTCTAATATTGTGCTACTAGTGTTGAAGAAGAAACTTCTTCCATTAACAATATTATCTTCTTTGACAAACACCTATTTCAAGTTTGACACACTTGGACCCCGTGTATGAGTATCGTGACGTGGCATGAACAGACTTTTCAAGATGGCGGTCGAGGAGATGGAAGAGGGATGGTAGTGGTACGTCTTTGAGACCAGAGCTCGTTGCGATCTCAAGATTCGGCACCATCATCCGGGCCAAAACTTCCATCTGGGCCGCGTGTCCCTGAATATTAATTACCAGGCATGTTCTCCCCTCCCCCCGTCATCAATTCACCCTCCAAAACCTCCCCCCACTCCTTATAGGATCCGTAAACCAGAGTCTTGGCGTAGTTGAGATAAACCCGGAGCGCCTCTTCGATTCCGATTTAATTTAATGAAACTCAAACACGTGTATTAGCCTGGGAAGACCATTGGAATATTCATAAGTAACTCATATCGGAACTTGGGAACCGACGCGGTGTCATTTGAACGAGGGGAGCGGAGGGGGGCCTAAGCAGCAGTAAGACTTGCAGACCCGAGACCTAGATCCACTTAACCACAAAGTAATGGAATGCTTATTATCGATATCGACTTGAAGGGTGCAGAAACGATTATTGGTTGACGGAAAATTACAAGCTTCAAAGTCAACAATTGTTTCAATTTGTTCGATAATTTAGCACCCTATTAAAATGATAATTTTATCGAATCAGGGTAGCCATTTTCATGAACGAGTCCAAAGCTTTATCCAATAGTCTGCCTTAAAATCAGCAAGTGAAAAAAGTCCAAAATATCACTAACATTTTTGACAATCCATTAACAAGTTTGAAAACATATGACAAGTTTCCTTCTGATATGAAAATATCCTTCTCATCAAGATTGAACACATTATCGCTTGTTATATTAACAAAACAAAAATTATTATTTAATACACTCCTTAATGTGTGAGTTTCACACACAGAAAGGCGATGAAGAAAGATGTGATTAACAGTCTACAAATCTATGTCTACAAATAGACATAACTGATTGAAATTTCACCTTCTAGTTGGTGTGTATTTGAAAATAATTTAATTTGATTTTCTATTTTTTTCTCAAGGCCTTATGCAGGAAAGCTTGTCAATTCTTCTCCAGAACTCACACAAGTTCCAAAAAACAACTTATTCAAATTCTCGTTTGACGAGTAGAAAATAACTTACAGTTAGATTGATACTCGCTTTTCTCGAAAGAGGCGAACGATTGAAACTCACCCCTTTCCATTGGAGGCAGCTAACCAAACGCCATTGTACTTTTACACACCAATCAGGGCTTGCTCATGATTTGTTCTATGCACGCACAGCAATAAATTACTTTATCTCGCCGCTCGCCGAACGAAGAAAACCATTGGGCTCTGTTTAATTCTCTTGGATTTGTCTCTTTTCTGTTCCTAAACATGCCGAATCCAACAGCTCCTACTTCCTTTGCAGTTCCTTCTCGTCCTCTTCGTGGTGGTGATTTTTTTTCTTGCTTCGAAGGCGTCGTTGTAGTTTCCCTCTCGCGAATTACTTTTGTCCCCCACCCCAACTTTGCCACGGCAATCACAATATCTCGGTCCCCAAGGAGCCTTTAATCCTCTGCTATCTCCACCACTGTGTGGTGAGGTTTCCACAGCGCGGCTGTGTTCAAGGGTTCGAGCTTCTTGCAATCTCGTCGAAAAAAATCCTACCAACCCCCCACCCCGGAGATTCCACAGCACCAACACCGAAGTTCATCGAGTTTGGTAAAGGTCGATAAAAGGCGAGTTTATTCTAGTTGTTTCTTTCAGTTATCTCTTCGTGATGACTCATCTTTGGAAGGGTTTATACAACTCCTCATATCTTTTTTTTATATCAAGGGAGTTTTGCTATTCCAGGACCAAACATGGGAAGGGGTTACCGTAATCTGGGTCTTTTCTAGCAAAGGAAAAGCATTCAAAGATGAATTGGATGGGATAATAATATTTACCTAAAGAATTGATTAATGGAAATGAAAATGGGATGAATCATTCCTCATTTTCCACTCCTAAAAATTCTTCACCTTCTCAACTATCATGATCCTATCTTCCATGCAATTATCTCTTCATCTATAACTGTTTCTTCTCTTCCTCTTGATAGTCTATTTCAATCTCTTCGTTAACATACTCCTTGATTCATTCAATTCAAATTCCAAAATTCACAATATTATCACAATTCTATTGACATTGACAAAATTACGGAGAAATAGGCTTTATTATTCGGCAAAACAATTGCCTCAATAACTCTAATTCGTGAACGTAGTCCTTTATTCATTCAATACAAATTACAAAATTGACAATATCATCACAATTCTATTGACAATGACAAAATTACGGAGAAATAGGCTTTATTATTTGACAAAAAATTGGCCTCAATCATTCTAATTGTGAGGTCATGCAAAGAATATTCAACATTTCCCAACTCCTTCGCTCTGACCTTTTCAAATTTCTATTCCTTTCAAGTTCCTTCTCATCTTTCTTTACATAACTAATTTTTCACAGTATTTCAACTGCCAAATATCTAGAATAAACATAAATTCTCAAAATAGTTAACACCTATTTTGTCTACTCCTAAAATAAACGCACATACACGAGTATGTAATGAAATACATGCTCATATATGAATAAACATAAATAAACATAATTTCTCATAATTACATAATAAACATAATTTGTTTATTAATAGAATAAACATAAATTCTCAAAATAGTCAACACCTGTTTTGTCAACCCCTAGATCAAACACACATATATATACAATTAAATGCATGCTCATATATGACCCATCTATTCCCGAATTAAACGCAGCAACGTGTAATCAAATTCATGCCACCGTACTATTGACCCGGCTCTTTACATGCATTCTGACTGACACTCGTCACGGCAACATACACACTGTGAGTCAGCCATATGTTAGGGGCGCGTGTACTTCAGTCAATGCAGACAGAATGACGTGCCAGAACAGAAGCACGTATTTAGATGGAAGCATTCACACCAGACGATGGCACAACACACCTGCTTTTATGAATGAAATATGAGCTGTGTCTGACTACAACTATAATTCTTACTCGCTTTCCCGTACTCTCTTTCATCACTCTCTCTCTCTCTCTCGTTTTCGGGAGCGCTAAAGTTTTGTGATTGATTAAGCAGAGCCCCCGGCTGCCGCCGTGCTTCCCCGGTTAATTAATTCCCGACATTGAGGTCGGTACAACTTTTGCAACCTGGTACCAGGCAGGTTCGCATATTGTCCTTATCCGTTGTTCTCCAACAACCTTGCTCTGATCTAAACGGTGCGTGAGGAGGGGGTAGATCAACCTTCCCACCCCGAACTGCATCAGCGTACTACAACTTTCGCTCAGTTTCATCCCAGAATACCCCTACAGAGCATTCCTCGACTCTACATGAACAGAGATGGGCTGATAAATAATATGTCCAATCTTTCTCTTATTTACTGCTGAGTGACTACTGTATTATGTTTATTCTCAATTCATAGCATAAAAGCAGAGACAAACATATGGTTAGTCTATGATAAGACTACAGTTATATTTATTTAATTTAACTCTTGGCATTAAATAGATAGACGGATAGAGAGATATTATTTCTTTGCTATCCTACTCTACAGTCATCAGCAACGTCAAAAATGATATCTCCTATCAATCTAATGCCAAGCGTAGAATTAAATGAATCTGATTATTATACTTCTAGTTCTGCTTCTACTTCTAGTCCTATTACAAACTGTCTCGTTTTAAAATATTTCAAATCGAGATGGAAGATGTAGAGTTCGCATAGTTTCTTCTTTGATATTATTTATTTATTCAAGATTGTACAATAATATGATTGTATAGGATAGAAACACAGAAACCATGTCCAAACCGTTTCCCAATTTTCCCAATTATAATAAAATTTGTTCAGCCTGTGCTGAAAATTCGCTTCGATGCTCGGTTAATGTAAATTATTTAAAAATGTCTCCTTTATTCATTATTCTTGAAAATGTTCAACTCAAAACTTCAATGGCAGCTGATTGATGTAAGTTAGTATTGAAATGTGAATTTCAAGAGACATTCCAAATAGTAGAAGGTTTTTACAGTTCTTTTTATGGTACTGAACATGTTAATTTTGACACGTTTACCATTGATAAAACGTGTTTCTTAATCAATTTCCTATACTTGTATCGATAAATCATTCAATTGTTGAACTTATAGATCTACTTAAAATGTATGCCGCTCTTTTCTGACTGCCCCTCACATAAAAGTTTGGAGATGAGCCAAATCAACACCGATGCCTGTATTTTGTCACTTTTCAAAGCTTAAAAGTAAGTTGGACGTTGCAAATGGCAATTGTCACAACAGAAACTTCTGCTCCACTGTAATTATTATACTTTGAGTTTGCTACCTTGACAGGGGAAAGGCGAAGCCTTGACTTTTAAATAAGGGATCGCAGTCCCCTAGAGCTTTTACCTCACTCTGAAGGGGAGATTTTCACTTTTGTACAGCTTAATAAAACGTAATTGGATGCACGGATGCTACGCACTTTCTCTGTAACGACTGAAACAGTCAGATTCATAAGTAGGAGTTCTTTGAATAAACTTTGCACATGGCATACCAATATAATTATGAAAGCATATTGATGAAAAATATATTCAAAAGACACCTAAGGGTATTTATTATGGAATATAATTATTATTTCACATATATTATTACATCCTCTATCACATAATATTATTTAGTATGGGAAAATCAAATATGGGAAAGACGTTTATTTTTTAAAATGAAGCTTTTGATTGCTATCAGAAAATTGAAAATGAGAAAGAGTAGAGACTCAAAATTGAATTGGTAAACAAAAAATGTTTTTGGAAAAATTTAAAATAATTTCAATTCAATTTCGGGAGAACCGTGAAGAAATGTTCAAGATCAAAAACCTTGTAAATGGATTGTCAGCCTCACTATATGAATATACTCATATTATGAATTGTCACATCATTACAGCTTTCTGCAAGTACAAGGGTCAAAGTCAAGAATTCAAAGCGTTTAAGAATTTATCCACTATGATGCAGCCATGATAATATTGTATAGAAGATAAATTAGTCCTATCCTTTGAATTTTGTGGAACGTTTTTATTGAAATGATTTATTTTCAATCCAAGTGCTTTTACAAAATCAACCATCAATAACTAATCAGTAGTGAAATGTGAATTTGATGAGAACTTGCAAATTATTGTTGGTTGCCTGTATATAGCTGAAAATTTATCAGAACTAGAAAAAAATACTTTGAAGCAACAAAAAGTGTCATTGCTGTAGATGTTGTTGAATGGGAATGAAGGTATGCAACGAAATGTTTGTTATGTAGAAGGCAGCGGCAGAGATTTGAGCGTGTAACAGGCTGGTCAAAGGAAGTCAGTCTGTGGTGGCAGTGTGAAACACGGCATCGGTGCGGAATAATTAAGATACCATCTTCCCATTTAGCCCATCCAACTGACCAATTAGTGGCCTTCAATGATAACCTTCCCCTTCCTCCTCCCCAGTACCCGTATGGGCCCGACCACAACCTATCGGCCACTTGGGATACTTCGCGCCAAAAGCTTTCCTTCACGCGTCATCGACTCCTGAGAGTTACACGGCTGGAGAGAGAAACTGAGTGGAATGATGGGTGACAGGGTGAGAGATTGGAAGAGAGAGAGAGAGAGAGAATGAGAGAGAGAGAGAGAGAGAGTGAGTTAGACAGGAAAAATTGGAGGGAAGAGAGAACTTGGAGATGTGATTTACCAACATCTCATTACCGACTCAGTAACCGACATGAATAAACTTGAGTACGAAAAATTGGTAATGATTTGTTAAAAAAATTAGTTTTAAAAATGATTTCAAATTCAATGGTTATGATTCATTGATTTTATATTATCAACTTTAAAGTTGATTATCAACTAGTAAAGTTTGTGAGAATTTTATTTTGACTTCCGACTTAAACTTGGACAGCCGAATATCTTGAATGCTCTTTTCAAAGAGAAGGCAACCTCAAAGAAGGTAATATAGGTAATATAGACCTTGTGTAAATAGGTCAACAAGAGGGCTATTTTTTAACCTCGTCAGGCTAAATGCGTAATTTTGATAAGGAAGTTCTGTACTATATCGTATTTGATCATTTCAAATTGAATGGAATTAATTTGAAATGTTTCACCTCCAAAAAAGTGCTTTAATGTAGTGTCTCGACTAAATCAAAACAGTATTATATTGGAAAACATTACATGAATTTTAATTCATCTATGATATTTGAAGACAATGCTATTAATGAAGATATGTGTGGAAGATGAGATATTGCAGAGAAAACAGAATTTTAAGAAAAACAAAAATCGTCTTCAAAGAAGTTTCATCCAAAATGTCTAGGGATAATGTCTTTGATTGAATATCTACCATAGCATCAAATTCTTGTAATTTTTTTATTTTAAACACGAGTAAATTTAATGATGATTCATGTTTTACAAAAGAACAGTAAACTATATAAAAAAACTAGAAAAAAATTGTCTTTGAAACAACAAAGAGAAAATTTCCCTTGAGCGAATTCGTGAGATAATGTATATCGGCGAGTCAAAATGTCTATTCGCCTGCTAGTCAAGAGATGAACATTACTTGCATGAGTGATTCAAGTAAAACTGTGCTATCTGTTCGCATCAGGCATACAGTTTCTCATCACATCCTGCTGCTTTGAACACTTGAAAGCGACCAATGTGTTCAATGCTCTTATACGCGGCCGTTCACACGAAACGACGCTTTGAACACTTGATTTCCTTGGAAGCGACCAATGCTCGTATATGCGGCCGTTCACACGAAACGGACGCGGAAACGGCCGCTTCTAAAAGCTACGACGCGACTCTATAAACAAACGCCAGCGACAGAGCACTTTGACTGAAACGTTGCCGTTTCACCGCAAGCTAATACTAGGGCACTAGCGTCTAGCACCGTGTTTACTGCCCTGTAAAAGTGTGCTGAGCAACTCGTTCTCGCGTGAAATTGCTTTGTTTAACGGGCGCTAAATTTTGATTCCGAGCTGGCGAGATTTCAACCCGGTTATATTCTTGGAGATGCGATCTAAACAGTAGCAGTAGGCTACCATCAAATCTCCTGACTTACTGGCTTCAGCATAGCCAACTTAATGGCTCAAGACAAAACGAACTTGTGGGTTCATTACGCCTATGTGACTAGTAGTGGTCAGCTCATTTATTTTTAAAGAGTTTTCGTTGTTCAATCTTTTCAGACATGAAACTGAAGGGTTGGGAACTGATTGGATATTGATTATCCCTCAGAATATCATAATCACATACTGGCGCACAAGGATTTGCCCCTCAGCTGATGACTCTGCCATTTTCTACCTATAATGGTATGAAGAGTATGTGATGTGGGGGTTTATTGTACTGTATTTATCTTATTTTATCGTTTGAATAATTGATAATAATTATAATTCTTGGTTTAGCTCGTTTCAAAACGTTTTATTGTGGTAGTGAATTTTGTAGAGTTGTTTCTAATAAATTCATTAGTTCTCTCTTATTACAGATTATACAAATCCAGATGAACATTTTCTTCTCTATTGTTTCAATTTACTTTAATTGTTTCTTGTTTCAGATGAAACTATTGTAACCATTGTTTGTTCAATAAAGTTTATATCTATTCTATTATTAGTTTTTCCACCCATAAAAAATGTATTATTTATTGGTTCAACTTATTTTCCACACACTTTACAGTCTAAACAGATTTAGATTGAAAAGTTTAGGAGTTACGTTCCGGAATGTGAGTCAGAAAATATAATAGTGAATATTGTATTTAATCACCACATGCTACATCCTATAATATAGTAACCATTCACTCTCCAAGACAAGAAAAAATAATGTATTTTTGAAGAATTATTGCAATGCTGGTGATCAACACATCTAAGTAATTCATGGATGTGACCTTCGAGTATGAAAAGTTTCTTATCTATGATGAACTTCCATTCTCTATCGTAATTAGTATATCAACATTGTAGTCCACTACAATATAAAACCGATCAAACAACTTTGGAGCGTTTTAACGTTTCAGGAAACGTTCCCAGGATTTCCTATTGGATGCTTATCAAGAATTATCATCATTCCCTTCGAACTTTGATACGCTGTAGCGTTTAGTGAAAAATATTCCATTCAGAAAAACACAGTTTCCCTGTTTTGCTGCTTACAAATTTAATGAGATCTGCTTTTTATGAGCGGGTGACTCGTAAGGTTTATATATTCAGACAAGGGAATAAAGAACAGTGAGCGAAACCCATAACTTTTACGGTGAAAGGAACCTGTTTGATGTATTCTGTATTCTATGCGGCGTTTTATGATAGCATATTATATGTCTGTGAGCTCATATAATATGTCCCAGAGATATCACTGGTGGACATTATATGCGACATTGGTTGAAGATAGATTGAGGAAAGTTGCGTTTCGCTGGAGAGGGGAAAAGGTGGAAAGGGGGAGGAATTTGTGGGGGTTGAGATAGGGCACGGACACCCAACAAAGCTCCAAGAACCGCATGCCCTTCTTGCCCCATGGGTTCATCCCCGGCGTATTGTCCAGTGAAGGCTACCTAGTCTGTGCATCCGACTATAAAATCAAAATCCACCGCTTACATTTTATAGCTGTAAGCCTGAGCTCAATTGCTGGTCCTGTGTTTGTTCGGGTACAAAGATCAGGAATTCTCTACATAGTAAGTAATGGAGAAGGGAAAGTTGGAGTGAGAGGGCGAGTGCTGGGACGGAGGGGTGGAGTGAGAGAGAAAGATGGAGAGTCCAATGGAAAATAAAAGCGTTCATAAGAGAAGAATAGAATACAAGAAGAGAGAATGAGATGAAATAATATACGCCGAGAAAGGTAAGAGAGGAGAAGAGTAAGATCCAACAAGAGAGAAACAGATGGTATGAGTGATGAGATTAAATAATAATATCGAGAACAATATTCATAGGAGAGGCAAATAAAGGTGTAAGCTGAAATGAGTTTTGAAAGACACTCGCCTTAACTCACATACTAGAACTGAAGATTAAATTTTTTATCCGACACTACAATACACTGTACAAACATTTATTTATATGATTCGTGTAAAAAGCAGCATAAAATTGAAAATGTCTGCTATTTCATCGATCAGGTAATCTATCTAAGCAATTATGAATTGTTCACCTTTAAACAAGGAAAACCTGTTGCATACTTCAACATTTTTCGTAACTTTCAATCGTTACTTTTTTGCAATGAACAACAAAGAGTAATTAGAAAAGAGAAGTTTTTTTTAATAAAATACTTGGAATCATTTATTGATTTTTTAGCGTATTCACTCACAGAAAAGATAACAAGAGAAAAACTTCCAACCGCGCTGCAGGAAAAAATCCTTCATGGAAAATTTAAAAAAGCTCTTTCCTCTTCTCCCCATGAAGTCCTATGGAAGTGCAATAAGGACATTATAATTGGCCTTTTCCAGTTGCATTGGGAATATCAGGGGGGAAAACTCGGTAATAAGGGGGAGGGAGTCAAGGAAAAGGTTAACTTCTTTTTCTTCCAACACCAATTGCCTTCTCTCACCCATCTTCATACTTCTTCTTTTTTAACTTCAACTCCTCCCACTACTTGCGTGTTCAAATTGGCTCTTCAGTTGCAAGGGGGTAACCGGTAGGGGGAAGAAGACGTAGAAAGAAAGAGGAAATGAGGTGTAGATAGAAAAAGAAAGGATAAAGAAGTATGAAGGAAATATTGAAGACACAGATGTAGAATGTGAGAAAGAGGAGGGGGGTAGAATAACAAGAATATGATTGAATGTGAAGAGAGAAAGAATCGGATAAGCAGTAGGCTGCAAACATTGGGTGTGTAGTGAGAAGAAGTGAGGGAAGTAGCAGGAATAAAATTAGAGGTGGAGGAGGAGAAGAAGAAGAAGAAGAAGAAGAAGAAGAAGAAGAAGAAGAAGAGGAAGAAGAAGAAGAAGAAGAAGAAGAAGAAGAAGAAGAAGAAGAAGAAGAAGAAGAAGAAGAAGAAGAAGAAGAAGAAGAAGAAGAAGAAGAAGAAGAAGAAGAAGAAGAAGAAGAAGAAGAAGAAGAAGAAGAAGAAGAAGAAGAAGAAGAAGAAGAAGAAGAAGAAGAAGAAGAAGAAAGAAGGAGAAGGAGGAGGAGGAGGAGGACAAAGTAGAGGGGAGGACGAGGAGGAGAAAAGAGGAAGAAGGGGAAGAAGATGGGTAGGCGAAGAAGGAGGAGGAGGAGGAGAAGGAGGAGAGACAGGAGGAGGAAGAGGATGGGGAAGAGGAGACGGAGGAGGAAGGGGATAAGGCGAGAGGAAAAGTAGGAGTGGTGAGAGGAGGAGTAGGAGTAGAGGAGAAGGAAAAGGAGAAGAATCAGGTTTAGGAGGTGGAGGAGGAGGAGGTGGAACGAGTGGAGGAGTATGAGCAGGAAAAACCGGACTAGGAGGACAGAGAAGCTCAAGAAAGAAAGAAAGGTTGTAAAGAGACAGTAGGTTAACAAGGGGATGATGAGGAGAAGAGTAGGTGAAAAAGGTGGTGATGAGAGAAAGAGGAGGTGGATGAGGGTATGGTAATGGAAGTGAACAAGGAAGGGATGATAGAGAATAAGTGAGTGGTAGAAATAGAAATCAGAAGAGAAAGAAGAAGATGCACAGTACCGGAAAAGAAATCAGTCGAAGAAGTTCTCGCCCAGAAGCGGGCCGAATAATTACCATGCAGGGAAGCAAGCTGTCGGAGATGATTTGGGAGGAGAAGGGGGTAAAGACATCGGGGTTGTGTGAGGGCTGAGGAAAGTGCTGTAAGGAGCCACTTGATCTTTCTGCCGTGCAAAATGCAATAAGGGTTTGCACGGGGTGGTTGGTGTGGGGGGGGGAGCTCGGCTTTGGAAGAGGTTTTGAAATAGGAGAGTGTTGCTAGGGATGGAGTTCGGGTGATGCCTCCAGGGGGGGCTTCCAAGAGCGGCGACGAGCAGCGCCTTTTGATGTCCCCTGCCCCCCTCCCCCTGGCACCCCCTGTATTCAGGGTTGTTCTTTATGTTGCCCACCGACTCCTGCTGCTGATCCGCAGACAGTGTCTGCCCTGCACCCTGACACGGAAGTAACTTGACTAATCAGCGTTGCTTTGGCCAGCCAACGGCCCGGCAAACGAACATGACCCATCCGGCTGCAACGGATGGTCTATATATAATTAAAGTTGCTTTGACTCGTTGCAATCTTCCTCAGCCGACATCCTACCCACTTGAGTGCTCCTGTATGAAAACATAATAATTACAACAGTTCTTGACAGTTCCCACTATATTTCTGAATTTGTTGTCAGAAAGGTTTACAATCAAATTTACTTGACTCTGCACCATAACATAATGACAAAGTTACATGTTCGAGTGTTATGAAGTGAGGGATGTCACAATAGATACACTTAGGGGCGGTTTATGAGCTCGGGGTTATTTCTATTTCGAGGCTGAAAACCAGATTTTGTGCCGAGTGTTGAAAATTGTTGAAGAGTCCCAGGCGTAAAAGAGCAATATTATAGCAGGGAAAAACCCGAGGTTCAAGAGTTGGGTATATGAGATCAAGAACAGATCATCTCGAGTCTAAAAGATAAACTAGGTGGACTAGTAAATCCCGAGCTCATAAAACCACCCTAAATGAATGGTGATCGAGCCTAGTACCGGAGCAGCACTAACTGTAGATCAATACTCCTGCACTATACTCCTGTAGATCAATGCTCCTGTTCACTAGGTTACACCGGTAATTCGTCACATAATTGGTGGCGAATATTTGAATTTGCAACTGCTGTATAGAGTATATTTTATGTGGTTTTGCCGCTATAGGCATTTTTCCAATCTAGATCCCCGGTGGTAACACAATAACCAAAAATATTTTCCATAAACGATATCAACCTGTTCATTTCATTTTGGTTTCATTTTTCAAAAAATGTCCTACCACAATTTTTTGTGAAAATAAAACCTGGACACGGAAAATGCGCAACGATATTTCTCAATTAACGTATCTTGCTGCAATCAACTCTCGAAACGTTCACAGCGAGGCCTAAATCTAATCGGTTTTAGAGAATTTGTGATCTGGGATCTGTTTGAAAATCAACGGCAAAAAATCAACGTTTGAGGAACAGGGAAAACTTTCTATTATTTTCACTGGATAAAAATTTCTCTCCAACTGACGGTTCCATTGATTGATATCCTCTACCGAGTGCCGAGAAGCTAGAGGTGGAATATTCTTATTACTTCAAAAAAGTTGATGTAATCAATCATGGGTATCATAAAGGAAATTGAGATGGATTTTTGAACAGGAATGAGAGATGTCTCGTCTTATGTCCTCTCATAACCATATTATGAACAATAGCTCACATAGCTCACATAAATAACAAAAATGATAATAAATTATGATACACATTATTGTGTTATCATGCTATCAAGAAGATCAGGGCATTCGAGGCAGAATACTTCCCTAACATGAACAATAAAATGAATTCAGTCTTCTGTACTTGTTTTTTTTGCAAGTTTTTGTAAAAAATTTTTTGTAAAAATGTACCGTATTATTTTTTAAATCTTGAAAATAAATATATCTATATATCAATAATATAAACTGCATCATCTATGAAAAAAAATTTCAGATTCATCTTTGATGATATTCGACAATTAACTGAAGGTTGACACATTTGCCTTTGTTTAACATACGTTGTTATCTGAAACGACTCATCTTACGGGTTGTTAGGAATATTCTTCTTATTCTCGTGGATCGGATGAATCGAGTGAGAAGTGTAAAAGAAATACTTGATAAGTCCAAATTAAATTCTGAATGAAAAGAAATTTAATTTCTGATTCTGATGTGATTCAAATTTCATTTAACGTTTGATCTCTTTCGCAATAAATATTCAATTTATTCAAATAATTATTGAAGTCTGCAATGTTAACATATAGAGTAGAATAGGCTATAAGTTAGAACAATAACAATATTCATTTTATAATAATAACACTTTACACCGATTCATCTTTATCTATACACTAAATTTCAAGTATAGGTACTAAATTTTCTACACACTGGCCTTCAACACTTGTCAATAAGTGGGAAATCAATCAAAGACTCCAATTGACTTTGTTCAGGGTCAAACTGAAAAATCTTCCAACCATTAAAGGAGTTGGACCAAGTATTCACTATCTAAAATTTTTCTATTCTTTTCAAGTAATGCATTAAAACGTACCAACGATGTACGACGCTGTATAGAAGTGCACTCATTTAATGGCTAGCTCAAAACGAAATTGACGATAAATCTGTTGGAATCCGAGCTATTAATTCCTTTTCTTTCAGTTTTAGGTCGTTCCATTTGCCTTGTCGCATTTCTTTCTTGGGACACCGTACTTGTAATCTGACATTAAATCTTCCAGCCAGTTATTCAGGGATGCGGAAACGGCTAAGAGGGTGTCTTGTACTACGTTTTGTTCTGAATAATTTGTTAGCTATAGTTGCTTGCTCCATTAAAATTATATGTGACCAACTTAAATCTTGTTCGGAACGGGGTAAGCTGGGTGTCCCATCGTAATGGATACTTTTATGACTATAATGCGATAGCTTGAGCTTCTTTAATCTCGGCGTTCTATTCTTTTCAAAGCGAGCAATGACTGGAGTTTGGCCCGTAAAAGTAGCTTTAAAAAAGTTGGACAGTAATGTATCAATGTAAGAAGTGGATAAGGGTAGTAGAGGAGCTTCCTCAGTCGTTTCTAGGTGGCATGCGCTGTGCGATGAGCTCGTTGTTCGTGTAAACACATTTTCTACTTGGTGCAACCATGAAGAAAGGCGTTTAGTCGACTCACATTGCACAGTACCAAAGCATTGTAATACTACATCGTGTATATTCAGCTCTGGCACATTCTTATTCAATCTTTGTAGTCGCATGGTACATAGCATGCCATCTGTCGTCGACCGTGAGAACTCACAATCAGAGGCATAGGAAGTATCACGCCCAAGTGACGCCCTCACCCCCAAAACTGATCCATTACTCCGGGCAATAAATAAGTTTTAATTCCAGTAAGAGCATTGTCATTTGTCCGCAACGTCTTTTCTTCGCGTTCAATCTTTTATGTTCGTTCCTTTCGATCATAAATCCAATTATGAGATTGAGTATTTTTATTTGTATGAGGTATATTGATTATCTTCGTTCTATATGTGAGATTGTATTGATACTGGAAGAAATGAATAGTAGAATTGAAGTCAATCAATACAATTTGGACACAAATTCTACCAAAACATTTGAACACAAATTTGAGCACCAATCAATAAATGAGTTTGTTGAACCCCTGAATTTTTTCTTTCGCTGTAATTCTCTAATATCTACTTCCCGCTTTTTCTCCGCTGGATCGACCTTCTCCTCCAGTTTAAAAGAAGCTTTTTTTCAACCCTCCAATCTGTTATGGAGGACATTCTCTTAATAATATCATACCATTCATGCATTCGAAAAATTCAATTATTTCTTTTAAGTTTGCTCAAATTTAAGTTGTTTTCAACTTCAAGAATTTCCAAATTATTTAATTCTATGGAAACCAGCTACTCTCAGTTCACATTATTTTTTGATTGCACCATTACCTTCTTATATGTTTCTAAAACTTTTCATTTTATTGAAACTTTGATGTGTCACCTCTTGATAATTGCTAATTTTTTGTGATCTATATGACAAATAAGCAAATAAATGGTAATAAATAATTGAATATTTTGTATTTTCATAACGATACAAAAAATTAATATTTCTGAAAAATGTTCAATGAATTTTTGTATTTTCTGTGGGTTATTGTTGTAGTAGTGTTGAGAAACTTCATTAATAGTTATTATTCTACCACATACTCTCTACTTGCATTTAGCTTAGACTTGAATCATATCCAATCTAACCAGTCAAAATATTACCCAATCGCCCCTAAGAGCAACCTATGGATTATTTCCTTCCCTTGATGAACATTACCATGCACAATACATAGCCTACTAGTACAAGCTACCCAAATTTATTCCACATCCAATTAGTAGACTAAAGGCTTGCTATACTGTGATGAAAATTGATTTTCAATGCAATGCCTCTAATTACTGTTAGAGTCTCAGCGCAAAGCGCATTCGCTGCTCTCTAAGCTGGTTGCCTCTCTATGCTCCTACAACAGCGAAGCAATGATTTGCAAATTAATAATTCAATAAACACTCGCTTCATTGTTAGCGTATGAAATGATCATGGAGGCGGTGCCTGACGTAGGTATTCGGGGGCACCCTGTGTATTAGTCGGTGCCACCTTGAGAATAGATTAGATCACATCGTATCCAAATAGCTTGGGGTGTTTGCCTATGTTGACGTACACTATTCCATATATTATATACGTATCAATCTTCCTGTACTAGCCTTGGGGTACTGGATTCGGGTGTTTACCTATGTTAGCGTGCACTATTCTAATGTATTATACGCATCAATCTACTTGTACTAGGGAGCTTGTTTGTTTTTGGATTGTACAAGCAGCCTGCTGGATAGATAGACGGAATACATAGTGTGAGAATGGTATCCGGCCATTTATCCAAATCCTATTCTCCGAAATACTTTTACTCCGAACGACTATTTCTCCGAAAAAAAATTCTAATCCGTTCTTCCTAATAAATTTTGTCCGAAAGGACAACGCTCCGAAAAAAATTTAATGCATATTTCTCTTTTGACAATAATATTTTCACTTCAACAAACACTTTTCATCATACTTTTCTAAGAAATATTCGTTCCTACATAGCTTGGGAAGGCTGTATGTATAGAATAATATTGCCCCAATTTCCAAATTAATTAAGGAATATTCCAATATTAATCCAAACCTGTTTTGGTTGAAGTATTGAGAGGTTGGAGTTTTGTTTTGATCTCTTTCAAACTATTGATTAGGAATTTGAAAAATGATTGCTCAAAAGTAATTCCTAAGTAAGTTGAAAAGAGTACACATAGACTGATAATGTAGAAATTAACTTTCTCATAGCTAACAAAATCTGTTATGTTTTGAATAATGACGCCCAAATTCACAAATTGATTCATGAATACACTATCAATCTAAAATTATTTGATTTTAATATTGGAGAGTTGGAGTTTGATCTCTTTGAAGTCTTGATCACTTTGGAAACAATATTGATTAGGAACTTGGAGAATGATCGTCCAGAAGTATTTAATAAGTAAGTTGAATTGAGTAAAGACGAGCCTTTTACTCCGACATAGCATCTGGAGAAAAGCTATATATATATTTTAATGCTATTACCAATTAATAAATATTTGAATATTACTCTATTTTTTCAATTATATTTTTTATTGTGATTCTACCTATTATAAATATTAAAACGTTTGAGTTCTGTGTGTCAATTAATCTCGAAACAATAGTTGATTATAGAATTTAAAAGAAAGATTCTGTCCCTACCTATTCTAAAATAAGTTGTGATGAGAAATACTTTGTGATTTATGAAGGTTAATAGAATACATTTCTCAATTACCTTGGGTAGTACATCCTCAAATTCCAGTACTGTAACTGTTTATTCACCATATGCTATGCCATCTCTGGGTGATTGTTGAATGATAAGAAGGCACGGTATATGATTGGAGGAATGTGAGTGAGTGAGAGATTTAGGTGAATACAGTCAGCATCACACTGGATTCCACTTGGGAAATCAATGTTTGCAGTTGCATTCATCCATGCTGCATTCTTCGAAATGGTCTTTGTTGAAAAATACAATTTTCTATTTTCTTGGGAATATCTCCTAATCTGCATTTCTCTTAGTAGGTTTCCTGTTTATAAACTTTGTTACAATGAGCGAAGTAATTCACTAAAGGGACCTACATGAACAATCTCCAGGTTCTCTGAGAAGTGAATATTGTATTATATTATCAATATGATTATAATATAACTGATAATATACTATACTCATAGTTTATTTTAAGGAAATAAAGTCAAATTTGAACACTTGAAACAGTCATAGTTCGTGTAAGAACTACTTTCTTTTTTTGTATCATGCACTGTAATGTCAAATAGAAACTTCATTGTGAGGGAAGCTAGTATAATGTTATGTTAATAAGTATAAGCAGTTGCTAAGCTTCATTTGAAAGTAACTGAACTTAGAGTAGGCCTCCAACTCTAAAAATGAAAGCAAATATTATTTACAATTTGAAACCAACATCTCAATCACAACTGGACATCCAGAGATCGAATGACATTGATTATGAAAATGAATTTCTAACATTTAGACTCCTTTAACAGCATTGCCGACCGGGCCCGTATCGGACTGGATGAAAAAGCTCCGACTGATAAATCATAATACAGGTATAATCAGGTGAATTAATGTGAGTATAACCATTAAGATACGCCAGTCATTCTCTTCGATCAGGGCCCACACCATACTGGTGTGAAAAAAACCTTAGAATTTCACTTTTGAACCTTCAAATCAAATTTCACTTCTGGTATTATTTGTATACTTGAATGATATTCGAGAAAAAATAATCAAGTTCCAATTCGTATCCACTCTTATAAATAGTCAACTGGGTATGGGAATCTGTAGTGAAGCTCCAATTTGTTCAGGCAGGAACCATAACTTTTTTAAAAGCAAAGCAATAAAGTCCACCCAATTTTCGCAAGCGTGTTTTCCAGTAATATTGAATTCAATTGAACCGAAAAAAGAGCACGTGGACGATTGGATGTCTAGTCTACAGTAATTTCAATGCAGAGTGGAAGACAAAAAAAGGCGAAGGTCTGGAAGAATCTGGAAGGAACGTTGGAAAAAACAAAGAGGAAGAAGAAGAAGAAGAAGGAAGAAGAAGAAGAAGAAGAAGAAGAAGAAAGAAGAAGAAGAAAAGGAGAAGAAGAAGAAGAAGAAGAAGAGGAAGAAGAAAAGAAGAAGAAGAAGAAGAAGAAGAAGAAGAAGAAGAAGAAGAAGAAGAAGAAGAAGAAGAAGGAAGAAAAAGAAGAAGTAGAAGGTAAAGAAGAAGGAGAAGGAGAAGAAAAAGAAGAAGAAGAAGAAGAAGAGAAAGAAAGTGAGAAGAAGAAGAAGAGAAGAAGAAGAAGGAGAAGAAGAATAAGAAGAAAAAGAAGAAGAGGAAAAGAAGAATGAAAGATGGTAGGAGGAGCAGAGGAAGTTGGCAGAGAAGATAGTAAGCCTACTTAAAGAAGGAAGAATGCCCCCTGCTCCCCCGAGCAGGAGCGGTGAGTATAAACACACATTGAGTGCCCTGAAATTTCCCCTGGGTAACTGAAGAAGCATTCGCAGACGCTAAAGGCGTTGAAAGCGAAGCAAGGTGTACAGATAAGGAGAACCAGCAGTGTTGTTTTTGCTGCAAAATAAAAAATGGGAAATTTGTTTCAAAGAAGTTGAAGCTTCCTGTAAATGAAGTTAACAGGGTAGAGAGCCAGTCAGGTTCCACCTTTCAAACCAATATATCAGGTATTTTAATGCCAGCAATCTTAGATAAAAATGGAAGAGTATTGCAAACGGTAACCGACTACTTGAGTATTCCGATGCCAATTCAATTTTTCCCCTCGCTTTTTTTTTATCAATTATAGCTTCCCACCTCGCACGTTCCTGTATCTCGTGAATTATTTCATGAAGTCAGCGATACCGGGGAATAATTTTGAGCGTTGTGTTCGAATACAATATTGTAAGTAAATTCAGTAGCCTACTTTATCTGTAGTGAAAATTGAAGACATTTATTTCTGCACGTGCAGCTTTGAAAATTTTAAATTTGAAAAATCAAATCAAATCAAATCATTCTTTATTTTGGAAAACAATATTACAAGTACATGAAATATACATTATAGGCATACAAGTATTTTATAAAATATCATGAATATACAGAGTAATAAAGCGAAATAATGTACTGTCTTTTATAAAATAACTAATATTATCCAAAATAAGATACTGCTTGCTAAATTCAATTAGAATTTGTTTGCAAGCAGGAGCAAAGTATAATATTTAAAAAAAAGTTTTTTGAATGCTAACATTCACACACTCAAAAGAGTATCTGATGCGATAAAAGTTTAATGAACGATGAACGAAATGGTTGATTTCACCTCCAACTGTTGCCAAATATCCGAATATTTATAAATAATTTTTTCTTCTATAATGATATAATTAAAAGCTGTATTTTTTCAAATATAAATAAAATATTAAGATTAGGAGTATAATATGAGAATATTATTCTTTCGAACAGAAACTGAATATTATTTATCAATAATGATGTTAACACAAATTAGAATTGTACAGATATCTCAAGTTTGATAAATTTCAAAAACCACTATTTAATACTGTATAAATAAGATACCATAAAAGTGCTTTTTCACTAAATTTCAATCAGGATATGACCCGTTATTTCACAATCTTATCGAATATTGATGTATTGATATCAAAATACAGGCTGAAATCGTCTGGAATCATCTGTACGTCATAATTTTAAAGCACATAGGCTACTTGTTTTCCCAATTTCTGAGTATCCGTGATTTGAGTATCTGCAAGTGGGAGTACTGCCTTGAAAATTAGTTGATCTGAAACGGAAGAAATGGACAGCGGAATCTAAACTATGGAGCGAACTATGATAGATGCTTGAATGACCTATCAAGGTTAACGCTTGATATTGGCCAAGGCAAGCCACCAACATAATGGACGGTTAATACAAGCGTCTTCAGGTAACCATCCACAATGGGAGTGACCAGTCGCCACTAGTTCAGGCAAATAGCAGTCTTTCACCTTCATGGGTCATTAAAATAGGTACCAATTAATAGTATCACCAGCTCCATTTGTTTATTCATTTTTATTTATTTTTTTATTTTAGTTTACCTGAGATTGATGATAGTGTAACAATTTAGACTAGTACAGCTAGATATAATATTATGAATATGTGTTTGTGACTTGTGACAATTTTTTCGGACAGTTACGCAATAATCAACTTGAATTTAAGATGATGTCATCTTACAGATCAAATGCAACGTGCACCTATGTATAATACGAATAGTACGTCAATGAAATGATATCTTCTAATTTTGATTGGGTTTTATTGCATTTTTGCGCAACTGACCGCTAGTCTTTTTATTCGAGGAGTCAAAATTAGTTCCCATAATGTGAGAATAACCTTAATGACCATTGAAGATGAATGTCTTATTGAATACCATTTTTATAGTATAGATAAGAGATCATTTCAGAGGAGTTAACATTGTTAATAGGGAGAGAACATACAACAAAAGTCGTAAAAGATGGAGAGAATTGAGAAGGGAGAGCGATGAGAATAGATTGATGTAGAGAATGAAAGAGTTACAGGGCGAAATAGAAATTGTTAAAAGGACGCTGAGAAAGACTTGGCCATTTTCGGGTTAGAACCTGAAAGATATTGCCTGAGGGCTCTCAACTTAGTTTCGGGAGAGACGAAGTTAATCAAGAACTCACAGGAGCTTGTAATTTGCGAGGCTTTGTGGAGCTTCGGCCCTAAGTCTGGGACTTGCGATTCATGCAGCTTGTGAAGTTCGCAGGCAGGACACTTGCAAGCCCCATTGTCCTTTGTAATAGATAAGAAGGCTGAGCACGTTCCACACGATTGAGCTTTACTGATCCTGTCAAACCTATGAGCAGCTGAGACATAATTAATTATTAGTTGTGGACTATATTTCAATAATTTTGACAGAAAATTTCAATAATTGCAAGCTTCAATTTAAAATTGATTCAGAACAGACTGAAATTGACCTCAAGAGTATTGTGGAAATGATTTTCAATTAAGTAATTATTCACTGGATTGAGTTAATTATGGAGATGTAAGAAATTGAATTGCATCGCGCCCGTTGCAAGAAATTGGGTTTAAATCAATCAATCAATCAATCTCGATTCATTATAATAATTTATTGGCTCTTTTAATTGGGGATAAGGCTTAAAACAGACCTTTGTGTAACTGAGACATTGTGTTTTATTTTGTTCTTTGAACCCCTGCGCCCACTAAGTAACTGCTATCTGATTTCAGTCAGCAACCCAGCGTTGCCAGATGACTTTGACTGATAGGTTAGATTACCCGATTACCCGAGAAACAGCCAAATGTCATCTGGCAACATAGGGTTGCTGACTGGAATCAGATAGCAGTTGCGAAGTGGGCGCAGGGGCTAAGAAGTTTATAAATTCAGTTTAAGTTCCATCTTTGCATTGTTGTGTATTCTCGAATACAGAATTACATCCTTAATTCCATCGATAAGGCTCCATTTTCCTAAGTTTATGAATGATAAAAGCAATAATAAATTATATCAGTGTAAAATGTCCTAATGCTAGTGGAATTACAAAGAACAAACATCAAACAAACTTACTTCTGCGTTATGAGTTTGTTTGACGCGGTATCAATGGAATACCCATTGAAGTATCAATCGAACAATTCCAGAAGTGATATATATTTTTCAAGCACATAATTCCAGCCCAGTTTTGAATGTCAACATTTTCTACCTTATCTTTGATGACACTTTATCATTCTTTGACGATAACATTCTGTTATAATTTCAAGATAAGTTTCAGAAGGACAACCAACAGTTTATGTACGCGATTTTAGATTATGGCTCTAATAGCTATAATTTGTGGGTTTATGTGTGGACCTTGCAACCGGGCATAGGTCATTAGGCCATCAACCCTGATCAGTAGCAGGCATCACGCTCCATCACACAGTGGGAGGTCACATGACGTGACGTGTGATAGAAAGCGTGACCCGATCCTCCGGCAGTGGAAACGCAATAGGGCTCTGTTGCGTCCTTTTCTTTCTCCCATTTCGACGTGATCCTGACACAGCAGTAAAGGCCCCCCTCCACCACCACTCCAATCCCAAACTGCTCTTATATGAGTTATAGTGTCGTTACCTTGTCTTACAAGAGTCCGGGAGTGCTAGGAAATTCGCAAAGGCGGCTCATGGAGCGACCCCATGAATTCTTAATGTCCCCCCCTCCTCTTAGCCATCACTGCTCTGTGCCACTAAACCCCCCCCCCCAAACACCTCTACTACCTTCCCCCCTCACCAACAAACCCTTCCAAGTCTTACACGTTCTCGGATAATTTGTAATCAAATTGTCTCACACCCATTTTCTGTGTGCCCCGAAAATCTCAACTTCCCCCTTCCCTGTCATCAGTATGTGAATGAAAATTTCATTTTTCAAACGAGAAAGGAAGACTTTTCAGGTTGCAGCTCCACTCTATAATAATCCCGGATCGTTTGTTAAGTTTGAAGGTTCTCCGGGAAAAAATGAGGGTTTGCTCCCTAGTTCACAAACGATTTTGGAATTGTGGCTTGTAAATTGGTAATTTTGAGACTCCCCACTATTATTATTCTGAGCAGCAACGAGATTTTCGAACGCCCTTATTCAGTTCAGTGGAGTTTAAGTTTTTATTTTCCAGAAAAATGATTGTTCTGGTTGATTACTTCATGATTCACTTTGTTTACTTTGGATGAGTTCATGATTAATATCATTGGGATGATGATTATTGGGATCGCACTGATTTTAACTCGCATATTTCCCACTTCATTTCTGAAAATGATTTAACTTGTTAAAATCTACATCGATTTGTCGATTCCTCTCCTGTGAATATACAACATTTATTGTAAGTTTTAATCCTTTCCAAATGTTATTTGAAACAACAAAGTTAAGATGTAAGTGAAAATGTGTGTTTGAACTTGTGGATTTCATGCCTAACGACTGTATAGCATCACATAAAATGTGATTACTGTAAAATGAAAACATATTTCATAATATGGAATCTTTTAGTTTTTCATGTTACAGTAATAATGCAGATTCTAAAAAGAGAGAATATATTCATAAAACTAGATTTTATCATTTTATTGAATCTGAGAAAGCTCTCAGATTTCTCAGAGCTATCAGAAGCTCGAGAAATCTCTCATACTTTGAACTTGATCATTGATTAATATCATACTAAACATCATCTCTCTCCTTGTCAAATTAATGTACCATTGCGGTCTATCATACTCTGTAAGACTATAAGGATAAAATGGGGTGAGTGTGAGAGAGTGATTGGGAAGAGTAATAGAACGTGAAATAGTAGAGAAAACAGAAGGATGAAAGTTGATGGGAAGCAGAATGGAGTGTGGATGAATGAGTTGTGTGTGATATAGGAAACTCTGTGAATGAAGGAAAGTGATCACGGGAGAGAGGGAATGATTGGAGGTCGAAGCAGCGAGAGATTACAAGCGAGCGAGAGTGATGTGGCTCATAAGGCAAGCAAGAATTTCCTTTCTGACTGAGGAAGCGGCCAGACGAGCATTCCTTCTTATAGGCGGTATCGGTTGCCGGAAGAGGCTTATGTGGAGGAATGCGCCGCATAGCTCACCGCTGCGGGGGTGCGTTGCGACCGCAAAGCGAGGGTTATTTTGAATATGGAAGGGCGAGCCAATAACAATACCGTCAGGATGATCTAAGTGCAAGTGGTTTTGCAGTGTAAGGAGGGCCGCTGCTGATAAATCAGTACGTCTTTTCCCCGCGGTGCAGTTTAGATGGGGCGAGTAAACAATTTATAAGATTTCTTGGGAGGAGAGTGCTCCATGTTTCGCCTTCCCTCCCACAACTAAGACGGTATGATAACTTCACTTCTGTGTTCGACAACTTTGCGCGATCTTATATTTCCGCTTACGATTTTTTCCTCACCAAACGACTTTCCGTAACGAGTCTTCCACTTCTACTTGTGTACTTCTATAGACTCAGTACACTGAAGACCCTCGGAAAAACTTGTTTCAAAGAAAAACTCCAAAAACTTGTCTTCAAAGTGCTGGTCACTTACCACATGTACCGTATCAGACTTTATAATTTATATCACTAATATTACATTTATAATAATATTTATTTCCGCTTCAAATTTTTTCTCTAGCAAACGACTTTCCTTAACGAGTCCTTTACTTCTATAGACTAAGTAGACTACACAGAAGACCCTCGGATAAACTTGTTTCAAAGAAAAACTACAAAGTCTTTTTAAGAACTTGTCTTCAAAGCGCTGATCACTCGCTACAAGTACCGTACAGGACATGAGAATTTACATATTACTATATAATAATATTAATCGAACAAAATGTTTTACAACCATTAAAGTACTTCTAGAACAGACAAGGTATACTGGACTGTACGGACACTATTACCCCTAGTTTTGTGCTATCAGGCTACTGGCCTCATTCTTGACAACTATTTTACTCTATATTCTATCCTGACTTGGTTTCACGTATGCAGATCCTTATATAATATCAATGAATAACCTATATATATAGGGTATATAATGATATAGGGTTTATTTCAATGACAATATTAAAGGTGTTTTGCAAAAGTGAAGCCTCCCACTGTGACCGTCATATTGTGCCAATTCAGTGTCAATTCCAGAAAAAAGGTCAGCGGGCTTGATGTTCAGATTTCATTTATGTTTTAGAAAAAATACGTTTGAATGGAAATAATATAATTGTGGAATAAACTCTCTCGGCGTTTGTCGGAACTGTTGAGACTCGATGTGCTAGATAGACTATTAATTAAATAGCGACAAATTTTAACAAAACAAAGGCGCTCGCGCTTCCGAGTTACTCTAGTTTATCTAGTTTATCAAGTTTATCTAGTTTATCTAGTTTATCTAGTTTATCTAGTTTATCTAGTTTATCTAGTTTCTCTAGTTCATCTGGTTTATCTATATAAGATCAAAATGTCACTCATGGCATTCATCAGCCGAACTAAAATTCTATTGAACCAAAAACTTTCAAATTTTTGCTGCTATGCTCAGATGAACCTCTAGAGGCGGTCTAAGAATGGATTCAAAACTCGCAAAGTAGCAAATGTGCGACAAATTCTTGCAAAAGACAAAAGTTGTCCGCTTCTAGAAGCACTCGAATATTTCACGCACTCCCAGCTTACGTCAAACAAATTGCACATACAGCAACTGTCGCAACTGCTTCATGCCGTTTGACGCTTGAGCCTGACTTGCTCCTTTCATCTACTGTCCGAAATGAAATTGCTTTCTCTCATCCCACGCACCTCTCACACCCTTCCCTCATCCATATTTCACCTGTAGCGTTCTCTTTCACTTCTTCCAGCTCACAAGTTTTTCAGTGTTCATTACGAATGTTCTTCCCGACAAAAAGTGACAGATCCACTTTGAACATGTTGAAATGGTGTCTTGTTCCTCGGAAGCATATGAGCGAAAGTTTTATTTGATTATTTTGACAGCAAGTATTGCGATGCAGAGTGAGGTGATTTTTCAGACGGAGCAAAATTCTATTTCGTATGTGATACATGTTTTTCACTGCTCCTTCTGATAAAATAGTTTTACTGATGTCTGTTATCTATTTACTGTTTTATTTACTAATTCACTGTTCTACTGTTTTACTGAAGAATGTGAACAAATGTATACAATACACACTAAGTTGAATACTAGAACGTATCTTCTGGAACGTATCTTATTCTCTCACATGAACTCTGTTTAATTGGGTATTTTACATAGAAACCCCAAATTTTGAATGAAATAGTTTTTGCTTTGACAAGTACAATCTATTTGAAAAACAAAACAGCTTGAAATTATTACAGTGTTCTTCCAGTAAGATAGTTTTATATTTTTTAAATCAGTACTTTTATAGTTGAATGATGATATTAAGTAAGAGGTTCATATGCAAAAAAAACACAATTTTGGTGTTCTTTGGCTTCAGCCGTGTTACTTCCATCAATTTTTATCTTCCTTGGTTTTGTTATGAAATTCAAAGATTCAAAGTTCAATCACCCAGATCTACATTTCCGAATTGGAATCTCAATTACTGCTTCAACTCGTATTGGAGAAGAAATAAATGTCTTTAGTACAATAATATTGTGTGAATCATGGATAATTCATGGAGAGCATGAATAGCATTCTTATCATAACAGCGAATATCACATACCAATTGATTTTCTAACTTGTCAAGAGGAACCCTCTAGGAGCAACAGCACAATGATTCCGGATAACAAATAATAGCACAGCCTCTCATTATTTTCATGGCCTTGGGGGGTAACTAACTTACAAGGACACGTAATTGTGAAGGGAGGAGAATGGGTGTTGATGCAGTCATGAATTTAATAATAAAGATAACGGAAGCGACTAGTCTGTAGGAGGAGATAGAAGGATGGTGTAAACTTGGAACAAAATGAGAGAAGAAGAAATGATTATTAGATGATAAACGAGACGAGATTATGAAGAAGAAGAGAGAGGAGAATAAGGGAGGGAATGAAGTTGAGAAGGAGAGAATTTTGAAAAGACATTGAAGAATATGATGAGGAAGGAAAGGTAGAGTAGTGGGAGAAACAAAGAAGGGAAATAAGAAGAGAAGAAATACTAGAATTGAAGTAGAAGAGATTAAGGAAGTGAGAAATACATGACCTAAGAAATTGAAGGAGAAAAAGAAAAGCGAAAAACAATAGGAGGAGAAACAGAGAAAGAATGACGATGAGAACAGGAAGGCGGATAAAAAGGAGGTGGATACGGAGGAGGTGGAGGGGAATGGGGAGGAGAAGGAAGAGAAAAAGGAGGAGGAAAATGTGGAGTAGGGTGTAGGGGAGGAAGAGAAGAAGTTATAGTGATAGAGCAAGAAAAATTAGGAGGAGCAGAGATAGAATAATTAGAAAGAGAGAAAAGAAACGAAAGGAAGAATAAAGGAGGATGAGAACGATTAGGAATGTGAGAAGTAGAAGAAGGATAATAAGCAGAACGATCATGAGAAGGAAGAAAGCTAGGAGTCTCAGGAGAAGAAAATAAAGAGATGTATGAGAAGACGGAAAAGAAGGAGAAGAAGAACAAGAAAAAAAGAAGAAGAAGAAGAAGAAGAAGAAGAAGAAGAAGAAGAAGAAGAAGAAGAAGAAGAAGAAGAAGAAGAAGAAGAAGAAGAAGAAGAAGAAGAAGAAGAAGAAGAAGAAGAAGAAGAAGAAGAAGAAGAAGAAGAAGAAGAAGAAGAAGAAGAAGAAGAAGAAGAAGAAGAAGAAGAAGAAGAAGAAGAAGAAGAAGAAGAAGAAGAAGAAGAAGAAGAAGAAAAGAAGACGAATAATACCAACAAGAAAACTATAAAAGCAGAAGAAGAAAACTGAAAACTTTATGGTAGGGAGGTTCGGTGGAACAAGGCGTGGTATACAACAACTGTTATGAGCCTGTTTATATTTTTGGAGCAGCGGAAGTTAGTGTGGGGTGATAGCGAGATGGGATATCAGCTTCAGCAGCAGTCATAACAGGGCTCAGATAGCCTCGCGTTGTCTCCTCAGGCAGCAATTAGAAGATCTTCTGTTGCCGTGGCCCGAGGGCCTTGCTTCGAAACCCCTGCTGGTCCGGCTTCCTTGTTTATTGGATGGTATGCGTGCAAACCCTTCCTTGCTCGGACATTGGTATTCTCGGCGCAACCCTCTTCATTCATTTCCTTCTACTTTCTCTACACATTTCCACCCTTTTCTTCTTATCTTCCGCGCTATCACTTTCCACACTTCTCTGGACTAGCCCCTTTCTTCCTTATTCAATAATACTTTTCACGTTTCTTCAACACTTCCTCCTACGACCATGATCATTCTTATCTTTCCTAATCACTATAATTCGACCAAGTTTTCCTAGTCATTCTCTTTCCCTTCTTTTCTTCTTTTCTCCTTCTTCTTCTTCTTTCTTCTCCTTCTTCTTCTTCTCCTCCTTCTTCTTCTTCTTCTTCTTCTTCCTCCTCTTCCTCTTCCTCTTCCTCTTCCTCTTCCTCTCCATCTTCCTCTTCCTCTTCCTCTTCCCCTTTCTCTTCCTCTTCCTCTTCCTCTTACTCTCCCTCTTCCACTCCCTCTCACTCTTCCTCTTCCTATTCCTCTTCCTCGTCCTCTTCTCCTTCCTCTTCCTCTGCCAATTCCTCCTCTTTCCAACTCACTAATTTTTTTATAAACTCAATAAATTTTTTATTAACTCGATCTTCATCCTACCTTTCATACTTCAAATCTTCTTCTCCTTTTCACATTGAATAACTTCTTATCTTTTACTTCTTACTCTTATTCGTGTTTTCATCTCCTATGCTTTATTTTCATCCCAATTTACTCTTTCCTTCACGATTCTATATGATATACTTCATTTTTCAACATTTTCTGCTCTATTATTTACTCCACATTCTACACATCTACATTCAAAAACGTTCCATTTTTTTATTTTCTTCATTTTCCAAATATTTTTCTATCCTATGCCTGTCTCCGTTTTCCAAACATTCTATTCTTTTCGGTATTCTGTACCTTACTTCAATCTACATTTTCATTGTCCTCTTCTTCTTCAACTTCCTCTTCATGTTCTCCAGTACATTCTCATCACAAGTTCTCCATAAGCCGCATCTGAAATGTCCCTATATGTTCCGGGGAGCAGCTCTTCTTATTTCACTAACCTTAGCACATGACCCCTGGTCGGCCGGACCTTCCCGCTTCAATCTCCGAAACCAAGGAGGTTCCCCCTCCTTCCTTGATTCGCCACTCCTCTGCCCCTTCCCCTGCGTTCCATGGAAATGTCCGGGCCAATTTTCTCGTGCATTGCACCCCTCTTTGGCTTTCCAAATAAAGTTACAGTCTCTTATTGCGGGCATCCACCGTTTCACCCTCACACAGTAATTTCCCCTTAGCAGTAATTCCAGCGGACTATCGTTATTTTTATTGCGTACTACACTGCAGCTAGATTCCTCTCATGAATTGCTGAGCAGTTGATGAATTTTGCAGAGCGCTTCGTTCATTGAATCTAATGAGAAACTGCACTTCCCGGTCAGATATTTTGTGGCTATCTGGGAATTTGCTAGCCTAGCAAGACAAGTAACTGCATTCCGATAAGGAATGGAAAATGCACCAATCATATCCATGACCCTACAGTAATATTCCTATCCTTGCACAAAGTCACTTCCCTTGCTAATGGAAAATGCAGCGAAATTGGAAAAATCAGCAAAATGTTCATTAGTGAGTGGACCAGAAATTCATCATCTCAGTGTTATCTAGTTTAGGAATTTAGTTAAGAATTTTTTTTATTATCATCATATTTGATTAAGCTTTTCCATTGATGAGAAGAATGACAAAAAGATAGGTAAAACACTCACAGCTTTAGGTGGGCTCCGACCCACCACTTCATTTTTCATCAATGTTTTTGAAGACTTCAATGTTCTTGATGAAGGGACTTTGAACATTCTGAGGACTGGTTCACACAGAAGGGAGTACACAGTACAGTGATGGTCAGAGTCTGAAGTATTTCAGCTCACATACGAGAGTACAAATGATTCGTTGTTGGCAGTTGAGGATAGCACTCAGTGGCTGAGCGGAATACAGGACTCAGGGGAAATGGGCCAAGTTACAGTTGATTGCGGCTTGATGTGCTTCAAGTCACTCTTTATTGGGTACGATTTCAGGATGGGATCGGACATGGAAGACGAGAGGAATATATTTGGAAGGAAGAGAGATAAGAAGGAAGAACAGAGAAGAGAAGATAGAGGAGGAAGAAATAAGAAGAAGAGATGAACATGAAAAGGGAGAAGAAGAAGAGGAAGGAAGGAAGATAAGAAGGAGGAAAATAGAATGAATTATTATTGGGGAGGAGAGGAGAAATATAGTGGAAAGGAGGATGGAAGAAGAGCCACAATATTAAGTAAGAAAAAAGTAGAAAGAAAATGAAGTGGAGGAAGAAGAAGAAGAAGAAAAAAAAGAGAGAAAAGCAATAAAGGGGAAAGCAGAGGGTTTGATTGGAAGAGAGATTGAAGGAGAAAGTGAAAGAAAAAAAGAGGAAGAACAAAGAATTAGGAGAGGAATGGAGAAGGAGAGAATAATGAAAAATAGGAGAAGGGAAAATAGAAGGTTGAGGGAAGGAGGGAGAAGAGAACAGCAGAAAATGACAGAAAAAGATGATTCAATAGAAAAAATATTGAGAAGGTGTTTACGGATTAATGAAGTTATTGAGAAAAAAGAAAGTTTGTGGTAGCAAAGAGGCTGATGAGGATAGGGTGAAAGGAATAAGTCTTGTGCGGGGAAGGAATAGGGGAGGAGAGGAATTAATAAAGAAAGATGAAGAGAATTTCAAAATGAATAAAAAAGGGTGATGATACTCTATTGTGACGTAATACGAATGAGAATAAAACTCAGGGGGGAAGTGGAGTGAGTATATGACGACCATTGTACTTGTCCGAAGGAAACAGAATAGAAACTGAAAAAGAAAGAAAAGAATGAGATGAAGAAGGAAAAGAATGAGAAGAAGAAAAGCCTGAATTAGATCCGGTCATCATCGTTAGATGGAAGCTGCTGATGAACCGGAAGTGAATCTGACCGGAAGTGACGAACTTAGCACAGCAAAGTGCGTACAATGCCCACTACTTGCCACTTGTACTTGCCACTTTTTCACAGTTACTTTGCCCTGAAACCGCTTTTTGTCCCCTGCAACTTGTTTCCGTCCCTCGATAATGGCAAGGCTGCTTTATTGGACGTGATCAGACCTTCTGCAAAGAGAGGATTCACTCATGAGCAGTATTGGTTTCTAGTTTCTAAAAGAAGCACGCTAAAAGAGTGATCGATTTGGAGTTTATAGTCGCAGTCCAATAAAACTCATTCTATTGATACTTCATTTTATTCTGTTGGACTGTGACATTCAGTGTATATGTTTTCAGTGAGATGGAAACGTTATTGAGACGATCGATTATTATTTAGGCCTGTATGAGACAGAATATCAAACATAGACGAATAATTATTATTCTATTTTGTAGAATCTGTATTCTACTTATTTAATCAATCAATCAATAGACCCATTTGAAGAAGAGACACCGATAGTAATCAGATAGATAACTTGGGGTAATTCAGGAAATAAGATTTGAATTTATGACAGAAACAATCATCTGCGAATATTACTCATTTAGTATGAGAATGAATTTTCATTATTCATGGCGTTTGAACGTTCTCTGCCATTCAAATTGAATAGATCTTTTGAATTCATCCAAAGATTGTCTTATGAGAGGGAATGGGAAAGCTCCAAACAAGTATTCTATTCAGTCCAAGATGAATATTTTGTTTTGAGTTTGATGGAATCCATATTATATCCTATATTCGTATACGTTTTATTATATTTATATGTTTCATTCTTAGCAAACTTTGTGAAATCCGATGCGTCCATATTGTTCTCATTATTTGAATAAAAAAATTGTCGAAGAAACAAAATTGAAAATATTTACATTATTGTAAATTAATGTATGTACACCATTGTACAACATTGAATGGGTTAAAAATATATTGATTTCTCACCAATTTCAATTGATTATTTTGGATTAGAAATATCATTTTGAGATGTTTGATGGTTTTATCGCATTGCAATAACAAATTTTATCATTTTTGTCATCTCAATTCGATTAAACTTCAAGAAGATTTGTGGCTCAGAAAGTTGACTTTATTTCTCAAATGAAATTCCCAATCATCATGGATCATTATTTTGAAACCACTACTAATTCAAATAATATCATAATTGAGTGTGCTACAGATATAAATTCATTTGAACTTATTGAATGCACTTCATGAGAGGAAATCCAAGTTTGAAAGTCGGGTTTTCAAACAAGTGGCCCAGTTTAGAAAGACTTCTCAGTCTAACAGCTTAGTGTGGCACGGCCCATAATCCAACTGAAGCTTTTGCTTGAACGGTACAGATAATTTAACTAATCCAATAAAAGACGAACGAAGTATTGAGTTGTCTCAGGCTGTCAAGTTGAGAAAACTAATTTGGAAAGGAACAAATTAGAAAAGTTGCGGACATAATGTTTATCCACTGAATACAGATGATGGTATTAGTGAAGTTTGGACAGACAGACGCTTCTGGGTTCTTTGTCGCCTCGCGTTCGCACCAACTCAGGCATGATAACGATTCTATTTCTTATGGTTCTTCTTCACTCTCTTCTTCACAAGCAAAACGTTCTTGTCACTTGTTACTAGGAGTGACAATCAGAAACTCAAAGAGAATTGAAGGATTCATGAGCGATTTAACTACAAAGTCTTTCGAAATGGAATGATATGAGAACAGGACAAACAATAATATGAATGACTACAGATCCGTCTCAAGGATGATAGGGAATCAATCTGGGGAATTTTTTCATATGAAATGACATTATCAATATTATCGTCAATAATACTATCGTCAAATTATCGTCAATATTTGTCAAAAATCTATCCTCAATCTTGTGAAATTTACAAGACTATAAAATTGTTAATAAAATTTGTAGTTATACTATGATTTTTTTACCAATCATTGTTACACAATGGAGTTGTACCAATGATTTTATTTCTCTCTCTTTAGAAAGTCTATTCCTCTTCTCTATCCATTTAGATTTCTCAAATCAATATAAAAAATCTCAAGTTGGATCAATTTTAGTTGGAAATTCAAAACCAAAATCAGAATATTTCATTGATATGAAAATTGAAACACCTGAACAAATGAACAGTGTAGGCCTTCTGTATTTCTATTCTATTTGAATGTTGGGTGTTTTGGGAATAATTTTATTCAAATTTGTTATAGATATAATGAAACTATCGATTTAATGGTCAATCATGAAGTCATTTTAACTAAATCGCATGATTCTCATACCTTATCGGTGATTATTTGGAATTTTGTAATTTTACGAGATTCAACTAAATATTTGACATTTTAATAAATTATGATCTCTCGGGGAAAACTAACACTTAGTTTAGCATTTGGGTGCAAATCCAGACAACATCTACGTGAAATTGGATAGGAATCAACAGATTGTAATAATTTATTAACAGAATTCCACTTGGGATAGCTCAAATATTTGCTGTTGAGAATAAGCGAACCGTATAATACAAAGCTTTTCGTGCATGCCACATTCGCTCTACGGGACTTGAATTTCTATGTGAAAAACTGAAACTGAGTGTGAATTATTTATAAACAACGATCGACGGTCTGCAAGCAGGGCTGAGCAGAATACGTCAATGTAGCAAAAGGTTTTCTCCAACAAAAATGAGACAGAAATTAAGCCGGGTGACTCATGAGTTCAATTCAGTGGAGCTGAAATATTGGGACTCGGAGAGCGAACGGTCTGCTACAAATATGTATTCATGGGAATTGTGGATTCTTTGAATATTTGAATATTCAAAATGTACACATGAATGACCTGCAATATACCTACTTACTTATTGTACAACTTTCCATCCCTATGCGAGTAGTGTACTCTCCTACTTTCCGTAATTCCCTCCCATACTAGCTCCGTCATGATTCTCAGAGCTATTCTGGGAAATCCTCAGTGATCTCTAAATTTCTCTGTTCCTCACATCTTCCTTGAACATCCAATGTATGAATATGAGATGAAATTCTCATCTCATATTCTAGAATCTATTACTTTCCTCTTTCACAACTTTAAAATAATATTTTCATGTGAAAATATGAAGAGTATTATCGGTTGATCATAGTGGATAACAACTATTTATTTAGCGTATGGCTTTTAATAGTGGGGAGACCCGAGTAGGGTTGTTCCACTTCATATTGGATAACAATAATTCAATAATAAAGTGATACAATTGAAAAAGCATTTTTTTATTCGATTTGGAAAATGGTACAATACTTGAAGAATATGAAAAGATTAAGCTTCAACTATCGCCGTTGGATCGCATACCAATTTATCAAACCACAGATTTATTGAAAATTCGAGATACTGATTTCGCATTATCAATCTCTGGTAATCTCACCTGGATTGAGAGATTGGAGTTTACCAGAGATTGGTAATGATGTAACAACCCAAACCGGTATCGCAAATTTTTAATAAATATGTGGTTTTGATAATTGCTTCCAGTTTTTTTTATTTACTAAGCTATATTCTTCTATTGAATTTGGTAGTCTATTGAATGGACATTCTCGTAGTTCAAAGTTTGATTTCATTGGCGTCTTTCAGGTCGTTGTGCTTTGTTATCGTCTGCTAGGGCATCTAGAAGGCACCACCTCGAGAGTGCTCGCACAACAGAAATCCTCCAGAATCCGGCAAAAATAAAGTTGCCAGCTTAGCCTTAGCCGGGCTCCCGCGGGAAGACAGGGAAATATTAGTTCGCCTTTTTTCATCCCAAGTCCTGGTTCTGGATGACTGATGGAGCCCCGAGGAGAGATAAAGTCGCTGTCGAAAAATCATAATACAACGGCAAGAATGAAGAGGTCGCTGCTGCGAAACTCACAGCAAAGAAGATCTCAAGCGGGAGAAAGAGAGAACAAAGTCATGGATGGGACCTCTCATCCGCTATTTCTAGATGGAATCTCCAAGCTTTTTAGAAACAAGACAGAATATGACAATTACTTGACGCGAGTCTCATTCCCACTGACAACTGTCAACAACTTGTCTTTTCCTCAAACAAGCTAAAACTTTTCGGGAATTGGATTTTTTTGTTATAGAATAATTCAATCCTTTTCAAGTTTCAGTTTGTTGATTAATTAATTAATTTTTACAGAATAAATTCTAAGTATTTCTGATTGCTCTTAATTTTCTTTATTTCTAAAATGGAAATAAATATTTTCTAAATAGAAATAATTTATTCAAGGATTCCTTGCAAACTAAAGAAAATAACAATACTCACTCAAGAGAAATGATTGAATGCTTTTCCTCAAGTAGGTTTTCGCTTCCAGGGACAAGGAAAACAGTTCAACTAGTTCAAGTTCCAGTAAAACTCCTCAGAAATCTTTCTTGAGTGCGCTTTCGTGTCCAATATCATTCTAAAAGTACAAAGTAATGTTAATGCATTTCACTAGAGCCGGGAAAATATTTCTTCTCCGTTAACTAAATCTTTTCAACTTCATCTCCAGTTGATACAATATTCTGATACTTCTGAAGAAACAGAGTATAAGTATCAAAGTAAAATTACGATAAACAAATTCAATTGATTCGATCAAAGTATACTCAATTTCCGATAAAACGTGAATAGATGACTGTGGTTACGAATTTTCTAAATACGATGAGACGACAAAAAAGAATTTTATACAATAATCTTGAAAACTTATCTGGCACCAATAAGGTTGAATTGAAGGTCAAAATGTCTGTTATCAATAATTTTACGAGTAGATCTTCCTATATTCTGCCTTGTCGTTTTCAAAAGCTATAAAACATTACAATTTTATTATTCCATCAGAAATTTATAAATTTAAATAGAATAATAATGAGCACTACAATTTCGCTGCTAATAATTAAAATCAAGTACAGTGCTATTCATTTAATTTGACGCTTTGCATGAGATAGATAGATAGGTAGAGAGATATTATTTCTTTACTATCGTACTCTACGGTTATCAGAAACGCCAAGAAATGATATCTCTCTATCTATCTATTCATCTAGAGAATCACGCTTATGCCAAGCGTCAAATTAAATGGAATTTGATTTCCGACTTATCTTAATCACCGACTAGAACTCAGACGTCGTTGAGGACTCAAGCTTAGCTCTTGAGCCTCATCTATATAGGTAGTTAGTATATTTGTAAAATAAAAAAATAATAATATTCCGATGGAACAGCAATAGTTTTCTTATTGTTTGCTTTTAATGTTTAAAATCAACTTACCTAGCAACTAAAACTGTGGCGTTGTTCGCGAGCTCTTGTGTCGCTTGTAGATCGACAGTTAGTTGTTTTGTACGTCTGAAAGCTGTGACAAAGTCGTCGTCAGACTCTTGTGCTCATAATATTTCCCTTTGTGTTGACAGGCGTCAGCTCTTAGCAGTGATTATGTATGCCTTCAGCCTCCAGTGTATGTGCCTTTGGCACTCAAATCGTAGTCGCTGAGTTGTCGAGTGTTTCCTCGCGGTAATAGGGTTTCAGGCGGCTCACAAAGCCCAAATCCCACCGTCACTCGCGGATCTGAGGAGAGACTGCTCTTTACGCGCCGATCTGTTATAGCTTGCAGTTATTAGGGCAGAGTTATTAATCGTAAAGATAGGAAGCTGGCTTTCTAGATTGTATTAAGCCTCTGATACTCATGCTGAGACAATCTTTGATGTAACACTAAATTTCATGTCAAGACATTGTTAAAATGTTTCTTCAACCCAGAGCACGTAAAACTATCATACTTGATTTTCAATGAAGTGGATTAAATTAATACAATAGTAGATAACAGAATTCAATCTCCTACGATAATGATTATTATTTACATCAATACAATAATTATCGAATAGATTTTAACTACCACTCTATAATTGGGATGAATCGATCGACTATTTAATACATACCTGTGATTGAGTATAAGTACAATGACTTGAATAAATTGATTAAGGGTTGTAAGAATTTTCACGTGTATTTTTTAAGGAACAGATCACAATCTAAAATAAATTTCACCCCTGATTCCTCTTAATTTCATTTCAATTCTACTATGAATTTATATTTTATTTCATAATCATTAGAACATGTACGAAATATGAAGAGAATATCATTGTTAACATAAATAATTTAACACATAGGTTATCTTACAGTACACTTTCACACTTTGAATTCCGAATTCTGAATTGAAATCTAAATTCAAATTGAAATTCAATTTTTTTTCGATTTAGTAACACATGCAAACGGAGAATTCAATTGATATTCTGAGATAGAATTGAGAAGACGTAGATATTTTTAAACCACTATTTACATTTTAATCACATTGCAGTTACCACATTGCTTATTAAACATCGCTTATTAAACATCGCAAAAAAATATCTTCAAGATGGAATAATCTCACTTACTTGTAATTAAATTTCACTTGTAATCTCTCCTTTATTCGACTTCTCATAATCGTTTCTCTTATCAACTTCAATATATTGATAAGATTATAATATTAATTAATTAATTAATTAATATATTGAATATGTTGATTTAATATCAATTAAATGCAACAGAAAAATATTTTCATGATGGGAAAATCTCACTCACTTGCCTAATACAATAATTTCATTTGACTTCTCAAGGATGCCACCTTTCTATCTCTTCTAGAAGTTTCAAATTACCAGTCGCGCACCAAACATTAATTTGTCGTATTGCGAGCCATGACTGCGAACACTGTCTTCAATGTTAATGTCGGACGGAATTGTTCTCCAGCACAACGAAACGCCAGGTTAAGCGAGGTTGGCGTTAATTAGGCGAAGTCACCTCGGACGACGTCCAAAGGGATTAAGTTGCTAGCTGATGGTGGGGAGGAGGGGGTTTGAAGTTGTGGTGGAGAGGTTAAGGGTGAAAGTGCTCCTGGGCTGAGCGCCCGTGTCAGATTAGATGGTCTGGCAAGGCATCTGTCTTCTGGACATTCATCCTCCTTCTGACCGTCTCTCAGACTTTACCCCCCCCCCCTTTTACCCCCTCCACCCCACCCCTAGAACCCACACGTGGCATCTTGCTTTCCTCCCCTTTTTCCAGTGCGACAAATAACATCAACCCCCTGACACCGACCGGTCTGTCTTGAAGCCTCTCGAAATTAAGAAAAATCTCTTTGCGCGCTACGTGTGCTTATCTCCCCGAGGGCGTAACCGACTCCCTTTGACTTTTATCAGGTGACGGACGCTGGATTTGGCTGAACGCGTGAGATAAGCCACCCCAACTGAGTGGTTTTCATCTTTTCCATCATGATAATTAAAACCCTATTGAAGATAGTAGCCATCTGCAATAATTTGAGTAATGTGAGACTGGAAAAATGTGATATTGGAATCAAACATTTTGAATGTTTTGAGGATCAATTTCCAAAAAGGCTTGTGGAGCCAGCTCCAAATAGCGGATTTATATCACATAACCTAAATGGATGTAAGTAAATGACCACTGTGTGCTTACGAATAAACTTGAAAATTTTATTCAACTTCCAGTTCTAAAATAATCTCCTTTACTATGAAATTCTTGGATTCCAAATTCTAAGGATTCTATGTATCCTAAGGTAGAATCCAAAACTAATCCTGGTTCCTCGGATACAAATGTCCTTACATCCGATTACCGCAAAGTCGGCAGCCAAGAAAGCGAAAACGGATGGTGAGAATGAGTGGAGCTTACACAAAAGATAATAAACTTCGTATTCCAACTGATAAATTTCTTAGCAGCAGTTCAAGTGAAGATCTATTGGTTGAGCGCCATAGATGTGAAATACTGCTGGAAATCTATGATGAATGTCTACTAGCGTCTCATGAATTATTCATTGGTAGTTAACTAGGATCTTCTGCTTTTGAACATAAGTTGTGAAATGCCTGCAAGGGACGGAAGCTTTTCCAAGTTGGCGGTGCTTTTGGTTTGTCGGTGAAGCAGAAAACGAAGAAGAAAAAGAGGAGGTAGAAGACCAAGAATACGATTCATAAGTTTCTTCGACCATAAAATAATGCCAGTACACAAAGTATCCGATTTAACGCTCCAGATGTCGTCATATGTCTCCCATGAAGAATCCAATTCCTCTCACAGTTCGAATCGAGCGACACTTTCAACTGAGTTCTGCGTTTGTGATACTTTGAGAGCAATACTGCAGTCTTGTGAGCCAGTTTTCAAAGTGATAAATCAGAATTTGCTCGGGAACGGCTAGATTTGTGGCTTCATATTATTTGCAATCGTTCTGGCATTCAAGAAAGCACTGGAGTAACCTATAATGTCTATATTTGGAGTTCACATAAGAATATAGCAGTTTTGGAGTGTAGGCGAATTCAGCATCGAATAAAATAAGCTTAAGCTATCACTGAAAAAATTGTTTGTAGGATATATCTGGCGAATGAAATTTCGATTAATCATTCTAGAATAAATAATTTATTGTAATTCTAGATTGAGTATATTCAGATATTTTGAGTCTTTTTCACAAAAAGTCGTATTTTCGAAAAGGAAAACATTTTTTTTTCAAACTATTGTCTTCAGAGAACTGACATTACCGTTGAATTTGAGTGCTTCACCATCATAATTTCTAGTGACATAATCACATGAATGAACTCCATCGACGTTCAGGAATATTGATTCCATCAAACTGCTGAGAGTTTCTGAACTGAATAAATATTAATTAAGCAAATGGAAATCAGTAATACAGCCGCAACGTGAATTAACAAGAGATATCAGAGCATGAGCTAATTTCATTTACACTGAACGGTATTAGTGAATATTTCGAAAGCGCCACCAGATTTCTGGGAAAGCGGAAAATTCATTAAAGCCAATATTATATCCAATTTCCTCCGTCCTTCTCAATTTCCTTTCGACGGCTGAATACTGGTCAGAATTATACTTACCGTAGGCTTTAGCAGATCCGGGATTATTTAAGATAAAATTGAGTTTGGCAGTGAGCTTCACATCTTGAACGGTTTAGAGTTTCTGTGTGTATATCGGCTGCGGAGGCATTTTGTGATAAACTCATTTCCTGAACGAAAATCGATTTCTCAGCCTAAAACTCTTCAAGGCTTCTCAAGTTTTCCAACACAGTTCGACTTCGAAATTGAAAGAGTTCTTCGTCCTTATGTCTGCCATTCGTACAAAACTCGCTTAAAATCTTAGGTTTTCTCAGTTGTGAATTCATATGACTATTCTTGGAAATGGTTTATTTTTCACTAAGGCTATGCCTTTGGATTCATTCTCTACATAATAATTATGTCATATAACTTTCATATAGTATGTCCTGTATTACAGTATATATAACCTATGTGATGATTCCGTCACATATTTGAAGTTGTCGTTCTCGGCTTTCTGCCTTGAAACTTGACATAATTATTCATATCAAGTTAATTGAAGAAACTTATGACGTATGAAATGAAGAAGTACCAATTGTTTGGTAAGAATTTGTACCAACAATCACGTCACCCTCTCATTATTGACATCATTTACAGCAATCAATTTTAATTGATCTAGAATTATTAATAGTCTATATAAAGTTATTCCATGATCAATAATCGCGAGTTATTTACAGCAATCAATTCTATAATTGATCATGCATAGTTGATCATAATCTATTGGAAGCTATTTCGAAACTTCTCTCCATCTTATTAATTGTGAGATTCTTGTAGTTCTAGAAAGAGAACTCGCTTCACTTTTAATTCTACTTGCAATACTTCTCTCTCGACTGTTTACAACTTTCTTGATCTTCTCTCATACTCTTACGCAACTCAGTCTTATTCCCTTGTCTGTAAACTACAAAGTACCGGGGCTGGAATGAGAAAATGATGATTGGTGACCTAGCAACGTTGAAAGATCGGGAGAATCTGTGAGCCGGCTACATGCAATTTCACTTCAACGTAATGTACGTTTTCTTAAGCAGGTTAAAACTTTGTCTATAAAACTTGTCCAAGAGCAGGCACAACGGCTTTGCACAACGGAAATGCACACGGCTCTGTTGTGCGACTACTTTAAGCCGCTTTGCTGCAGCTAGCACAAATACAAACTGCTACAAAGTTCTGTGCGCGGAGGGATTTTGTCGGAAAATTAAAAAGCACTGTCTGTTGACTCGAGAGCGGCAGGAACAACAGACGATGTTGTCATAATATTGCTGTTGACCAGTGCTAAACTTCTTCCAACTTCTTCTTAGCTTTACACGGCGGCGATACCTAGTGCAAACGCATGAATTGTCACTGGATGAGTTATGAATTTTTAACACAATCTTGAGTACCTCATCGGTGTTAGGAAACTACTTAAAAAATCAAATGATATTTCTTTATTTCACTTTTAATCTCGTTTTTTCCATTGAAGCCAAAAAAAAAATTTATCAACTTCAAGAATATTTTTATGTAACTAGAGATTAATTTTCGTTGTCTCAATGTTTCTCGATATATTTGAGAAACTTTTTATTAGAAACATATTTTATTCTTTATTCATATAATAAAATGAATGGAACTTTTAATTAGACGTTTTTATAAGAAATCAAATGAAACGTTTCTATAAGATACACTGATACATTTTCTTCATTCTCATTCATACAAGAAAATGAATAAGTAAATTTAATTCCATGATAGAGATAACCAAACCATTTTTCCAGAATCGTTGTCAAAATGAGTAGATTATTTTAGTTCAATTGTCAAAAAATTCTAGTCGTTATTTTGTATCATTATTATTATTATTATTATTATTATTTTTATTCAAATATATATTAAATTTATTCACAAAACTAATAATTATACTTGTGAACAGTAGAAATAATTAAAATTGAATTGAATGATTATTTTGTATCATTATCATCGTTCTGATACACTGATCTCGAAAAGTTGTATCTATTTATTTCTGGAATCGGCATATATTGTGGAAGCCTCTCGCTTGTTCAATTTCTGATGGGTGATGGCAAATCAGGAATTCCGTGTTTGTGTCGAATATAGCCCAGGTCACACGTTTTCAAACAAAGAGACAAAACGAACGAACGCGTGTTGTAGGCAACGAGCCGAAGTGAGTTTGAAGATGATAAACAGAATGAACTACACTGAGCTGTGTGTTGGCGCCTGGTTGAAAGTGATAGCGGGTGTCGCTATCTATTATTGGCAGACATAACACATAAAAGCAAGCCAACAATACTACGCCTACGAACGTTTGACACGTAAAAGCATACAAACGTATATATTGGCATTAAATAACCAGCCGAATATATAGATACATTCACGTTGAATATAAGATAGCTATATTGACGTGGCCTTTGAAAGACTCGGCTGCGATTGTAGCCACCCTATTAGGATGTCAGTTCACAGAGAATTCTGTAACACTTCTCTGGAAATCGTTACAAGAATTGCCTTGCTGTTTCCCTGATTGTTCTGTCAGAAAAGATGAAATGTTGAAGGTTTTGTATTGGAAAACGAGGTCAATTAGATGATGGTTGATATAGTTCGGTTTCCTGGAGTTTCTATGTCGGAATCTGGTTGATTAAGTTTGATAAAGTAAATAATATTGATGATAGTTCCCTGACGTATCAATGATTGGAATGAGTGGATAGAAAATGGATGTATCAGTACACCTCAAGGTCATCTATAACGTCATAATATGGAGAGGGCTTATGACGTCATGGATGACCTTGAGCTGCACTGAAATACCTATTTTCTATCAACTGGGATAATTGAATGGAATTTTCTTAAAATCTCGATCAAACGTCATTCTTCCACATTTGTGGGATATGAGTCAATGATAAAGTACTTCAAGCTGCAGATAATTATATTATATACTCCAAAGCATATTTTCGGTACATTAAGCTGAGCTGGGACGTGTTTACTTAGACTGTATTTTTACTTTCACTGTATTTTTACTTCCACTGTATTCATCAACAGGAATGAATATCGGTTAAGCAGTTAGCAGTCCAAAACTTCAGCTAATTAGAATTAAGTATTCTGATAAGAGAGGATTGCGACAGACAGTAGATTTGAGTAAGGCATGGAATAGCAACAAAATGAAATCACCTCAAACGTTTTCATCATTGCATGAAAATTACTGTTTTTAACTTTTTGGAAATTATTAATCACTGTTCCGTGTAGCATGTGGGCTAATAACATTATCTTTTTAATCATGGTATTATCTCCTCATCTCTGCATCAGAATGACTTGATTAAATTGTCTGAATGATTATTGTGCTTTTTTCCGTGGATATTGTCACAGAAACTCAATTATCTCTTTTATTGTGTAGCGAAAATTATCATAGTTTTTCATGTTATACTGGTGAGCAAGCAAACTAGTACATTCTAAAATTCTAAACTCTAATGGTGATGAGATTGAAACCGTACTAACTAATCGTCGCAGGTACTTTAATCAGAGCCGAGTTAGTAGAAGAGCATACTATCCAGTCTGATAGTACTGTAGTCTATAGTCACTACTGCTAGTCAGTACTGCTATAGTGTACTGCTAGTCTGTAGTCATTAACTGCTATTCAATTCGGAAGCAAACGATATACTCGTTCCTGTCCAATATAACGTCCCGTGGAACACCATGGTGACCCCATTAAATGGAACGTCTACAGTTTTTTAATGTCGAACTTGGCGCATAAAAACTCAATATTTCAGCCAAGTAATTTCGATGATAGAACCGAACCTTATTCGAATCTCTCTTTCTCTTTCTCTCTCTCTTTATCTTTATCTTTCTCTTTCTCTTTCTCTTTCTCTTTCTCTTTCTCTTTCTCTTTCTCTCTCTCTTGCTCTTGTTCTTTCTCTTTCTCTTTCTTTCTTTCTCTCTCCTCTCTTTCTCTTCTCTCTTTCTCTTTCTCTTTCTCTCTCTTCTTTCTTCTTTCTCTCTTGTTCTTTCACTTCCTCTCTCTCACTCTCTCTCTTGTTCTTTCTCTCTCTCTATCTCTCTTTCTTCTTCTTTCTCTCTCTATCTATCTCTCTATCTTGCCATCACTGTTCCCTCACTCTACGATAAGAGAGTATTCGACTCTTTTTTCTCTCTCATTTCTCCTACCCTCTCTGTGCCCTTATTCTAATTGAGAAAAGAGCTTCGAGTAATGTAACGGATCGTGCCGCAATTTTTAATCACCGATTACCTTCGGTCCCTTTAATATCAAGATACTAACTGCAATCATAAAATTGAAACGCGGTCGTTCCTTCTTCCATTCCCTGCTTTCCGCAATGTCTTTCTTGCCTCTGGAACAACTCACCACTAAAATAATATAAACTGCTTTTCATACTTTTTTTAGTTTTCTGTGATGAAGAATTCAATCATAATTTCATTTTAGTTCTCGATTGATATTTGTGGATAGAAAGGATTGAGTTCCAATAAATCATCAAGATATGAATCGATTTAGATATTTTAAAGATGAAAGAGATAATAATTGATAAAGAGAAGGATTCTCTCAGCTTTAATTGCATGATGATTTTTCGTACTTAATTTTGTTAGTTTTCCTGAAACAATTTTGTTCTATTGAGCCTGCGATCATAAAAATATTCCCTATTCATTTTGCTACGGTACCAGGATTAAAAATAAATTATTTGTAATAACAGCTATTCACATTTTACAATTCAACAAGAATTGATTCATCTCCTATACAATATTAGAAGAAAAAACTACATGATGTTGTCAATTCCATTATTTTAGTGACAAAGTAGTGGAATTGACAACATCAGAGTGTTCTCTTTTATCATGGTGTTCGACAACATCAACATAAATAGGTTTACAATATTAATATGGAATCTGTAATCTATTATAGTGGATGGATTATTTGAACATTGTAGAAAGCTGTAACAAGGTGATTCATTGTCTGTAAAAATATCTCAGCACAATGAGCGTATTACATTTTACATGTTAAATTTTATCATGCACAGATCGAGTTGATACACATATTATTGAGTATATTATTCACAAATATTGTTCCAAAGTGAATTATCGATATTTGAAATCGACTAGCGTAGGCTCGCAAGTCGATCATAAATGGATATGGAAATCCAGTATGATTAGAAGGGTGTATAGCAGTGGTAAGTACATAGATAAGCATGTGAAGACGGCTTAAGTGTATTTTGGATGTTCTTAGCAGGGAAAAAGCACGTGTACGTAAATTATCCTATAGTAGGGGAGCTCGAAGTAGAGATTGCAACTGTGGATGTGTAGAAAACAGGCAATTTCAGCAAGGAAGATAAGAGTGATCAACTCACAATAATTCATCATTTATTCTTTTTCTCCCCATGCTTTTCCAACCACTTGGTATTCCTCCTTCCTCACCTGCTCTTCACCTTTCCTTGCTTCTTCTGAACTTTCTTCTTCCTTGTCTAGTTGATGATTTTCCCTTCCTCTTCACAGTTCCACTTATTTCTTACATCGCTATCCATTTTCTCATCCTCCTTCTCCTTCTTCTATTATTTCCTATTTCTTCGATATTTCCTATGATATTCTCTCCCCTCTCCAATACCTTCTTCATCTACTTCCAGTTGCTGCTATTATCTTTCTCCTCTAATTCTTACTACCTTTGTTTCTTTCAATTTTTCTAAATCTCTATCATCATTCTTTTTATTCTCCTTCTTTATCTCTTTTTTCCCTGTTCGGTTATTTTTCATTTCCTCATCTTCCTCCTCCTTCTCCTCCTCGTTATTGTTATGGGATCACATATTGCTAAGATTGCCATAGCAACCACATAAACAAACACTGAATATTATGTTACCAATTCATTCACTAGTTATCTTGTATAGTACACGTTTCAAATAAAAAGATGTTATTTATAATTCAAAGTCATAATTTATTATAATTGATACAACATCTCAAAACATGGTGTCAGGTGTACAAATAACATTATGAAGTGAATCATGGATGAAAAAATATATCAAGAACAAAACTTGGAAACAGAAGAAAGAAGACGTACAAAAATGACGAGGTACGCACCAACGCCCAGCCCACTTGAAATGGAGGGTAATATGAGAGAAAATATAAATTTTTTCACACGGATGTGGAAGAATTATGTTTTAGCAAGCGGACTCACAGTGGAAGATGAAAAAACAAAAGTCGCACAAATGATGACTATAATCGGCGATGGAGCTTGTAAAATCATATACAAGATTATGGATAATCCAGAATCAAACTCAGTGGACGAGATACTAACTACTCTGAAGAAGAAACTTGCTCCGGAACTAAATGTAAGGTATGAAAGATACATTTTCAATAATTTAGAACAGTCGAATGATGAATCATTTCAACAATACCTGATGAAATTGAAAACACAAATCAAACTATGTGCATATAAAGACATGGAAGATGAACTATTGGTAGACAAAATAATATCTTCAGTCAAAGATATAAAATTAAGAGAAAAATTATGGTTAGAAAAGGATTTGAAATTGGAAAAGGCAATTGAAATTTGTAAATCAAGCGAAGAAACAAAAAAGCAGTTAGAAATTATAGAAAGTCAGAAAGAGAATGAAATTAGAAAGGTAGAGTTTAAAAATAGTAAGAACCAATCTAAAGAATCCAGAATTTGTTCTTATTGTGGACAAAAATGGCATCAGAAATTAAATAAATGTCCTGCTAGGTTAGCTACATGTCATAACTGTAAAATTAAAGGACATTTTGCATCTGTATGTAGGAGGAAGAAAATGAAAGAAATACAGGACAATGACAACAGTATAACTGATGAAAATTCAATCGATGTTATAAAACATAATCAATTTAAAATTAATAATAAAGTTATGAGTGAAAAGGGTGTTTTTGTAACACTTAAAGTAATTTTGAAAGATGATGTAGAAAAAAATGTGTATTTCCAACTCGATACAGGCGCCTGTTGTAATGTTATGGGTGAAAAAGCTCTGAAAAAAATATTTAATAGAAAAAATATAGAGTTATCACCATGTACATCGATATTAACAGCAATCAACGGAACCAGACTAGGTGTCAAAGGAAAATGCTACATAAAAGTAAGAAAAGATGAAAAAATACATGATATTTGTTTTATCATAGTTGATTATGATCATATGCCTATTCTGTCCTATGAGGAATGTGCTAATTTGAAACTTATCACATATAGTAAGGATGTTACAACTATAAAGAAAGTAGATGCATTGAATGAAAATAAATCACTCGAAAAATTTAGAAATGTTCCAAATTCAACAAAACAAATAATTGAGAAATACAATGATGTTTTCCAAGGATTAGGAAGGATGAAAGGTTTAGCAGAAATTGAAATAATTAATGATAGGCCTCCAGTAAAGCAAAGTCCAAGGAGAATTCCTATAGCATTAAAGGAAGATTTAAAAAGAAATCGAAGACATGATTCAACAAAATATCATAACAGAAGAACCTGGTTATACAGACTGGATCAGCAACGTCACAATCGTTAAGAAAATAATAAACTAAGAGTGTGTTTAGACCCAACATTTCTAAACCAAGCAATAAAAGACACAAAACAACAACTTCCAACACTTGATGAAATTATTCCTGAACTAAATAAAGCAAAAATATTTTCTACTATAGACGCAAAAAAAGGATTTTGGCAAGTGGAACTAACTGAAAGAAGCAGCAAACTAACAGCATTCTGGACACCATTTGGAAAATTCAGATATCTGAGACTTCCTTTTGGATTGTCTACAGCAATGGAAATTTTTCAAAAGAAAATGCTGGAAATTACTAACGGATTGAAAGGAGTACATGTTCTTGCTGATGACATACTAGTAGTTGGATATGGTGATAATGAAGACGATGCACAGAAAAATCATGATGAAAATTTAGAAAAATTACTTGATAGACTAAGAAAAGAAAATGTGAAACTGAATGAAGAAAAAACAAATTTATGCAAAAAAGAAATAAAATTTTATGGCCATGTATTAACATCAGAAGGAGTCAAACCAGACAAAAGTAAAATAACAGCTATAATAAATATGCCTGTTCCTTGTGATAAAGAAGCAGTACAACGTTTCTTAGGAATGGTTACATATTTATCAAGATATATTCCCAACCTATCTAATGTCACAGAACCACTGAGGAAGTTAGTGAGAAAAGAAGAGTCATTTATATGGACAAAAACTCAAGAAGATGCATACAATGAAATAAAGAAAATTGTATCTGAAGCAACACTTCTAAGATTTTTTGATACAAAAAAACCGGTTGTAATACAAACTGACTCATCATCTTTTGCTGTTGGATGTGCTCTGATGCAAGAAGGGTTCCCCGTTGCCTATGCATCAAAAACACTTACAACCACTCAAAGGAATTATGCACAAATAGAAAAAGAAATGCTAGCTATATTATTTGCATGTCAACGCTTCGATCAATATATTTGTGGGAAATCAGATGTCATAATTGAAACTGACCACAGTCCTTTGGTGTCCATATTCAAGAAACCACTATTGAAAACACCAAAAAGATTACAAAATATGATCCTATCACTCCAGCGGTACAACATTATGATAAAATATAGGCAAGGAAAAAGTATGTATTTGGCAGATACATTATCAAGAGCTCCAGAGAGTATCCAAAACAACGAAAAGCAAATGGACATTTACAAAGTAACAAGTGAGAACATTGAAGAATATGACGAAATAAGTACAATAGAACTACTTAAAACGGGTATTGAGTATGATTGTATATATACAGTAGATTTTGCAGATAAGTCTATTCAAAAAATTGCTGAAGAAACAAGAAATGATGACCAACTACAACTACTTAAAAAACAAATTCGTGAAGGCTGGCCACAAACAAGAAAAGAAGTACCTGATGATATAAAATGCTATTGGAATTACCGTTGTGAATTAACAATTGAAGAAGACATCATTCTGAAACAGAACCAAATACTTATTCCAAGATCACTGAGAAAGGAGTATTTAAAAAAACTTCATATGGGCCATATGGGTACAGAATTGACACAAAGACTAGCAAGACAATCTGTATTTTGGCCAAATATAACCACAGAAATCAGAGAGCTAATTGGATCATGCGAGACATGTGCAAAGTTTTCTAGTAAACAAAAGAAATTGGAAATGAAATCTCATGAAACCCCAAATGCACCTTTCGAAACAATCAGTATGGATGTATTTGAAATAAATATGCATGGACAAAAAAGAAAATTCCTAATAACAGTAGATCATTTTTCAGATTTTATTGAGATTGATGAACTGAAGGACATGACAGCAAGAAACTTGATTTTAATCTGTAAAAAGCATTTTAGCAGATATGGAATTCCGAAAACAGTGATATCAGATAATGATTCAAATTTTGCATCGAAAGAATTTAAAGAATTCAGTAAAAATTGGTACTTCAACCATATAACAAGCAGTCCACACTATCCTCAAAGCAATGGAAAAGCAGAAGCATCAGTCAAAATAATGAAGAAGATGATAAAAAAATGTATGGAAGAAGGTGAAGATTTTTACAAAATGCTACTGGTTTACAGAAATACACCAAATAAAATTGGGTTCAGTCCTTCAAAAAGGATGATGGGACGGTGGTTGAGATGTGACCTACCAAACACGGAAAAATACAAAATTCTAGAACCAGAAGAAATAAAAAAAAGGATTGATGATAATAAAAATAGAAGTAAAATCAATTATGACAAAGGCGCTGTTAAAAGAAACGAACTTCAAGTAGGACAAGAAATTTGGTATAGAAAGCTTCCCCAAAGTGATGAATGGTCAAAAGGTAAAATAATAGAGGACACAGGGAACAGATCATTCAATATTGAAACAGAAGAAGGAGCTGTACTACGAAGGAATGAAGTATTTCTAAGACCACAGAGAACAAGAAAAATTCCTACCAGATTAAATGATTATCATTTATATTAATAAAAAGAAGGGGATGTTATGGGATCACATATTGCTAAGATTGCCATAGCAACCACATAAACAAACACTGAATATTATGTTACCAATTCATTCACTTATGTTATCTTGTATAGTACACGTGTCAAATAAAAAGATGTTATTTATAATGCAAAGTCATAAGGGATTATAATTGATACAACATCTGAAAACAGTTATCCTCCTTCTTCTCCTTCTCCTCCTCCTCCTCCTCCTCCTCCTTGTCCAACTTCTCCACCTACACCTCCTTCACCTTCTTCCAGCTTCTGCTACTCCTTCCCCCTCTTATTTTACTGCCATTTTTTCTTCCCAATTCTCTGTCCTCATCATTACTTTCATTCTCCTCATCTCGCTTTTCCTCCTCTTTCTCTCTTCGTCCCTTCATGTCATTTAAGTGACATATTATTCTCCGTTTCCATTCTCTTCTTCTGTGCCTCCTGATGATACATGAATGAAACTTGCGTTAAGGATTACAGCTTGGTTGTTATCTAGCAGGGGTTGCCTTGTTGTGTGATAGGCTGTTCAACTGACTGGTTTAGTGGAAATTGATGGAAAAATGTTCAGGGGGAAAAATGTGTAGGGATAAAATAGTGAAAGATGGGATGTAGAAGTGAAGACAGATTGGATGAGGGAAATGAGGGATGACACAGACTAGTTTGAGTATGAAATGATGGAAAAGCGAATGTGGAGAATGGAATAAATAGAGTAAAGGAAAATGACAGATGAATTTAAGAATAAATTCAATAAAGTGTAAGAAAAGACGTAGAGGAGGTGATGAATAGAATGGAGAAACAATAATGACAAATTTCAGAATAAATATAGTAGGCGGAATCAGGAGGCGGAGACCAATAGAATCGATAAAGGAGACAGACGAATTTGAGATTAAAATAGTGGAAGAAAGAATGTAGAGAATGAGAAAAAGAGAATGAAGGAAAAAGACGGACAAATTTTAGAATAAATAGAGTATTAGAAAAGATGTATAAAATGGGACAATAAGAATAAAGAAACAAAACAGATACATTTGAGAATGAATAAAGTATAAGAAATAATGTGAAGGAGGAGAAAAATACAATGAACAAGACAGACAAATTTCAGATTGAATAGATGTTGAGCAGGAGACAAATATTATTTATAAAGGAGACAGAATTTGAGGATAAAATGGTGGAAGAGTTGGATAAAATTGTGATAGAGGAGGAGAAAAATAGCGTAAATAAAGAAAACATACGAATTTGAGAATAAAATAGTGGAAAAAAGAATGTAGAGAATAAGAAACGAGAATGAAGGAACAAGACAGACAAATTTCAGAATAAATTGATGTCGAGCAGGAGAAAAATATTATTAATACAGGAGTCAGAGTTTGAGGATAAAATGGTAGAAAAAGAGAAGAAAATTGTAATAGAGGAAAAGGAGAGGAGTGGAATGAGGGGAGAGGAGGAAACAGACAGACAAATCCAAGGATAAAATAATATAAGAAAGAAGGATGTGGAGATGGAAATAATTGGAATGAGGGGAGAGGAGCAGAAATTCAGAGGAATTTGAGGATAAAATAGTAGAAGAAAGCATATAGAGGAAGAGACAATTGGAATGGAGGGAGAAGACAGACGTCTTCAAATCGAAAAGAATCGCTGATAGGCCGTGCGTAGAACGCTTGAAAGGAGGGTGGCAGGAACCTTTCATAGGAAAACTGAGAGCCGCACACGGGATAACTCACGCAATCCAAGAACAAGGGCATTGTAATGGCCCTTTTATACGGTGTCTGTCACACACAGCGAGCCCTTTCCCCGAATTACCTTCGTCCCTTTTTGTAGCTCTCGTTGTCATCTTGTTTGCCCTGAGGGCGCCCGCCCTGCACAGGGATGGCTGCACTGGAAAACTTCAGAAGGAAATCAGGTGGCCGCGTTCCCAACGTTTCCGAAGCTTCGCTCCCTCAATCAATAGCTCAAAACTATTTCTCGAACCCCAACAAAACTATTACCGAACTATTTACTCTTCCCTTGAGAAAATAAGTAACTTCTGTGTTACAAACCTTCACAAAATTATTACTGAACTATTTATTCTTCCCTTGAGAAAATAAGCGAGTACTGTGTAACAAACCTTCACAAAACTATTAAGGAACCGTTCAATTTTCCTTGAGAGAATAAGCATGTACTGAGTAGAGCAAGCAGGAAAACGTGAGCATGCACTACAATAACAACCTGCCAAGAATTCCAATATTGAGGTTGACTACAGTTAACATAACTACAGTTATAACAATTCTAGCCTTGTTTTCAATTGATGGGACACTGAATAACTCCATAAAAATAGTAATAACATGTTACTCAAATGTTTCTTCTACAACCATACTCTTTTACAGGTTTTCAATTGATGGGGAACAATATAACTACATTCATATACTCAACATAATATACATAACAAATTGCTCTAGGGATGCTTTGGGGTTCAACTCTTTATAATTATAGCAACAATATTTTCTGGTCTCTTTTGGGAAATGTATCCATACCATACCGTTTACATACATCTATTATCAAATGGGAGAGCAAGTGAGTATTAAATAAAGCAGCTGTGCATTTGCAACGATGATTGTAGTTTTATGGAGGCATAAATAGAGAGTTCTGAAATTGCATTATGGTTGTTATTGCATTCAAAATGGTTCTCTGTACTAAAGGAATATTGTGATTATTTTCACATGATATATATAAGTTTTCATATATATAATTCTCCCACAATACATGGATGTTGGAGAATCGCTTTCTGCATTCGGCATCAATAATGACATAATTTGTCATCCACGTTATACAGATTATCGAACATAATATGACTGTGATTGCATAAAAATTATTTTCTTTCCCAAGACTTGCAGAATGTGATAAAGGATATTTTGGTTTCATCAAAACAATATTTAAATCAACTTCTATTCTCATAGAATCTCGATGCTCATGATGTTGGAGGCATTCTGATACTAGAGAGGACCAAATTGAAGAAAAGTTAATTAGGGGTTGAGAAAATATTGGGGAAGACTGATAGAGTAATAATAGAAGAAGATTGGTTGAGTCTACAAAAAATGATCGAAGTATTGTAAGAACGCATTACTTGCTTGAACAGTATACAGAATTTGAATCTCACTAATTAGCTAAATCTAGAGAATTTGTGAATAAGTATGATACTTCAATGATAAATTTTCCAGCCAACTCAAGCTTTGAATAGGATTAAATACAGTATTGCAATATTTACAGGATGATAACTGGAAGTCCAGTTTGCCGAATACTTCGAGAATGTACTAATAGAGTGAACATGTGCAAACAAAGAAATTCCTTGAGAAACTAAGCTGAAATTCACACATGAACAAATGAATAAGGAAAATTTCCAGTTCAAAAATGGAGACATTTGCAGATCCTTCCAGCATTCTCACTGTATAAACTGCAGACGAAAACTGCCTGTAGAGACGGTACACTGCTGGAAAAGGCAGTAATCTCCAGAAGCAAGGCATAATTAGACTAAACCACTGGAAGAGACGCCGAACTTTCTTCTTAAGCCCCAGTTCCAGTTGTCTTTGTTCTTATTTAATAATATTTCAGAATAAGATTAGAAAAGTGAGAGCAGAAAATGACAAGGAAAGAGATATGAACAAGAAGTGTGAATGATAGAGAAAGCAGAAGGAGAACTGTCCACTTTCCAGGCTTTACTTGGGGCATTGTACAAGCGAAGCAAGAAAGACTGCTTTTCTTTTTTCTTTCTTTGCTGTTGTTTCTTGCTCATTCATGATCTTCTTCGCTCCGGTCTCGATATTATCAAAATTCTCCCAGCACCAGAAGCCCTTCTTTTGTCCTAATTTTTGTTGACGGCGCATTCATCCTTTTTGAACCACTAATAAAAGAAAATATAAGTTATTCGAAAAGGAGAAAACTCCGCATCAAACCGTGTTTCTTTCGAAAGCTAACTTGAATTTATTTTGTCAAACAGAATCACATCGGTAAACACTATGAGTAACTGACAAGTGCTACACAAGACAGCTCGAATTCTTAATTTTTGGAACTTATATTTTTCTTGTCAATTAAATAATTGATTGAGTAAAAAAAGGTTAGGCCTCTTCATGAGCAGTAGAGCTTTTCAGAATAACCACTAATATCAACAATAATTTTCATTCTGAGTTACCAAATCTAGTAACACAAGATTTTTTTTTCCAGCCTCTGAGAGTTTAATCAGTATTGTAGTCAATAATAATTTCTTATTTCCAGTTATGAGTTCTTCCCTTCCTTTTTAGAGTGGAGTGATGATCGTACATGGATAATAATACAATACGAGATAGAGAGGAGAAGAGATAGAGATTATCATTTCCGTAGATAACAGCCAGATTGCAATACTTGATTTTCTACCGTGAAATCAACCGAGCAATCAATCATAAACAATCGACACTCTATCTGATAATCGATTGTTGTGAAACGTGGTTATTAACAGAATTTGAATTTAAATTTCAACTATTCACAGATGTTCTATGAATAAAATCAAACAGTCATGCAGAGAGTTTCCAAGTTCCTACAAGTCGGGTTAGGTGCTTCATAACGTAATACCTCAAGTTAATGAAGACTTTCATTCGTTGAAATTTAAGTTTGCAGGTGAGTTAGAATTCAGAAGTGTATTAGGATTTGAAATTTCTGAAATTCTCAACTGCTCATAAATGTTCCAATCCTTATAATTGATTGAATCCTATTCAATGCTCCAGCAGAGAAGTTTTCAAGTCAAGCTTGAATGTGTAATATCTTGTAGTGAATGGAGAATTGCAATCGTTGAGGTGTACTAAAGGTTATTGTTTTCGAAATGAAGTTGGTGGGTGTAAGGTACCCAGAGGACATTTGAAGGTCGTTCAAGGACAGAGGAATGCGAAGGGGTATGAAGAGCGCCCTTCAGAGGGTGATTATCGTGGCGACAGCTTTGATCTTGAAAAGTGATTATTAAATTTTTCCCCACTAAGCCCGAAGGTGTTGTGTATCTCTGATGTCATCTGGACCGAAATCCTCTATTATCCCTGGAAGGTTTGATCCTTGGTTTGGGGTAGTTTCATTACCCAGCAGCTTGACCAAGGTATAGCTGCCATCTTCATCCCTGACTTAAACATTCCCTGAACAAAGCATGACATGGCTACAAATCCGTTAGTCAAAACGTATTACCGGACACCTCTAACCTGACTGCATCAATTAAATGCATAATATTCTGCACAACAAAGCTAGGCTCAATTTTGGCAACTAATTGAAATTTCTAACGCATGGCCTGTTCTCAACCGGAAGTCAGTACCCAACCCTGGTAGAGTTTAGATTATTGTCACCACATTGTAAATCGCTAGTGGAAAAGATCGCTTCACTTACTGAGATCACAACAATCATTGAGTATTAAGACAAACAAAATCTCTTTAGATCCTATCCGATAATACTTGGAGAAAATCATACTTACTGTGAAGTATCTGATATTTAATGAAATCTTTTCGAAAGTTGTGGAAAAAGATGAGCAGAGTTCCTCTTATATAGTATAATGGTATAAAGTATATTGATTCGATGAATGATTAAATTAAAGTGAGTCGATGTAGTCTCATTATTTATTACTCCCAAAAGTAATAAGTACTACACATTTCCATCTACAACCGAATTCGAAAATAACAGTTTCATATCACATCATCATCTTAAACAACACTCGTATCTAAACTCATTTTCAGTCAACAATAGTTGATCTTCAAAAATCAGTTATCAACAAGCATTATCATCTTCTCAAGAGGATCACAAAACATAAGTATGTTCATAATCTTTGTGATTTCTTGCTTTAATAAGATTCTCAACGCTCATAACCATTACTGTTTCTGTTTGTAATTAAGAAAGTGTGTATGAAGCTATCTATGGTGTATGGGATGGATATTATCCTGGACAACTCATCTTCATGTATCTTATGTATCTTTTCTCCCTTCTTATTTTCTTTTTCAGATCTCGAAAAGGGTAGTTTGGTTGGGAAGAAAGGAAGAAAGAGAAGAGGTTAGAGGAGAAGAGAAGATGAAAATAGGTTGGATAAGAAGAAAGAATATAACAGGATGAGAAGGGTCTCCTGGCTCTTCAACAGAACTGAAGTGGAAGTCGAGAGCAGTGCCGAGTGCATTGTGGGTAGGTAATGTAGCACCTGGGAATATTTCGCCGTTCATTTGCGATTTTATCAACGACCGCGGAAAGTTGTATTTAATCTAAGTTGAGACGTTGCAGGGGGCCGCTTGCACTCTTGTGGGATAGCTGTTCATAAAATGAGCAGAGCCGCGTGAAAGGGTGGAAGTGGTAACTGAGATGGTGGCTAAGGAATTTTGTAAGTCAAAGAGTGAGAGAAACAGAATGAGTAGGTGGATTGAGAATAGAGAGTTTTAAAGATAAGAGCGAGAAAATGTATAGAAGTAAGACAAAAAGGAGAATATGGAGAGAAGAGTGAGAGGAGCAAGAGTTGGAGGAGCGAGGAAGAAAAATAAGAGTTGTAGAGATTGAACAAGGATGAGGGAGAAATTGAGAGTTTATACTGAAAAGAGAGAGTGAGGGAGAGGTGGCACGATAAGAAGATGAAATAATTTATAATAAGACAAAAGTTGACAAAAATAGAGATACTCGAGGAGGATATTAGATGATTGATTGATTTCATTAAAGAGAGAAAGTGAAGAGAGAAACAGAGTTGAAGAAAGAAATGGAAGTCAGTTGAAATTAAGATTGATTAGCGGTTAAAAGTCAAAAGTGAGTTGTCAAGTTGAAGTCGAGAGAATATTGTTGTTCACTTTAATGTTCTTAAACCACTATTCGTATACTGTACAACTAACTATTTATTATCACAACGCTCGGTTGCTCAGTCGGACTTTAATCGTAATCAATCAATTGATCGCAATCATTTGATTGATTCTCAAAGGACTGTCAAAGCGTAAGTATTTAATATTGTAATACTGAATAAATATTGGTCGAATCGATTTTCAACCTTTTCATCCATTAGGCCTTGGGCCACGAAAGTTCAGGCATTCGAGAGTAGAGCAGAATCAGAGCAGGGAAAGCACAGGTTCTGCGTCCTTTTTGTTGCTATGCACAATACTTGCCTTCCTAGGAGAAACACTGAGAAATCAATACTGCACTACTACTACAACAGAAATGGAGAGTCATATCTGATGCAGAAAAAGGTGAGGATGGAAAGGAAATATGTAGAGAGAATAGTACAAAAACGATATAGCAAAAATAAAACCAATGAGATCTAAAAATATTATTCGAAAATATATTGTATTGAGAATTTTCTTTTGGAAATTCCTAAACAATTTTCTAAAGATAAGCAATAAGCATGTTTCTTGAAACATTATTGTGAATTATTCATTATATTAATGTTATAATTCTTGTGAGTCATGTTCTATCATTTTGTAAAAGTTTATTGATGAATTCATGAGAGAAATTATAAGAATGTGAGTGAAGAGAGTTCTGATATAGATATGAATAATAATTATAAGAGGAGGAACAAACTAAGAGTTGGATTAATGAGAGAGAATAGAGTGAGTGCGGTAAAAGTGTTGTAGACCCGAGGTTGCGAGGTAATTTAATAGAGTTGGAGTTAATAAATCCGGAGAAGTCGACAAAATCCCAGTTGAAACAGAAGTTTGTGTGGAGAAGGAGGGCGTTGCTCCTTCTGCATCCTGTCGCCTCCTGGCGCTAAACTTACTCCGCCTAATGGACCAGCCTCACAAAATACAGACTCGTTTATCTTGATTTGATATGACGCCGGCCGTCGTTATGACTACAAAAGGATAACTAAGATGTTAGTTTCTGGTAGCTGTTATCAAACTGTGAAGACGTTGTTGCAATTTTGATACCTATTTTCGTTTATGTATTTGGTAAACAAAAACTTATTCCTTCCTCTTCTTCTTTTTCTTCTATGCTTCTTCTTCTTTTTGTTCTTCTAATCTCCTTCTTCTTTCCTTTCTTCTTCACCTTTCCTTTTTCTTCTTCTTCCCCTCCTCTTCTTCGTCGTCTTCTTCTTGCTTCTTTTTTCTCTCTTCTTCTTCTTCTTCTTCTTCTTCTTCTTCTTCTTCTTCTTCTTACTCCTTCTCCTTCCCTCTTTTCTTCTCCTTCTTCTCCTTTATCATCTAGACTTGAGGACATGGGATTGTATTAGACCTCTGTAGAGATTATAAATTTGTATTTTTTCTGTTCGTTCCACATAACAAGCAAAAACTTGAATATTATGGTATATGGCATTCCGCTAGGTCTTTTCAAGAACTATTTAGAGGATAGAATTCAAGTTATGGAGAAAACAGCGTTGAAAAACTTTCTGTTTTTGGTCTGCCCAAGGAACGGTACTATCGCAATTCTCTATCTGATCTATATTAATGATATTTTCAAATTAAGTAGCAAAAATTGTCCATAGTTTCATTGGATGACACCGCAATCACAGTACAGCGCAGCATTGGGAGACCACTTATAGGTACGCTGAAGTTGTTTGCAAAAGCTGAAACACTGGTTTAATCACAACCTTTTAACGCTAAATGTTGCTAAAACTAAAATTTAGTTCTCCAGACTTGAAAGGTCAACCTCTAACACTGTGGTGTTGAAAATTCATGAAGAGACATGCGATTTTGCTAATAATAATAGTCATGTATGCAATTGTAATACTCTGGAAAGGCCATCGATGAAATACTTAGGGAATAGTTGACCATCATCTCAAATGGAAATCTCATATTGAATATCTAACTACTAGACTGAAATATCTGATTTTCACTTTTACAAATTCAATAGGATTAGAAACTTAGAAGTCATCCACTAATATCATTCCTATGCTGAATCCCTGTTTAATACTGCATAGAAGTCTGACATGAACACTCACATAAATAAGTTATTCACACTTCAGAAGCACATCATCAGAGTTGCATTTAGGTAGACCTAGGCATTATTCTAGTAAATTAATATTTGAAGAACTGGATGTATTAACTATTAGGCAGCTATTTGTGAAAAGAATTGTGACTTATTCTTGCGCTAATAAAAATCAATTTATGAACAGGCAAATCACTTATAATAATTATATGACCTCTAAGCAATAGCATCCATATTCCGCTCTATCATAAAAAAAAATATGCAGACATCAAACCCAATATATAAGCAACAAACTAATGTACAACAAACAATATAATCTACATCGGTTCAGTTACATAATAAAATCATAATAAAATCACCTATAAACTTAGTATAGAATTAATTGATTGGGTTAGAAATAACCTATAAACAGTATAAGGAATTAATTGATTGGGATTTAAATAACTTATTTTAAGATTAAGATTAGCTTAATAGCAATATATTTCTTATTGAGGTCTTGTCATATATATTCCATATTCCACCTCAATCTTTTAATCTTGGAATTTATGTGAATATAGATGTTGATAAATTTGTTAGAGCAATACTATTTATCGTCGTTAACAATATTATAAACAAGAAATATGTACATCAGCGCACAAGCGCACAAACTAGCTTGCTGATGTACAGAGTATACCGAATAATATTAAGAGTAATTTATTGTTAATATTATATGTAGTATTATTCATTAGAAAATGTATTGTTGAATATTATTGTGTTTATTGTCTGTGTGAAATACGATTAGAGATTGATTGTTGATTGATTGATTGATTGATTCTTGTTCGTGGACCCTGGAGAATTTACAAAATATGCTTGAGCAACGGCGTTCATAATGTTTAAACCACAGGCTACTAATATTATTAACAACAACAATGTTTTAAAAAATATTTATATGTATCATGAAGATTTCTTAAACATGTAATCTGTGCAATCTATTTATTTCTTTGTGTGATATTAATCGGATCAAATTAATAATAAATAAACTACTAATTTTCATTCATATTTTCCAGTAGTATCGATCTATAAAATGTAAATCAATCCAATTTCAAATTAATCACATCAATGTTATAAACATGCTATCATATATCTTTCTATATGTTTCATATTTTTAATTACAGTGTGATATGTTTTCAAAATTATTGATAATTGTTATCAAAATAATATTATTACAATTGTCCTCTAACAAATTAAACTAATATCATTTATCAAATCAAATTAATAAAAACTGTGATCTTCTATTTCGCATTCTTGTAATGGTTGACAGTATGCAAATCATTGTCTAAATAGATCAAATACACTCTAAACTTTTGTCTAAATTTAATGACACTCTAGATAATTGAATAGACTTGATAGCTCTCCAATAACCCAAATAGGATTAGTTATTCCAAACTCTCCATCTTGGAATCGTCCGGCTAACATTGTAGAGTTGATGAGAAACAACTTGACAAGGCCGCTGAGCTTTTCTTCAACAGCAATTCGATCGACTAATGGTCGCGTAGGGCCGGATAAGTAAATAGGCTAAATGGATTTCGGACTTGATTGGAAATCTATTCTGTAATGGACTCGAATGGAGTCGGCTGCCGGTAAGAGTAAACAGAAGGGATCGCAGTTGTGTGATTCATAGTGGCAGTCGGCTGTCTGCTTCATACGGCTATCAGCACAATACGGAAAGCCCCGGACATTGTATCATGCGCTCCAAGGCTGATGAATCTGGCCTGGTGTGTGCTCGCACTCACTAATCACGCCACCGCCATAATAAAGCCAACCAATTGACAAACAAAAAGACTGTTCTTGTCATCTCACTCCAAATCACAATTGGATTGGGGATAATAATTGATGCCTAGCGCATGACGGAACGATCGTGAAAACAGTCAACATAGCCATCAACCTAATTATTTACAAGATTTACAACCTAATTATTTTGAAGATGGGATTGGTATACCAATTCCTATTACCTAATACTATTCTTATACCAACCTATTCGATTGTCTTGACTGCTGAAAACAGTGTCTGAAAATTTAAATAATAAAAATTCATGATTTGTGGATTTTATTATTTTTACTATTTGATTCAATAAACGTCATGGGAATATTGGTGGAAATCCACCAGAAAGGTATCTGTAGAGGTGTCATCCGAGAAAAGAGGGAGTTGTCAAAAATACGCGGAGTTTACTATGGGTTTATATGAACCGCTCACTATCGATAGAGTGGCTTGTCTAAGCAATAGCAGTTGCTCTTGATGAGTTATTCAACAATTCTCCAGAGGTCATTACTTTTAGTTTACCATAGATTGATAAGGTGAAACCTATATACTTATCAATGAATCTGTGGTTATAACAACTTTTATCCTTTTTATTCCAGTTGGTTATCCTTTCACGTAAGAAACATCGTATCATATTTCAACTTTTAGAAACCGTAATCATTTGTAATTTGATAGCAATAATCTTAGATCACATTTCTGATGTGTGGATTTTTAATTCGATACAATTAACGGTATTAATAATTGTAGAACGATAAATTTGTACAATCATTACAATTATTGATGAATGATTTTAAAGGTTACGTTTCTTCCGTCATTGTGTTCAGGAAACCTAATTACTAAGAGGAACTGTCCTTCAAAAAGCATTTCGCTCCAAAAGAATACAACCACTGCCTTTATAGAAAGGCATGTTTCAACTGAAATCTGACTTGGGAGCTATGTCGGAGTGAGAGTCGACTTTTGTTAAAGAACTTCAAGTAATCGATACTCGAAAGTCACATCTAATCGATACTCGAAAGTCGTATGTTTTGCTAAAACCTGAGCTTCGAACATAGTTTATGAACTTTGTGCCCAGATACACTACACGTTGAGAGGATAGAGATTCTGTGAATAATGAATTCAGCGTAGTTGGTCTTCTCTATAATTAATTCTGAAGCAAGACTGCTACATCTTAGAGAGTTGCAGTCTCAGTACACTACTGTTGTTGTTATAATCCCCACTCCATACCACCCAGAACGGATGGTGATGTAATTGGCTATCAATTACATTATAATGCAATATCACATATTGATATAGACTAATATTATATTAAATGTTTTTCATCGGATAATATGAAGTACATAATATAGTCTGTATTTATCACAGTCTGTATTTGTCTAATTTACCTCATTTATATTATTAGATGAGCTAGAAGTTTAAACAATATTTCAAATCTAGGTCACTCTTTGTCATGTTAGAAAAATTGATTGAGAGTTTAATGAGTGTATTCAAATTGATTTCAATGGAGTATAATAATTTTGTTTAAATTGCAGTGTTTGTACTCTCTATTTTCACTGCGATGGATGGTACAAATGAAGGGTTTTAGTTGTACAGTGCATGATAACAACTGAATTTATTAGAACTTGATTCATTTGGTTTTCAATAGAAAATAATATGTTTCTCGTACCATTATTATTTTTTTGTTTATTGTAACAAGATTATTTATTGCAATCAGTTAGACCTCAAGTTTCATTGGAGTAGTTTACAAAATTATTTTAGAAGAATGCATTAGATTTCATATTAGACTTCAACTTTTATTCAGGGATAAATCAAATGTGAATTATGAAGGCTGTTATCAAAACTGTATTATATATTCATGAATCAATGTCATCATTCATGAACACATTCTTCTGAACTGAGTATAAAGAGTTTTCTTTATGATTAGAAAGTTGAATTATAACGTGAAAAAATTCAAGAAGTTGAGGTTAAGGTTTGACAAGGTAAGGGAAACGAATGTTTTCTCCCTCCTTATCACTATCCCACTTCACTATCTATCTTCACTATCGTACATTCTTTTCTTTCACTCTATTCATCTACCTCTCTATTCATGTTCAGCTTTCTCTCATCTATGCCATCCCATCACCTCACCCCAACTGACGCCTTGGAAAAATTGGAAGCCAAGTCAAGTCATCCCATGAACTATGTAATATCCTCTACAAACGAAATTACGCCATTCTTTTGTCAACGTCTCGAGGCCGTGCCCCACTCAAACGCCTCAATTTGAGCTCATGAAACTTTGAAGAGCAAAGTTTTGAAGGAGAATTTATAAATTACAAAAGTTTGCAAAACATCAAACAGAACGTGATGTGTAAAAAGCTTACAAGAGTCTCTCGAGCTACTGCGAAGTATTTTCAGCAATAAATTTTCACCATTCGCCCTGTGTCGACCGTCATAAACATTTTAAGACGTTGAAATTGCTGAAAAGACCCGACAAAATCGATAAAGCACTAGAAACGCAGAATACCGAAAAACGAATGAACCGAGAACTCTGAATCACCGAGCCTCTATCTTTTCAAAGGGTCAATTCAATTTCTGGTGGGTCTACTTTGTTCGTTAAGCATCCTTGAATTCCTCACAAAATTGTTTAACAAGTTTAAGATCCCAATTACGATCATGTCCTTCTTAGAAATAGCTTAGAGGCCCAGCGGAGAAAGTTTATGCTATGATACACAACTGTCAAAGGCGAAGGAATTCTAACATGGTATTGGTTGCCTTTTATACCCGTGACGAAGCGTGGTATACTTTTTGGTCATCGCTGGGTATATATCCTATAGAAAATATACCCGGCGATGACCAAATAAGTATAACACGCTTCGCCACTATTTTATACCATCTACTTTCTTGAAATCAAGCTCTAATGTTCAGAAATGAATATTTGAATAATATTGGTATGGCGTTTATGTTATCAGTCTCAATAATCATCCAGATTTTTAAGAATATTTTTTTGAATCAGATCTGATCTTTAGATTACAGTAGCAATACTTCTGTTTGAGAAACCATTCAAGTTCTCACGCTGCTTTCTCTCAGAAAAAAAAGAACAAGAAGAAATTGATTATTCAGTCACGATTATCCAAGCTATGGAATGTTTTTCTTTCTTACGTTTAAAAGTTATAATCCATGATTCATTGACATTATTATATTAATAACCTGATTCATGAGGATCAATTTTTATTCTCATCGAATTCACTGATGAAGAGGAAAATGATTATGATTTCAACTAGGAAAGAACCTTGATAAACTTAAAACAGGTTATCAGCAGAGAAAATTATATCAAAACGTTTACATTTCAGCTATCTGATAAGCTTTGATTACATCAATCAAATCTATTAATTTTATGTTATTTTATACAATACAACATGAACAATAAACATAACATGTTCCATGTCCCATGAGAACATGTCCCATGTTCCTTGTCCCATGAGAATACAATGACAACATTGAAAATTCATGCATCAGATCAGGTGCTATGGGACAAAAGCCATACTGTTCTATATTATACTCAAACTGATAACTAATTAGAGGTGTATCTGACTCATCTGAGCGTTCATTCTCTATTACAGTAATTGTATGGGAACGTATTAATTCGACTGAATTTCAACAGTCTATCATTCACAGCTAGTACTAAGAGTGGGAGGAAGAAGAAGAGACAACGAGAGAGAGAGAAAGAATGAGAGAGTGTGTGTGTGTGAGAGAGAGAGGGGTGTGTGTGAGAGAGGAGAGAGATTGGCTGGATATGTTGTATCGCTTTTGCGACGTACCTTCATCAATGGTGTATTATTTTGGATGCAGTAAACGTAATTTATTATTACAGCTGTTTGACAACGCTTTTGAATGAGGAACGCTATGATAATAACCCTAGATTAAAGGATACATTGTTGATAATTATTGCATTCAAAGTAGGTAGTATTGCACTCTTCGTGAATGCAGAATAGGTAAGGAAAATAAATGGCTGAAAAAATTATTAGAAACTTGGATTCAATTAATTTTGGATGAAATTGAGATTTATAAGACTCATATTATATGAGTATTTCATCTTCAGATTCAATTATAAGATTAATTCAGTATTGGTGATTCATGAAAATAATAGTATAATCATACTAAAAATATAGTAAAATATACTAGAGTACAATATAGTGTACATAGATCATGATTGTAAATTGATGAAGAATTTATTAATCAACAATTATTTTGAAGATACTGGAATGCGATAAACTTGTGAGAGGTGATATGGACTTACCTCGAGTAATTCAGTATGAACCTTGAACTGCACTGAAAAAAGCTCAGTAAAGTAACAGAAGTAGTAGGAAAAACGCGGAAAGTATATTGTTTATGAGAACGATTATGAGGTTATTGAGAATAGTAATGAGAATAAAGAGGTGTACTAGCAACAGAAAAAACAGGAGATAATTTTTGATAGGAATGCGATGAAAATAAGGTCAAAGAGTAAGAGAAAGAAAGAGGAAAGAAAAGGACAAATGAGTCTCACACAACCCCTTATGACAAGTTACTCCTCCCACAACCCTCCACCACTCCATCTATGGTAAGTGGAAGTTGAGGATTTCCAAATACAAAAGGGAAGAGATGATGTAAAAATTTGCAGAGAATTGAAGTGAGAAAATGATAAAGGGAAGAAGAATGTTTTTAAATGAAACAAAGGCAGGAGATTGTGAGTTGGATGCAAAGAGGAGGAGTGAGAGAAGGCGAGAATGGGAGAAAATTCAGTGAGCTTGAAGGAGGATGACAAATTCACGGAGGAAGAATTGGAGAGCAGGAAAGAGGAGGAAAAAAGAAGGGGAGAAGAAAGAGGAGAAGAAAGAGGATGAATATGAGTAATTTAATTCGAAAGGAGAAGGATGCAAGGAGTAAGAGAGTTGGGAGGAGTAGAAAGATGAGAGGGAAAAAATGAAGAAAGAAAAAGGCAGAGGTGAGAGAAGGAGGGGAGAAGAAGAAACCAGAAAGAGATGAGGCAGGAATAGGTATAAATAGGAATTGAAAAGGGAGAAGGAGGATAGTGAAACAATGAGGAGAAGAATGACAAGTGGGAGAAATAAGGGAAAGAAGAAGAAGAAGGAGGAGAAAGAGTAAAAAAGAAGAGTAGAGGAATGATGAATTTTGGGAGAATGATATTTTATACAGTTCAATTAAAATTAGAAGGAGTAGAGATATGAGAAAGAGAAGAAGCAAATGAAAGAGGAAAATATAAAAGAGAGTGAATGAAGCATAAGAAGGATGAAATCTAAGAGTAGGAAAGGAAAATTCCGGCAGAGGTCGTACTGTAGCAACAACAGTATATCTTTTGAATGGCTTTATGGCAGCTTGTGGGACCTCTTGCTATACTTGAGATTATTTCTTTATGAGCTACAGTCGTAAAAGGAAAATGTTTGCACAAACCCTCGCCATCCGGCTTTTTCTAGCAAGTGTCGTCTCTTTGTCACGCCTCATCCTTCATCTCTTTGTCTTAATCCTGAGTTCATGAAAAACAATCGTCCAAGAAACTGGCACGGGCTCCAACAGTTCAGTTTATTATTGGCATCTTTGAATGGTTTCAAGCAACTGCCTGTTACCATGGAAATTTGTATGCAGGCTCATCAAAACTTTGGGTTTATGTCTCACTGAGGTATAACGCTGACGTGTAGGATTTTAAACTGAAAAAGCAGCTTTGGCCTTAATAATTAGTACGTTCTTCTCGAATGCGACAATGAGCGAAATTAGTTGGCATATGAATTCACACAACTACAAAGTAAGGACTATTTCAAAATATTATTATGTATTATTATAATATGT